>OY282641.1:3877500-3997500 GCA_958299015.1 Tetanocera ferruginea
CGTCCTCAAGCCAATATCTACATTTACTATAAATGTGCTCAGTTCTATTTATAAAGTAATGAAGCTGAAAAGCATTCACCATGTTGCAGCTCCAAAAACAACCGCAAACCACAAGACAATTTATTTTCGGCTCATTTTCTAATTTCTACAGCCAATTCACGTTGATTAAATGCCACTTTGGCAAAGCAAACAAAAGGGTTGCCAACATGTTTGTTTGTTTGTCATTCCTACGAAGACTTTAACCATAAAAGTGCTGGCAAGAAAACGTTTCTTGATAAGCAGATTAAAAATTAAAGTAAAGTATCTACAGATTTCATAATTTATATACTTAAAGGCAAGCATAAAGATAAATGACGCAAAAAGCAAAAATTCAAGGACTTGACTAAAGCGCAAATTTAAGCATTGAGCTCTTCTATGGCAGCAATTAAGCTGGCTTGAATAGCAGAAAATTTTACAGTTTTTTTTATAGATTTTTGCAAGTATCACAAAAAAAAATTCAGTTATCAATAAAATTTGTTACACACAAAACCCAACTAGTTGTTATGAAAAGCAGTTTTTTTCTTTTTGTTTTGTTTTGATCAGTTTTCTGCTCGTTATTGTTGCTTGTTGTACCTTGGAGAGCACAAAGCAGGGACAAAAAATAAACAAAAAAAAAAAAAAAAAATCATCATTGAATCTGTGCAAACTTGTACTGAGCGCAATAATGCCATGATGAATGGCCGGAAGTCAATACAAATGCATGAACTGCAACTTGCACTGACCGCTATACATATGCAAATACATGAAAGTAGCACAAAAAACATGAATTGTAGAAAAAAAACTGATACAAAAACTGTCACAAAAACGCCCACTATTGTGGATATTTGGCGAAAGTTGCTTTTTTGTTGTCTTCAAAACTATACGCCAAAGCCATGTTCACAAATTGCAAATGACATTGGATTTGAGCACAAAAAAACAAAACTACATATTTTCATGTTCCAATTTGAAGTTTTTAACGATGCGGAAAACATAATTTCGTTGCTTATCTCAACGCTTTGCTTATCTAAGCTGTTTACAAACTTTCACTATTTGCTGCTAGCAACGTTTTTAAGGCCAAACCGCCCAACCATTTCGAGATTTACTTAATGTTCTTTTTATGTTCTACAAGTTTTTCATCTAACATAAATAAACATGTTTGCTAACCTTCTCATAAATTGTTTTGCCTGCTTAACAACCACACTCTAGTTGTAATGCAAAAAAAAAAAAAAAAAAATAAACCAAACAGTACAAAATTTGCATTAAATTAAATGACATGGAAACAGTTTTTCTGCAATTTATAGTGTATATTTTACGTTTATACTTAAGCTGTTTTTGGCTCTGCATTAAATGAAAAATGCGCCATTTTTTCCCACATTAAATCTTATTTGATATATATTTTTTTTTAATATATTTTCTCATTATTTTTCTGTCAAATGCATATAAATATTAAACATGAGTTAACATTCATAGTTAATTGCGTATCTTTTTACCAAACTTTTGGCTCAATGATGAGCTTTGGTTGCCACAATAACAATAACAGCAACAACAACACCACCATTACAACTACAGCAACCTGTGCGGCTGACAGTTCAATCAAATATTTTGGTCAGTTTTGATTTTCAATCCTTTCCACATGCCATTCGTGCAATTTTGTGGCTGTCAGCTAACTTGTTATATTTTTTACATATTATGTAAAAAAAAATTAAATTAATATTTGCTGTTATTTTCATTTAATTGCTGCATTTAATTTGTACAAAAGATTAATTCGAAGTTGAACAAGAAATTTTATATATTTTAATATTTTGAGCTTTGAATCAAGTATATTGAGTGGTTCAGATTTAACTTGTTCAGATCTCGTTTCGTTCGAAAAGGCATAAAAGTTAGTGGTAAAGAAAAAAAATTATTTGAAACATGTTAAGCATGCTCGAAATGAGATGAAGAGAATAGAGTCATGAAGCAAATTCTTAAACTTAGCTCAGAAAAATTCAACTTGAATAGTGAGCCTCTTAACAAACCTTTCTTTCCACCAGCTATTCAGATGCTATTCAGATGCTATTCAGATTCAATTCATAAAATTTCTGGCCAGTTTTTGATCCCTGTATGTCAGCTATGCACTCTACCACGTGCAAAAAAAAAGCTAAAATATGAAGTTTCATTACGATAGCTTAAAAATTACTGCTGTAATCGTGTCGACAGACAGACAGACGGACAGATGGAAAGACAGCAGGACATGACTAAATCGACTCAGGTGGTGATGGTGATCAAGAATATATATAGTTTTCTATACCTACCATGCCTCCTTATGGGCGTTACACACGTCGTGACAAAATTAATATACCTCTTACGAAGTTCGCGGGGGGATGGGGGGGTTTTAAAAATTGTTCAGAATAAAAATGTATTGCTTTATATTAAAAAAAACCTTGATCTAATTTTTACTTTTAAATCATTTTACGTATGCATCTAACTGAATTAATATTGCCATGTTTATATTTAAATATCACGCTCATTTTCTGCAACACCTTCACCGCTTTAAATTTGAAATTTTGACTGAGAAAACTGAGAGACTGCAGACTGAGAGACTGCAATATTTGATGGAGAAATTTTAACTGAATTAATATTGCAGTGTTTATATTTAAATATCACGCTCATTTCCTGTAAGACCTTTACCGCTTAAAATTTGAAATTTTTATGGAGACCGTTTTTTAATTTTTCAATCTTTTATTATCAAACCTTTTTTTAAATTTACTTATCTTAAACATGATAAAATGTGAGTTTTGACAGAAATAAGCGCGATATATTAAAATTCGGCATTATTTTGTTCTAAAAAGCACTATTTTTCTTTCTAATAAGGCATAATCTCAAAAGGTTCAATTCCATCCCTGGTTCAGAACAATTCAAAGCAAATTTGTTTTACATTTGAATGCCTTAAAATATCCTAAAATTACCATAAGTGTTTTAACAAGTGTTTTTGTTTCGAAGGCTGAGGTATGCTCAGCCGTCCATCCAAGGGATCTCGCAACCCCTGGGCAAAAATAAATTTTTTTTTACCAGAAATTAAATAGATAAATTAATAGCAGAATTTTTGAAACTAAAACTAAATTAAGTCACGGTTGACGTTGAGGTCAACACAATAACTAAACCCAAAAGGTTTTAGCTTGGCACGATTAACAATCTATTTAGTATCTCTTTTATTGGTTTTCTATTTGTTTTTTTTTTGTTGATTTAACAATTTTATTTTTCTCTATACAAAAAAAATGTTACTACTAAGTTTATACTTAAAATTAGTTCATAAATATACGGTGTAAACATAAGTGGCAAAGTGCTTACTGTGGCAGAGTGCCCAATGATTCAGGCGGTAGACGGCAGAAAGCCGACGGCAAAACAGGCCTTCACAACGCAGACCTACTTAAAATACGCTGGGTTGCTGAACCCGAAAAGCCGGAGTTTGAAGTTGGCCGAAGCCGAAAGTAACCGAGTTACTGAGTGTTAGGTGGTTTGATTACAGAAATCTGTAAACAATATATTTTGCTTCCCCGACTTTATAACCACCTGAAAATTGACTTAAAAATCTTTTATATAAAGACGTGAACATTAAAGTTTGAGTACGCTTTTTTGGTATTAATTAAAACTCAAAATAAATTAAACTTATATCATTCGAAAGGCTTTGTTTCCCAGATGTGCAGAATGTATATATAAATGATATATCTGATAGAGGGGGTTCACAACCTTCTAAGAGAGAAATTAAATTTTTGAGAAAAAACCCGCTCTTTAATTAATACGAAATTTGATTGGTGTAGAGCTTTTGAGTTGGTCGAATTTGAATATTTTTTAAAAGTAACAATTTTTTAAAAAAAATTTAGTTTTATCCATTCGTCAATTTTAAAATTTGTAAAAAAATGTGTTTTGAATTCAAAAATTTGACTTTCCATGTCAATATCTTGGTAAAATTTTAACGGTTTTTCAATTTTTCTAATTTTTTATAAAAGTCTGTTAAATTTTCTTTCAAATGTGATAAAAATTTCAGCAAATTTCTAACCAAAAGTATTTGTAATGAATTTTCTTAATATTGTCGTTAGTTTTTAAGCGTGTGTTTCAACCTAATGCCAAGAGAGAGAAAAAAAAACTCTCAAATTGAATGTTCTAAAATGGGAAGCCAATTTCTCCGCCATCTGTGAATAGATTTTATTTATTTCTTCTTTGCATTTAAGTCTTATCAGTTAACTTAAAAAACTTTTGAAAATAATAGCGTTTTTTGTTTGTTTATATTTAAATTATTCCTTTTAAAAAAAGACCATAAAATTTTATTTATTCTTAATATACGGGGTAAAAATGATTTTTGTTGTAAAAAAACAAAAACTCAAAATTGCATTTCTGATTTTCTTTCAAAATCTATACCTGATTTAAGGTGAATTTATTCATTTACCGCATTTAATCACCGCTTGCACACCTTTTAATTTTATTACTTTTTTCTATATTTTATTTTTTTCTATATTAATTACTTCTAGATTTTTTTTCTTTAAAAAATTTATGCATTAATTTCTTTAATCCGAATATTTAGTTCAAATGTTTAGCTTCGGCGATCGGCAAATCCAGTGTCACTCACGTTTCAGTCATAGCACTAAACATGCATTTCTCTCCATTAAACATAAACGCTTTTAACACAAAATTAGATGGATATAATAAGTCATAAGCTTACTATTATAAGTTCATGCAAAAAGTTTTATATTTATTTTCAAATTTCGAAAAAAATATCATTAAATGGTGTGTCACTCACGTTTACGAACGATTTGCATTTTTCGACTTCTTCTTACAAATTCCTTTAAATCTGCGAATTGTATGAGTTAATATAAAGAATAAAGTAATTTTCCGAAACGAAATTAATAGAAAATTTAAATGCAGAAAAAAATTTTGCTTTTTTTAAAAATTTGAAGATTTTTTCATACACTGATTTTGTCACTCACGTTTCAAGTCGGTGTCACTCACGTTTCAAAAAAATTTTAATTGTCGTTTTTTTGCATCGTGGTTGTTCTGGTGAACTTTATTAAGCATATTTTGTAAAAAAAAATTTTTTTTTTTAATATTAAGGAAATTTTTATACAAAAAAGAAAAAAATTTTTATGGAAAGGATTATGTAAAGCATAATAAAGTTAAACAAATAAAACATAATATAAAAAAATCATAAAAGCTACTTCAGATATATATCATTTTCACAAAATTTATTCCGGTCCTGCATCCGAATCTGTATGTAAACCCTGAACTGTACGAAACCCAAAGTCGTTGATCCTTACGCTCATTAAAAACTAAATACCGTGCCAAATTTGACGATATGACTGACCTATTAGCAATTCCGTCGAGGACAAAGGCGTAAAATAATGATTTAATTAGATATTTTTAATCTTTGCTAAGTTTATTTTCTTATATCAAAATAACTATAATTTTTCTCTTAATTTTTTCATACGTAGTTTAACTGTCGGCTTTCACTTTTTTTTGATGTTGTCGCCATATTCTTTCATTTTTAATAAAAAAATAAACTAAAAAAAAAAAAAATTAAATGTCACTCACGTTTCACTTCTTCAAATGCTTTTTAAGGAAAAATAATTACCTCTGCTTGATTTAAAAAAATACCAAAATTCACTAATCTTATATAAAGAGTACATCAAAGACATAAATTGTGCCTGCCAATTATTTTCAGAGATAATCCAACTTATCAATAAAAATTGTCACTAACGTTTCACTCTTGAATCACTTTTTTAAATTATATTTTTCGACAGAAAATGATTTTTTAAAAAAAAATTTTAATATTTACTTTTCAACAGAAAATGTTTCAGTTGTGAATATTATGTAAATGTGCTTTGATATTTAAATCTCGAAATATCAAATTACAAAAAATAAAAAGCTACAATTTATTTAATTTTCTACAGATTAAAAATACATTCAATAAAATCAGTTAAAATTTAAGGTTACAATATGTTTTTTTTAAAATGCTTTTACAGTAGGAAAACACAAGCAATATCCTTAACATTGCATATGTTTTTATTGAACTTAAAGCATTTTTGTTTTTTAAGGTTAAGGTTTACTTTTTCTGGATTTGCCGCGATTCAATGTTTAGCCAAAGCTTGCAGTTGTTTTTGTTGGTAGACATTTCGTCAACTGCATGATTAATAGAGCATCGTATGGAATTGTTGTCGGCATTTAAAATTCCTTTTTTTTTTTTTTTTTTATTATAAAAATATATACATATATATATATATATATATTTATATCAATATTTATTATGAATGTATATTTATTTCAATATTTATTTGTAACAACTTCAGGCGTTATAGTCAAAAAAGTTTCATTAAAAACTTTATGTTTTCTTAACCCTTCGTCAGACACATATTTTGAGCCCTTAGTTCTGGCACATGGTGTCTGGCCAGACCCCTATACATTTACATGCATTTGTATGGAAATAAGGGTTGTTTGCCGTTAAATTTTTTGCTAATTTTTTTTTTATATAGGTAAATATTTGTTATATTTTGTGTTTCTATTTCTTTTTACTATGTTATTTAGCTACCTGAGGAAGAAAAAATATACCTGAAAAAATCTTTGGAATGAAAAAGGCAACAATTTTTTTTTGTTCTATATATATTTCTCTTTATGATGAGTAAAGTAATAAATGTTTATGACAAAGTAGAAAATTAAAAATAAACAAAAAAAACAAATTGGCCATTTCAGCCCTAAAAAGGACTTTGCCCGAGCTTCTTAGGATCGATTGTGTTGTGTGTGTTATTAAATGTTTGCACACAATTGACCGAGAACTGGACCTACGTGTTTTATGCCGACTCCGAACGGCTAAAATTCATTTTCTCAAGAAGCTTTACATGGCATTATTTACTCTCTGAGGTTTGCCATTGTCTGCAGAGAAGTGGTGACAGATCAGAAAAAATTTTTATTGAAAAAACTTTTCGCCACGGCTATGGATCGAACCCGGGCTCCGAGCATGCTAAGCCACACACTTAACCTGCATGCCACCGTCGAGTAGAAAATTATTATGAAGAATACATTGAAATATTTTTATGCAGAATTTTGCGGAAGGCATTAAAAACATAAACAATCTACTTTTGAATGTTGCTGAAAAACAGAATTGTTGGATTTGCAGCAAAAAAAGCGTGTCTTACGGCGTATTTTGTCACCTTGCTGCAGACAAATTCTGCAATCTTTTTTGGCAGCTAATGTGTCTGAACCACTGCGTGAAGCCACATTGGGGTTTTGTATATTCAAAGGTCTCCCAAAGTACGCTTCAAATGCTATACGAGTTGTTGGTTGAGCCACAATGTGCGGATTATTGATGCGATGTTCAACGTTGGCTAGTACCATTGGCTAGCTGCAAAGTGCAACAAGATTTTCAAGAAAACCAAACACACTTGAAAGAATTGGTCGTCTGGTGCTCTTCATAACTTCCTTAGGAAGACATCTTTTGTTTGCTCGAATGGTGCCAACAAATGCCACTCCCATAACAGCCAGTCGTTTAGCGCCGTTCAATGAGGTGAAAAAAATTATCAGAAATAATTGTTCTGCAGCTGTTTGCGTAACGATTTGCCAAATACATTAGAATGTTTTCACTTTGATTTATCTCCCGATCGTCTCCTTCCTTTCCAGTGTATAGTTTTCCTTTCAATGGAAATTTCGTCTTAGCATCGCATGCCCACCAAACTTTGATACCATACCTTGCAGGTTTTGATGGGATATATTGGGAGAACTTTGTGCGCCCACGGTACGGAAATAACTGCTCATCGATGATGATATTTTCATAAGGATCATAATAATTTTGCAGATTTTCATTGAGAAAATTCCAAAGGTTCCCGAATAGAAGCTGTTTAATCTGTTTGAAGTTGAAATGCCCGCGTACGACTATTATCGAAACGAATATATTTGAACAGAGTAATGAATCGTTTGTGCGACATAGCCGCACGAAATATGGGCAGTAAATCAGAACGCCACAATATACTGGAGTCTTTCATATTATTATGACTAAGACCAGAAGCCAACAAAATCCCAATAAATGCATCTAGCTCAGAGCTTGTCAAATCAATCCATTTTCTTTGGGTAGACTCTGGATGTTCTTCATTACATTTTCTAATTGATTCTCGCCCATGCCGATTTGTTTCACTAATGATGACGAACGTAATATTGGTTGAGAAAAATAGCTTGAATACCTCAACTGGATTGGTGAGCCTTGTTTTTGTTCCAGATTGAAAATGCATGATATTATGCTGGCGCAAACGAGATGCAGGGGGTTCAGTTTTGTTCCATTTAGTACCGTCTTTGCCATAAAAAAAGCCTGAGTCGAGTTCATTTGCTGCTTCAGCATCATTTCCACTATCTTCTTCTTCATCACTATCATAAAGTTCGTTAGCTTAAATTGCCAAATCAATTTGTATGTCTGATGCATCATCTTCTGGCACATAATCAGCAGTGTCATCACCATCGTTTTCAAAAAAATCATAATTTTCATCAGCTTCTACCTGACTTTGAAAATCACGCACTAATGCCTCTGACAATCGGAGTTGCAAATTCGCGCTACGCAAGCGTGTATTATAAATAAATTCCAGTTCATCAGCCATAATATACTAAGAACGCAACAAATCCGCAACCTGCGTAAAATTATTCACAAGCTCAAAATTACCGCACAAAAACTAGATTACTTCTTCACTGTTCAACGTTCAATGAATAACTAACTCACAAACAAAAGCAGAAAAAAGAAAGAAGCATAAACGAATAAAGTAAATACAAATTTTCAACTCCAGGCACCATGTACCAAAAGTAAGGTGTATAAATATTTCACCTGTGATTATTGCAATTTAAAGCTTAATTTTTGATCAATTTTGATGAATTTATTTAAGCGTATGTTAACAAGTTTCGTCCTTCAAACGTAAAAAGCAATACTCATAGCAATTTTAGATCACTTTTTGAAAAGTTCCACTTCAATCGCTGCCACTTGCTTTAATGCGAGTTATTAAATTTTACAATTCCTT
Organism: Tetanocera ferruginea; assembly: GCA_958299015.1. NCBI lineage: Eukaryota > Metazoa > Arthropoda > Insecta > Diptera > Sciomyzidae > Tetanocera > Tetanocera ferruginea. The sequence continues at coordinate 3,886,536 of OY282641.1, forward strand.
AGTATTCCTTAGCCTGCAAAATTATTCTACACTCAGGGAAAAAATGCTGTTTTATCAAACAAATCATGGGTTGAAATAACAGATTTTACTGTTAAATACCATCCAACAAATGAAACTTTCAAATCAACAGTCGGTTGACTGTTGGTCTATGGAACACGAAACCCGTATAAAAACTTATTTATTGAAATTTGATTACTGTTTTGAAAGTTCATGTATGGCCGAGTGTGCTAACGTGTGCGTCTAGAACTCGATTGGCGACGGTTCAAATCCGGCAAGGCCAATAAAAATTTTTTTTTTAAATATTTTTTTTAATAAAAAATGAAATTTGCAATTTTTTTTTTTGCATGATTGTAAGCATTTTATTTTGAAGGTTATTTTTGACCAAACATTAATGAAACAGAATTATAATTATTTCAATTATTAAATTACAATTTTTGATACTTACTCAGCTAGGGTTCGAACCCACGTCTCCCGCATGACAGTCTAATGCACTTCCACTGAGCTACTGGCAACGATAATATAAATATAGCAAAACACATATCGTCGCCTTAATAAAACAATAGTGTATACGCATGTACACCATTATTTTTTTATTGCATAATAAGAATCTACATAACTGATTCTATATGTGGTCAAAATTTGGTGAAATTCTACTTCCACAAAGTGGGTCGATTATTTTCTCAAAAATTGACTGGTTTCCCAGATGTCTAATAGCACAAAAACTTTAAACTCTATTATCTCGAAACGGCAAAAAAATTATACACTATTGTTTTATTAAGGCGACGATATAAAACCTATTGCTTAGAAAATATTGACAATTCAATATAAGCACAAAAATATTCAACAGATGATTTTAACATCACAAAAATACTTTGAAACGTTCATTCAACAAAGAAAATTGTTTATTAAAACGCAAATCATTCAATCGAACAGTGTTTTGAAATAACAGCGGCCGACTGTTAATATTACAGTTGATATTTTTCTGAGTGTAGTTTGTTTTTTTTGTTTTTTTTTTTTGTTTTTTTTTTGCTATTTAAGACTATTCAAAATTACTACTTAAATTAATTAAAAAAGTTTTTGTGCTAATTTATTTGATTTTAGTTATTAGTTAGCAAAACAAGTACTTCATTAATAATGCAGTAAATAAAAACATTTACCATTTGTTATAAACATGCAGCTAACATCTCGCTCTCACAAACACATAAATCTAGCACAAATAAAGAAAAAAACAGAAAATTAATTTAAAGCCGCAACACATCAACTGAAATTTTGTTTGAAAATTTATATTAAAACCAAAAGCTAAAAAACTGTTGCAAACTTTTAGTGTTAAAAAAATGCTGCAGCTTATAACTAAAAAACAAAAATTAAAAAAAAAAAAATTAAACAAAATAAAAAATATAATCAACAGAAATTAATGTAAATGACATTTGTGTGAAATTAATTAAAAGCACTCATGCATGTTGCATGCATACATACATATATGTATCTATATCTATGCCAAAACATGCACATATGCACAAATGCATTCGTGCAACACATTTGCATAAGTTTTTTGAATTAAGTGCAAAATTAAAATTTAATTGAGCACAAATGATGAGCGCGGCATCTGCTGTGAAAAAGCGGTTAATATGTGTGAACTGGTGAGTGAGTGAGTGAGTGAGTGAGTGAGTATGTGTGTTTAATACAACATATATGTGAATGTATGTGCGTGCACTAGTGCATTAATCTGTTTCTGCTTTGAATTTCTGAATTAAAACTTATAAATTATGCAAGTTTTACCAAAAAACAAGTACAAAATGTTGGAATTTGATTTTCGAATTAGAGCTTTATATAAATTAATAATGTATAGCGAGTGAGTGGTGAGTGGGTGAAGGCAGCAAAATGTAGGTTTTAGTTTTAATATACATAAGCGTAACCAAAGGGGGGTTTCGGGGTTTAAACCCCCCCCAAAAATTATTGTAGTACCAAGCAAAATAGTATTCAATCAAAGTGAGTCACATGAAAAGCAATCACACGTTTTATGAAATGAGTAAAAACCCCAAATGTATATTTCAAATCAATTCTGGTTGATGCATAATCTGCTAAGTTAGTCATATTTTATTCCTTCAAACTGCACATTAAGCCGAATCGATTTTGTTGTATGGAGAAAATAAAGTGAGCCGGACACCGACTCAAAAGTAAGAATTACTCTTAAAAACTAGAAAATATTTTTTTTAAACACATAAAAAATTTATTTTTCTTGTTAGTCAAATGAATTGAAGATTATTGGAAAAGTACTGAGCTCTTCTTTCTTTTGGTGTATCGTATGGTGTTGTTTAATCAAAACTGAGTACTATGAAAAATGCGTTTTTTATAAGTGTTAAAAAATATAAATATTCGAAAATCATGAATTTTGTACTGGAACGCTATCTAGCGCACATTTAACTAAAAACTGGTTAAAAGAAATCGATTTGCGTACCTAAAAACTCATATGTACCCACCTATATATATATATATCCACCAAAATTTGCCAAAATCAAACAGTAATTATGGCAATTAAATAATAATTGAGCTGAAGGAAGCTTTTGAATATCGATTTCTGACATTTCATATAATTGTGGCACTTAGTTTTGGTTAAACCGCTCCATACGATATATCAATGGAAAGAAGAGCTCAATAATTTATTCAATAAATTTAAATTCATGTGAATATTATGAAAAATACATTTTGTACACGTATTTAAAACTACCTCTTTTCGAAAATGACAAAATATGGATTTTGGGGTCTCAATAGTTTGTAAACACAAAAAATTTCCAAAATTTTTTTAGTCTACCATGAAAATCTTTAGTTTTTTTGCTTATCTTGGCTATGCATTCTGAAGAAAAAAGTTTAAAAAGTTCAGAAATTGTTTTTAAGAGTCCCTCTAACTTTTAAGTTAGTGTCTAGTCAAATTTCAATTTCGATTTGGCACATGTTTAATTTTTGTTATATTCTGATTCTGACCACTTGAAGGGTCGTTGGCAATACTTCGATTTGTGTTATCTTTTCAACTTCTAGCATGGCGGAAACTTGAAATATTTGGAAACAAATTAATTCAAAAGTAAGACATAGTAAAAAAGCCTAAATTTGAGGAAAATCGGTTGAGTCACTCGCCACTGAAAAAATCAAAGAAATTTCCCATTCAATTGTTATTTTTCGTCCTTTTTTAAAGTAATTTTTTAAACATCGATAACACAAACTCTACAGAATTAAGTTTATAGAAAAGTCATGAGATTTATAATAAAAATAATTCTGAAAGTTTAGAAAAAATTTACAATTTCTAATTTTCCATCGTTGTTTCCAAAACTCGTTTCAGAAAATTTCTCAAAATTTTTGAATACTATCCGATATTAAGGAATTATGGCTTTGCCCATCTGTTCGCCCATCCAGTGACATAATATAGTTATACGCCTTAATTATAATCTTCCATTGGATTTTCAAAATCAGTTTCATGAAAATCCCTCAAAATTGCGCAAATATTAACCGATTTTGGAAAAATGTAGGAAAGACCTATCGTTAAAACTATATTATTTCGATTTCGTCTGCATTTGCGCATTGGACAAGTAATACCAAACGATTTTTTCAAAATCAGACTCTTTGTTTTTCATCCCAAGTGTCAGAAATTTTGCGGTTTTTACTTTCAGAATTGAGCATAATTAGTGCTCACTAAAGGACGAATTTTAAAGCTAGTGCCAGCCAATTGGGTATTTTTACAATGAAGTGATGTATGCATGAACAATTTTCACTGCACTCAAATATGTTAAAGAGTTTTCTCCAGAGAATGCTTTTCTCTAAATGTGATACTAAAAAATCTCTAAAAATGATAAAAAGCTTCCATGAAAAAGGGAAATATATAGAAATATATCGTTTTAAGAGAATAATACTTTTTTATTTTTGAAAAAAATTTAATTTTACTGAAGAAAATACTTCGCACAATGAATTTTTTATCAAAATTTAGTAAAAAATTTTAATTTTTCTTAAATTTTTCTTTATAAATGAGAATTTTTTGTGCGAGAAAAATACTTATCATTATTAGAGACATTGAAATATTTCCATTTCTCATAAGTGAAGAAATATTTATTTGAAAATTTATTCTAATTGAATTAACGAAAATAGAGAAATTTGTTATCGGAGAAAGGTAGGTATTATTTTCTGAATGTGTGGGGAGAAAAATATTGAATTTTTGCTGACCTTATTGAGACTCGAGTAAAAATGAAAATATTTTAGCTCAGGCCTTACAACCTTCGTACAAATGGCGAACAAGAAAAAAATCCATTAAACGGCCTTCAACTGGTGCTTGTAAAATATTTTGGCCGAACAGATCCTAAACAACGTTGAAGCCAGTTAATTTTAAAACGACCGCTACCACTACTGTTCACCTTCTATACGGATAGAATGTCCTGACAGTGACCGTTTTAATTAAAAAAAAAAAAAAAAACACAAAAATATGGTGCTGGTCGTGACTGAAGTTTGAACAAGGAACCATTAGTGCAAAAATTGAACGCAGTAACCGCTACAACTCAGCCGCTGTTATAACGTAAAATTTATAAGAATTTATATTGTTTTTTCTACATCTGATAAAACCCCCCCAAAAAAAAATTCCTGGTTGCGCCCCTGATAATATAGCTTGTGTTGCTTGGCTGCTTATTTCAATTAAGTTATCATTAAATATACATCAAATTATAATAGAGCTGTAGATAAGCTTAGATAAAACAAAAAACAAAAAAAAAAAAATCTCAGCACAAGCATATTTAAATGAAATGTTATTTTAATGCAAATAAATTTAAATTTTCTATTAGTTGCAATTTATATTTTCAAGTTTTAAGTTAATATTAAATTAAAACATAACTCATATATAAATTTATGATAAAGCTTATTGTTAAAAAAAAATTTCTGAATCCTTCAAATATATGGCGTCATATTTTGTGCTTTATAAAATGCTGCATAAAAGCTTTGCTCTTAAATTTATAACATATCTTATACGATTTAATATGTTTTAGAGCCTTTGTAACTGTAACTTATTGTTTAGAGCTTTGCATATGAGTGATTGAAAGCTTTTTGAAATAAGTTTTATCTAAACTGTAGTTAACAATATGCAAATCATACCCTTATCACACTTTCAACCAGCATAAATCTAAATAAAACGACAGCCAATTTTGTCCCAATTTTAGCAAAATTACAAGAAAAAAAAAATTATAATAAAAAAGAAAACTAACCAGCTACTTTCGTTCATAAATCAATCAAGGTTTTAATATTATTCTTTATCATTGCCATTTCAATGTGTGTCAACAAATTGCACGCCCAACCAACCAACCAATCAACCAACCGCCGCAGCCAGGCATAAACAACATGCTTTTATTTTGCTGCTGCTACTGCATACTTTCAGGAGCCAATTATTAGCGTTGTACACGTTAAGTTGTTCCATTACCGCAACTAATGCAAGATTTATTATGCTTGCATGGCTGAGGCATTGTTGTTGTTGTTGTGTTGGTTTTAGCTTTGGCTTTCTGCTGGTTGTTGTTGTTGTAATTGTTGTTGTTTTTGCTATTGTTGTCTTTCGTGTCAAAAGTGATTTTCACAGTTTAAACGAAAGCTAATCAAAATAAATAAGCAAACGAGCAGTAAAAACCACATTATTGGTAGACAGCAAGGCAAGTAAGAGAAAAGTAACGGTTATGAAAAAGTAGGCGGCAGACATAGCAAAGCAAAAGCAGTGAATATGCAACAAAATGCAAACTGAAATGAATAAGCAATTTTGCTAATTTTACTGCAGCGCAAGTAAGTTGTAAAAATAATGAAATATTTGAGTTTAAGTTTAACTAAAACAATTTAAAATGATACAGCCATAAAAATGCCTTTAAAAGTTGTTCAAAAAGCTCACTTCAGCTGATTTTATTTAAGATTTTGGCTTAAATTTGAACAATTGCTTTGAACTTTGAACAATTTGAACAAGATATTTACCAAAATATCTAGCATTTTTATATAGTTCCAAATAATCTGACTTATGTGTCAATACAAAAGGTCAGAGTTGTGTGCTTTATCTTATATCTTGCATAGGTCAGCTTTAAATAGCACTCTGAGATGAAAAGAAGTCATCAATAAATGAAAACCATAACTCAATATGACCTGCACGTCAACTTCCTGTATAGCCTCAATCATATTCTGACACAACAGCAACAACAACAGCAACAAAATACAACAATAAAAACAAAAATGTCACAGCATAAATTTTCGCCCATTTATTAAATCGTTTCTCCATAAAATTAGCTCATAAAAGATTTTCTGCCTCACAAAACAATATGATAGGTAAAACGAGTGGAGGGGTTGTTGCAGCGGGCGAGAGTTAGCAGACAAGTGAGCTCATGTCAAGTCGTCAAAACGTTATTATGACGAAATATATTAGCACATTTTTGGGCGCATTTTAATGATATTCGACATACGAGGCACACGTCGATGGCTATTATGATGAGATCATGCAGCAAAACACATGACAGCTCTTATGCTATGCTAGCAATAGTGACAACAACAACATATACAATAAAAACAACAACAACAAAGCAGCTTCAAACGTTTTTATGACAACAAAAACCAACACTACCTCTACATAGCTTTATTGTTTATGTGAGAGTTTTCATAAACAACTCAGGCAGCAGTCACATGTGTGTGTGTGTGTGTGTGTGTGAGGCATGAGAGTTGATTGCCAGCTGTCGCCATTTTTTATGGTTAACAACTAAATTAATGATGATTTGCTGCTTTTATGCAGGTTAATAATATTTGTTAAGCATCGTTGTCGTTTATTTAAGAACACGGTTTGCAGACGATGAAGCAAAGAGCGTAATAATTTTGGACTATTTATAGTTAAGCAAACCGGCAGAGCTCTAAAAATGCAGCCAAGCTGCGCAAGCGCAATAAAATATGCATAGTTTAAGTGAGGCTTAAATTAAATAAAAAAAACACTTAATCCACGAACTAGCATTTTTTTAACATGTTTCAACAGTACTCAATTTAAGTGAAATAACTTAAATGCAGACTGTATGAAAAATATTACCAAAAAATTTTTCCGCGTACGTAGCAGTTCTTCAATGCAACAACAATGTTAACTATCTGTGGTTTCTTCTATTTCTACCCTCAACTGCTAATAACAGTAGCATATCAGCGTAACATGATGCATGCATGTGTTGCTGCATTCATCATGCTTAGCTTACAATTTGCTGTTGTTGCTGTTGTTGTTGTTGTAGTTTCGTTGCTTCATTTCTGCTTCAAGCAAAAAGTGATATCATAGTTTTAGGCGCGCAGCAACACGTATCATACCCAGTTGCCAGCCAAGCCAAGCATACAAAAACAGCATAAAGCGCCTGAAAGCACACCTCATGATTGGATTTTTGGTCAATGCATTTGCATGTGTCTGTATGTGTGTGCTGCAGCTGTGTATTCATAAGTGTTTTTGTTTTTTATTTCGACTGTTGTTGTTTTTTTGTTTTCTGTTTGCAAAAAAGTGCATTTGAGCTCGAAATGGAATTGAAAATTTTCAACGCCATGTGTTTCGCGCTGTGGATTTTGAGGTTTGGACAGTAACAACATGCGGCAAATCCCTTAATTTGAAGCGGGCAGATTTAGGATTAGAGCAGTTTCTGGTTTTTGTTTTTTTTTTTGTAACAGAAAAACGCTTTCCCCGGTCTTTAGTCACATAGCTTTTTATCTCATAAAAATTTGTTCAAGATATCTTTATTGGTTTGCTTAAATGTCATATTTTTAGATACATTCTTTATTCAAAAAAGCATAAAAAAAATGTTTTTTTTTTAAATTTGTGTAAAAACCAATTATGTGGCTACATACGTCCAAACTGTCAAACTATGTTGTTTTCATGCAGCAACCACAGCCGCATGTTGCATGCAGCTACGTTCGAATATCTGTTGCGCGTTACGCTCGCCTGACATGCTTAACGTTGCATTGGTTTTTCATCAAATAAACTTTTTGAGCAGCTTAAGTTGTGTTTGTTTTTATCTTTTTTGTTTTGTTTTTATGGGAATAACAAAAATTTAGCGCATCCAAAATGCGTAAAATCCAATTCTCATATGTTGCGTTTTTCCAGCCACTATGCAACAAGGATATTTCAAGTTTTTTTCGGTAGTTGCTGATATCGCGTGTTCAAGCAAATGCTAGCTTTCAACTAATTTTTGTTTTTTTTGTATATTTTTGTCTGCGCTTGGCTTTGTTTGTTATTTCGGTTTACACTTACATGTAATCCTTTAGTTTTGCAAAATATTTTTAATTAAATATATGGTGCTTTCCTTGTGGCATGGATTTATTCTATTTAAAACTCAACCAATTTAGGTAAATCCTTCGGCTTGTGGATTGATTTTTATTTTTTATATATTTTAAAATAATCAGTGATGAACCAATAAATATTAATTAAAGTAAAGCTTTTAGCGTTACAAACTCCATTACTCAGTAAGTAATATTAATAATATAAGGCAAAAAATTACAACTTTTAAAAATTGCAAAAAAAAAAAATTGGAACAAAATTCAACTTATTTTTCCTGCAGCTGCAAGTGTCACATTTAAAGAAAATACACCGTTAGAACAACCTTATTTCATCACAGATGTCCTTCATTGGCATCTGGTAACTAATGACAACCGGCAGTTGACTCCTTACACCAAACACCGGACACCTGACACCAAAAACCTGACACCAAACACTTGACACCTGACACCAAAACCTGACACCAAACACCTGACACCAAAACCTGACACCAAACACCTGACACCTGACACCTGACACCTGACACCTGACACCTGACACCTGACACCTGACACCTGACACCTGACACCTGACACCTGACACCTGACACCTGACACCTGACACCTGACACCTGACACCTGACACCTGACACCTGACACCTGACACCTGACACCTGACACCTGACACCTGACACCTGACACCTAACACCTGACAACTGACACCAGACTCCTGACAACTGAAACATGAAATCTTTTCTATGGCATCTGGCATCTAAAAACTGACTTAATACTTAATACTTAATACTTAATACTTAATACTTAATACTTAATACTTAATACTTAATACTTAATACTTAATACTTAATACTTAATACTTAATACTTAATACTTAATACTTAATACTTAATACTTAATACTTAATACTTAATACTTAATACTTAATACTTAATACTTAATACTTAATACTTAATACTTAATACTTAATACTTAATACTTAATACTTAATACTTAATACTTAATACTTAATACTTAATACTTAATACTTAATACTTAATACTTAATACTTAATACTTAATACTTAATACTTAATACTTAATACTTAATACTTAATACTTAATACTTAATACTTAATACTTAATACTTAATACTTAATACTTAATACTTAATACTTAATACTTAATACTTAATACTTAATACTTAATACTTAATACTTAATACTTAATACTTAATACTTAATACTTAATACTTAATACTTAATACTTAATACTTAATACTTAATACTTAATACTTAATACTTAATACTTAATACTTAATACTTAATACTTAATACTTAATACTTAATACTTAATACTTAATACTTAATACTTAATACTTAATACTTAATACTTAATACTTAATACTTAATACTTAATACTTAATACTTAATACTTAATACTTAATACTTAATACTTAATACTTAATACTTAATACTTAATACTTAATACTTAATACTTAATACTTAATACTTAATACTTAATACTTAATACTTAATACTTAATACTTAATACTTAATACTTAATACTTAATACTTAATACTTAATACTTAATACTTAATACTTAATACTTAATACTTAATACTTAATACTTAATACTTAATACTTAATACTTAATACTTAATACTTAATACTTAATACTTAATACTTAATACTTAATACTTAATACTTAATACTTAATACTTAATACTTAATACTTAATACTTAATACTTAATACTTAATACTTAATACTTAATACTTAATACTTAATACTTAATACTTAATACTTAATACTTAATACTTAATACTTAATACTTAATACTTAATACTTAATACTTAATACTTAATACTTAATACTTAATACTTAATACTTAATACTTAATACTTAATACTTAATACTTAATACTTAATACTTAATACTTAATACTTAATACTTAATACTTAATACTTAATACTTAATACTTAATACTTAATACTTAATACTTAATACTTAATACTTAATACTTAATACTTAATACTTAATACTTAATACTTAATACTTAATACTTAATACTTAATACTTAATACTTAATACTTAATACTTAATACTTAATACTTAATACTTAATACTTAATACTTAATACTTAATACTTAATACTTAATACTTAATACTTAATACTTAATACTTAATACTTAATACTTAATACTTATATTTGGATTTGCAATTAAGTAGAACAAATTATTTTTCCTTTTGCTTATTGAAGTTGATTTTAATTGATTAAAAAATTATTTACTTACATTAGAACTATTCCAATAATAATTAAAATATTGCTTAATCAAGCATTTACTGAAGTTACTCAATCTACGAATATATGACAACCATGATGTCAAAATTTCAATTTGAAATGTTTGGCTTGAAAATAAATTTGAAAATGAGACAAATATTTGTAAATACAAAACTTTCACAATCACAACAACTTCATCTATAAACATGAAATTTCAATCATTTATTTAAGAGATACAAAAATTTAAACTTATTGGATTGCTACGGTTTTATGCATGTTTGTAAGCATTAAAACATATTTGAACTGTATTTGTGTGTCAATGTGTTTACGTGTAGTGTGTGTGAGCTGCTGATTTGTGGTAGATAAACTGCATGCAAATGAATAAATATATGTATTAATATGCGAATGTTTGCGCATTTGTATGTTTTAAAACATCAAATTCAAATAGATATGTTTTGATTTTAAGCAGATTTTTCAATTTGCACCGATTTTCAATCATTGCGGTTAGCCTGTCACAAAATTCAAATATTTACGAAATCAAACAAATTTCAGAATGTTGATTGTCAGTGTGTCAGAGTTTGTGTGGGTTCGTGTGAGTGTGTTGGTATATAGTATGTTAATGTTGCATTTCCAAATCAAAGCATTATTTATGAGATACGATGGCAGAAATTAGAACCAATACATTTTAGATTAGTTTGAATAGTTGATATGAAAAAATACAACACATACTTTTAGGCATTTGTAACGCAGCATAAATAATTGATAATTAATGCATGTTATTTTACACTTAAGCGTTATTTGTAGAGTTTCGGGCACTTTAGGCAAAATTAACACATCAAAATGCCTAAACACGTTGACTACCGCGGCAATTTTCAGAAAACTGGGATAATAACAATTAGATTTTTTCACATTATATTAATTGAAAACTCTTTCTGGATCACAGGTATCATCAAAAAGCAAAAATGATATTTTTTTTAGGAGAAAAAGGACTTACAAATTATCTTGCAGTTGGCGTCTGTTACAGAAATCGCTACGCAAAAGCCAAGAATGAGTGACAACCAAAACTGACATGTTTAGTGAGTACAAGATAACTCGTTGTTGGCACCCTAGAAGGGAACGCAATCTACGAGTTATTTCGTAGTCGGCAGTCAACGTGTTAAAGTAGGTATGCCAGAAAAATGGTGCACTAAGTGTGACATTTAAATTGATAATAACTTTTAATCTCAATGTCAATGTAAATGTCGATTGTCGTTTGTTGTTTGCTTTTTGTTGTTTTTCGTTTTTTTGTTTGTCGTTTGTCGTTTGTCGTTTGTCGTTTTTCGTTTGCCGTGTGTCGTTTGTCACCGTGTGTCGTTGGTAGTTAAAGTTTTTCGTTTGTCATTTGTAATTTGTCATTTGTCATTTGTCATTTGTCATTTGTCATTTGTCATTTGTCATTTGTCATTTGTCATTTGTCATTTGTCATTTGTCATTTGTCATTTGTCATTTGTCATTTGTCATTTGTCATTTGTCATTTGTCATTTGTCATTTGTCATTTGTCATTTGTCATTTGTCATTTGTCATTTGTCATTTGTCATTTGTCATTTGTCATTTGTCATTTGTCATTTGTCATTTGTCATTTGTCATTTGTCATTTGTCATTTGTCATTTGTCATTTGTCATTTGTCATTTGTCATTTGTCATTTGTCATTTGTCATTTGTCATTTGTCATTTGTCATTTGTCATTTGTCATTTGTCATTTGTCATTTGTCATTTGTCATTTGTCATTTGTCATTTGTCATTTGTCATTTGTCATTTGTCATTTGTCATTTGTCATTTGTCATTTGTCATTTGTCATTTGTCATTTGTCATTTGTCATTTGTCATTTGTCATTTGTCATTTGTCATTTGTCATTTGTCATTTGTCATTTGTCATTTGTCATTTGTCATTTGTCATTTGTCATTTGTCATTTGTCATTTGTCATTTGTCATTTGTCATTTGTCATTTGTCATTTGTCATTTGTCATTTGTCATTTGTCATTTGTCATTTGTCATTTGTCATTTGTCATTTGTCATTTGTCATTTGTCATTTGTCATTTGTCATTTGTCATTTGTCATTTGTCATTTGTCATTTGTCATTTGTCATTTGTCATTTGTCATTTGTCATTTGTCATTTGTCATTTGTCATTTGTCATTTGTCATTTGTCATTTGTCATTTGTCATTTGTCATTTGTCATTTGTCATTTGTCATTTGTCATTTGTCATTTGTCATTTGTCATTTGTCATTTGTCATTTGTCATTTGTCATTTGTCATTTGTCATTTGTCATTTGTCATTTGTCATTTGTCATTTGTCATTTGTCATTTGTCATTTGTCGTTTGTCGTTTGTCGTTTGTCGTTTGTCTTTTGTCGTTTGTCGTTTGTCATTTGTCGTTTGTCGTTTTTCGTTTGTCGTTTGTCGTTTGTCGTTTGTTGTTTGTTGTTTGTCGTTTTTCGTTTGTTGTTGGTCGTTGGTCGTTTGTCGTTTCTCGTTTCTCGTTTGTCATTTGTCATTTGTCGTTTGTCGTATATTGTTGGCCGTTTGTTGTTTGTCGTCTGTTGTTTTTTGTTTGCTGTTTGTCGTTTGCCATTTTTCATTTGTCGTTTTGCGTGTCGTTTTTTGTTTTTCGGTTTTCTTTTGTCGTTTGTCGTTTGTTGTTTGTCATTTGTTGGTTGTCGTTTGTCGTTGGCCTTTTGCCGTTTGTTTGTTGTCGTTTATCGTTTGTCGTTTGTCGTCTGTTGGTTGTCGTTTGTTGTTTGTCGTTTGTCGTTTGTCGTTTGTCGTTTGTCGTTTGTCATTTGTCGTTTGTCATTTGTCGTTTTTCGTTTGTCGTTTGTCGAGTGTAGTTTGTCATTTGCCGTTTGTCGTTTGTAGTTTTAGTTTGTCATTTATATTTTGTCGTTTTGAGTTTTAGATTGTCATTTGTGACTTGTCGTTTGTAGTTTGAGATTGTCGTTTGTCTTTTGTCGTGTGTTGTTTGGCGTTTGCAGTTTTAGATTGTCATTTGGCGTTTGTAGTTTGTCGTTTGTCGTTTGTCGTTTGTCGTTTGTCGGTTGTTGTTTGTCGTTTGTCGTTTGTCATTTGTCGTTTTTCGTTTGTCGTTTGTCATTTGTCTTTTGTCGTTTGTCGTTTGTCGTTTGTTGTTTGTCGTTTTTCGTTTGTCGTTTGTCGTTTGTCGTTTGTCGTTTGTCGTTTGTCGTTTGTCGTTTGTCGTTTGTCGTTTGTCGTTTGTCGTTTGTCGTTTGTCGTTTGTCGTTTCTCGTTTCTCGTTTGTCATTTGTCATTTGTCGTTTGTCGTATATTGTTGGCCGTTTGTTGTTTGTCGTCTGTTGTTTTTTGTTTGCTGTTTGTAGTTTGCCATTTTTCATTTGTCGTTTTGCGTGTCGTTTTTTGTTTTTCGGTTTTCTTTTGTCGTTTGTCGTTTGTTGTTTGTCATTTGTTGGTTGTCGTTTGTCGTTGGCCTTTTGCCGTTTGTTTGTTGTCGTTTATCGTTTGTCGTTTGTCGTCTGTTGGTTGTCGTTTGTTGTTTGTCGTTTGTCGTTTGTCATTTGTCGTTTTTCGTTTGTCGTTTGTCGAGTGTAGTTTGTCATTTGCCGTTTGTCGTTTGTAGTTTTAGTTTGTCATTTATATTTTGTCGTTTTGAGTTTTAGATTGTCATTTGTGACTTGTCGTTTGTAATTTGAGATTGTCGTTTGTCTTTTGTCGTGTGTTGTTTGGCGTTTGCAGTTTTAGATTGTCATTTGGCGTTTGTAGTTTGTCGTTTGTCGTTTGTCGGTTGTTGTTTATCAATTGTTGATTGTTGATTGTTTATTATGGATTAGCGAAGCTGTAAATGTTTTAATTATTATGTTACTATTTTCTATTGGATTTGAAACGGCTTTTGAGTCATGACAAAACCAAAATTTAAGCTGTAACCTATGGGTTGCTTGGATTTAATATTAATTTATAGTGTTTTTTCTGTATTCAAAAATGCTCACAAAATCTTTCTTTGCTTCGATAGTCGATGAATTCAACATGTCTTTATTAATGTTTATAACAAGCATATTTTTCTTTTCAACCTGAATACTTAAAATGAAAGTCCTAAAATCAACTGCAAGTTCTACGATTGCAAAAATGATGTCAGATTTTCTCTGAATATAACACGTATTTTTTATTCTGTTATGCTTTTTAATTTAGAAACTCAACTCGACTCGATAATTCATAACACAATACTTATTTGAAATTCTTAAGCTTTGCCTGTCACCGCACAATTCACCTTCTGTCTAAAATATTTGCAAAATATGCCGCCTGTCTTCGATAGCTTGCTTCACTTAAGCCAACGTGCTTCAACTGAATGCCATGCTTTTCATGCCTCAGCGCAAGAATGTCAAATGTTGTTGCTTTAGCCTTTATTAATAAATTCACAATTGAATGGTTTTATGTCATTGCTTAAGCTGCTCTTTGAAGCAGCTCTACTGCAAAGTCCACTTCTGACCTAGCGACGACTTATTTTAAATCTTTTTATCTCGCTTCATTGCTACTGTCTTGAAGGAACGCCAACGCTGCTTGATGTGGCGTGGCTTGGTTCGATTTCTTGGCTGCTTTTGTGGCAGTTTCTTCAGCTAACACACACACAAACTTACACACACACATACAAAGGAATATCAAGCAAAAGACTTGCTTGTGGTGTGCGCTTGTTATGTCAGTCACGCTTTAAGCAGCTGTTGTCGCCGCTCATCACTTACAGTGCAATTAATTTTTTGTCAATTAGAAAAATGATTTTTGCACTTTCAAAGCATTGATTAGTTGATTGATGATAGGTTTTTGTCTTAAGGTGACAATGAATGGGAGTTGTGTGGAATAAAAGCAAAAAATTTGCAGAATAAAAGCAAAAAATTTGTTTCACAAAAATATTAAAATGTAAAAATTGGAAAATTTTAAGCATGGCTAATAAATGATGTTAAATAAATTTATGTTTTGTTTGTTGCCACACTTAGCGCTAATTAGCTTCAATTTGTGCAAAGCTTAATTAACATTAGAACGTTCAATAAATCAAGCTATCAGTTTATCACTGCTCTCATGTTGCTCTGCTATTGTTCCATAGAGACTGACTAGAACTTAATAGTTTGACAATCAAACAGTGCTAAATATGCACACTACCACACACTAATCGCTTGACATATTATCAACACAGTTGCAACCATCAAACTAATTTGTGTTGGTGAATAACCGTTATAATTATGCCAATAATCAGTCAATATCTTTCAGATCAATAACAAGAAGAACAAAAGAAATTTAATAACTTTTCTTCAAAAAATAATAATTCATTAAAATAATATAAAAATATTTGCAAAGTTCATCATCTAAAATGTTTGTTGTTGTCTCATTTTATGGTTTCTTTATGGAAGACCATTAAATTTAAATGTCAAGTCAAGATATAAAAAAATATAAATGACTAACTGCCAGACAGAGCCATTTAATGATGCAGCATATTACATTGCTTGTTGATGGTAATAAAGTGATAAGAAGTGTGAAGAAGCAGCAGCAGCAGAAGCAGCAGCTGAAAGAAACCAGCATATTATTGTTGTTTATGATCTGGCTACGCGCTGGCTGTCTTAGTCAATAAGTTTTCTGCTCTTTTGTGCACCACTGCGTATGAGTAACATTTAATTTTTATTAGTCTTGGGAGTTCATCGGAATGCGCTGCTCCCAGCAGCTATCTTTAAATGCTTAAATAAAGCTGTTTAGTTCCACTCATGTATTAAACATTTTTTAATCATTGTTTACTTTGTCGCTTTTCTTACAATTCAAGTGTATTCAAGCTTATAGTCTGCATCACTTTCTTTCCTTCTCTTTTTTTTTTTTGTTTTTTTGTTTTTTCTTTGCTCAGGCCGCATGGTAAATATTTACTTTTTTCCGCTTACCTTAATTTAACCCAATTCATTCTTTGGCTTTTTGTTTTCTTTTTTTGTGTTTCTTTTCTTGATTATATTTTTTTTTTTTTTTTAATTTCAACCTCCACCATTTTGTGATTATTTATTTATTTAGCTGTGTCTGGCATGCTGACAGCGGCTTGTCATTGTGACAAATGAGCAAAGCTAAATTATTGACGGCTAGCGCAAAGTTTATTTTTATATGACGTGCAAGGTTTGTGTGAGTTTGAGTGTGTGTGTGCGTGTGTGTGTTACTGCCATTTGTATGTTTGTTGCTGATAATCATTTGGCAATATTTATTTATTTATTTCAGTAAGAAAAAAAAAAATATTTTCTATCACATCAACAGTAACTGAATAAAGGATACCAGGACATGAGTGGCAAGAATACTATATTACTGGCTTAATAATAAAGTTATAAAAATAGAGTATTACCAGTATTACCAAGAAAAAAAGAAAACTAAACAAAAAATATGAATATATTGCATCCACAAAAAGCAGATTAGAAAATAGATAAGGAAAAACCCAAAATTACTAAGAAAATATTTTCGATATAAAAAATAGTACCTAAGAAAAAAAAAAAAAACTAAAAAAGAAATATTCAATTATCAAATTCATAACTTTTAAATTCAATAAAAAATTAAGAATCAAGAAACAAAAAACAAGACTCTTTTATCAAAAGTTAATTTGCATCATTTAAAGAAAAAATCAAACCAAAAAGAATCCTAAAAAATAAAAATTCGGCAAGAGACAAAACCAAAACATATAAAAAGTAATATGAAATATGAAATATGAGATATGAAATATGAAATATGAAATATGAAATATGAAATATGAAATATGAAATATGAAATATGAAATATGAAATATGAAATATGAAATATGAAATATGAAATATGAAATATGAAATATGAAATATGAAATATGAAATATGAAATATGAAATATGAAATATGAAATATGAAATATGAAATATGAAATATGAAATATGAAATATGAAATATGAAATATGAAATATGAAATATGAAATATGAAATATGAAATATGAAATATGAAATATGAAATATGAAATATGAAATATGAAATATGAAATATGAAATATGAAATATGAAATATGAAATATGAAATATGAAATATGAAATATGAAATATGAAATATGAAATATGAAATATGAAATATGAAATATGAAATATGAAATATGAAATATGAAATATGAAATATGAAATATGAAATATGAAATATGAAATATGAAATATGAAATATGAAATATGAAATATGAAATATGAAATATGAAATATGAAATATGAAATATGAAATATGAAATATGAAATATGAAATATGAAATATGAAATATGAAATATGAAATATGAAATATGAAATATGAAATATGAAATATGAAATATGAAATATGAAATATGAAATATGAAATATGAAATATGAAATATGAAATATGAAATATGAAATATGAAATATGAAATATGAAATATGAAATATGAAATATGAAATATGAAATATGAAATATGAAATATGAGATATGAAATATGAAATATGAAAAATGAAAAATGAAATATGAAATATGAAATATGAAATATGAAATATGAAATATGAAATATGAAATATGAAATATGAAATATGAAATATGAAATATGAAATATGAAATATGAAATATGAAATATGAAATATGAAATATGAAATATGAAATATGAAATATGAAATATGAAATATGAAATATGAAATATGAAATATGAAATATGAAATATGAAATATGAAATATGAAATATGAAATATGAAATATGAAATATGAAATATGAAATATGAAATATGAAATATGAAATATGAAATATGAAATATGAAATATGAAATATGAAATATGAAATATGAAATATGAAATATGAAATATGAAATATGAAATATGAAATATGAAATATGAAATATGAAATATGAAATATGAAATATGAAATATGAAATATGAAATATGAAATATGAAATATGAAATATGAAATATGAAATATGAAATATGAAATATGAAATATGAAATATGAAATATGAAATATGAAATATGAAATATGAAATATGAAATATGAAATATGAAATATGAAATATGAAATATGAAATATGAAATATGAAATATGAAATATGAAATATGAAATATGAAATATGAAATATGAAATATGAAATATGAAATATGAAATATGAAATATGAAATATGAAATATGAAATATGAAATATGAAATATGAAATATGAAATATGAAATATGAAATATGAAATATGAAATATGAAATATGAAATATGAAATATGAAATATGAAATATGAAATATGAAATATGAAATATGAAATATGAAATATGAAATATGAAATATGAAATATGAAATATGAAATATGAAATATGAAATATGAAATATGAAATATGAAATATGAAATATGAAATATGAAATATGAAATATGAAATATGAAATATGAAATATGAAATATGAAATATGAAATATGAAATATGAAATATGAAATATGAAATATGAAATATGAAATATGAAATATGAAATATGAAATATGAAATATGAAATATGAAATATGAAATATGAAATATGAAATATGAAATATGAAATATGAAATATGAAATATGAAATATGAAATATGAAATATGAAATATGAAATATGAAATATGAAATATGAAATATGAAATATGAAATATGAAATATGAAATATGAAATATGAAATATGAAATATGAAATATGAAATATGAAATATGAAATATGAAATATGAAATATGAAATATGAAATATGAAATATGAAATATGAAATATGAAATATGAAATATGAAATATGAAATATGAAATATGAAATATGAAATATGAAATATAAAATATGAAATATGAAATATGAAATATGAAATATGAAATATGAAATATGAAATATGAAATATGAAATATGAAATATGAAATATGAAATATGAAATATGAAATATGAAATATGAAATATGAAATATGACATATGACATACGAAATATGAAATATGAAATATGAAATATGAAATATGAAATATGAAATATGAAATATGAAATATGAAATATGAAATATGAAATATGAAATATGAAATATGAAATATGAAATATGAAATATGAAATATGAAATATGAAATATGAAATATGAAATATGAAATATGAAATATGAAATATGAAATATGAAATATGAAATATGAAATATGAAATATGAAATATGAAATATGAAATATGAAATATAAAATATAAAATATAAAATATAAAATATGAAATATGAAATATGAAGTATGGAATATGAAATTATATATATTTTTTTAATAGTTTTAACCTTGTAAGGTGTTTCTGTACTAAACTCGTTGGAAATCGAAAAGGATTCTTCTTTTTTTTTCAGTGGCAGTTGGTTGTGGTCTTATGTGACTTGAGTCTAAAAAAATTTCTTTCCAACCAGCAAGTAGAATAATGTTGTCATTCATTAAACAGAGTATCTGCTGCGAGTCGAAAATTTTAACAGCTCCTTGTATTTTTTCTAGTCTGATTTGAAAAAATCTGCTCTTTTGCTGCGAAACGTTGTATAATTATACCTTGCGAAGATCTTCTGTGAGCCTTAATTAAAGATATGTTTGCATGCACGAAAATATTAAAGTAACTTCTCTGACGTCTGGATAATCTAAATACAACTCAAAAATCTTATTTGAGTTTGTTTAAGTCTCCGCACTTTAAAGTATGCAATATTTTTTTTGAATTCACAATTTTCACAGTTTTTTCTCAAACTCATTTTTGTGCGTTAGTTTTTCCATAAATAGAACTGTGCAAAAAACCAACTCAATTAAGATTCTTCCTTATTGGATTCTGACTCATATCTTAATCCTGCATTCAGCTCGAACATGGTTTTTCTCTGTTGTTTGTTACCTTATATTTGCATAATCAGATTCATTTACCGGTTCTTGCGTTTTAAAACTCGTCCAAGCCAAATACAAAACAACAGGAACAGTATGCAACAGCATATGAGCGACCTTTAGTCATTGTCTTGCTCTACCACATCCGCTTCCGGCTACAGATTCGTACTGTCTGGACATTCAATTTCATTTGCCTTCAGGCTGAAAAAGCCTACGAATATCGATTACTTTTTGGAAAAAATTTCCAACAGAGATAAAATGGATAAAATGCAGGAATTAAGGATGCGTATCAAATGCAAATAAAGAAGCTAAAGGAAACAGCAGCAAAAAGAGCAGAGCACCGCACAACAAGAGGTAAACATACATCATATGACATTGACAGCCACAACAGCAGGTGGAGTGCTTGAGTTGAGAAGGAAAAAAAAAATAAAGAATGCTGCCAGCACTGTCGAAAAACGATTGATGAATGACATACGAGTAAATACAGTAGAAGAACAAAAAAAAAAAAAATTGGCAAAAACAAGCAAGCATAACAGACAGACAAATAAAACATTGTTGGGCATAAATTAAAAGGTCACGCCGCAAACAACCGTTACAAAATTTGCTATTTAATTTACAATCAGCTCGAAGAGCGTGTTGTAACTTCTTGAAATAATTGCAGCCCACTTTTGGGCGTTATCAATGAATGGCACCTTGTAGCAGTATTAAGGAATTTCATTTGATGCCATTTAATTTTGTTTTTATTTTGGTTTTGTTTTTTATTTATTTTTTTTTTTTTTTGTATATTTTTGTTTTTATTTCTGTTGCCGCTGTCAATGCTGCTGAATTTCCAATTATTTTCTGTTGATTTGTTTTTTATTTTCTTTCTCTTTAATTTCTGCGAATATCCTGTGCCGCAGGATATTCCTTGGAGTTCAATAAACGTAATTTGATTCCAGCTGTGTAACGCACACTTCTTGGCACACAATTCATTCATCTAAGCGTAGATAAGATTTGGGCAATGTTTGTGCCTATTATGTAGCATATTTTTAGGCAGCTGTGTATAAATGTGGAACGGACAAATGTGTATAGATGGTAGTAAAGAAAGAAAAAATAACAACAAAAATATGTTGGTTGATTGGTTTTTTTTTCTTGTTTGGCATTTGAAGATGTTTTTGATAGGCTAGCTCAAAAAAAGAAAAAAAAAAAAAAAAATTAAAAAATAAAAATTAAGGCATAAAGAAAAAAAAATAGAAAAAAAAAAATTAAAAACGAAAAACAGGCAGTTCTGCTCGTATAATCGAAAAAATTATAAAATTTAATGATGGAGCTGGGCCAAGAGTAGACAGACTTATGTGATTGATAGGCTTATTGCCTGATTGCAGGTTTGACGTGTTGGCAGAGTGAAATTAACGGTAAAATATAAAAATATGACAGTTATTAAAGGTGAGAACATGATGTGAATGCATTGAAGAGATATTTAATTCAAAGAAATTTTTTTCGAGTTGGTTTAATGGTTTCTTGGGTTTCATATATTCATATATTCATATATTCATTTATTCATATATTCATATATTCATATATTCATATATTCATATATTCATATATTCATATATTCATATATTCATATATTCATATATTCATATATTCATATATTCATATATTCATATATTCATATATTCATATATTCATATATTCATATATTCATATATTCATATATTCATATATTCATATATTCATATATTCATATATTCATATATTCATATATTCATATATTCATATATTCATATATTCATATATTCATATATTCATATATTCATATATTCATATATTCATATATTCATATATTCATATATTCATATATTCATATATTCATATATTCATATATTCATATATTCATATATTCATATATTCATATATTCATATATTCATATATTCATATATTCATATATTCATATATTCATATATTCATATATTCATATATTCATATATTCATATATTCATATATTCATATATTCATATATTCATATATTCATATATTCATATATTCATATATTCATATATTCATATATTCATATATTCATATATTCATATATTCATATATTCATATATTCATATATTCATATATTCATATATTCATATATTCATATATTCATATATTCATATATTCATATATTCATATATTCATATATTCATATATTCATATATTCATATATTCATATATTCATATATTCATATATTCATATATTCATATATTCATATATTCATATATTCATATATTCATATATTCATATATTCATATATTCATATATTCATATATTCATATATTCATATATTCATATATTCATATATTCATATATTCATATATTCATATATTCATATATTCATATATTCATATATTCATATATTCATATATTCATATATTCATATATTCATATATTCATATATTCATATATTCATATATTCATATATTCATATATTCATATATTCATATATTCATATATTCATATATTCATATATTCATATATTCATATATTCATATATTCATATATTCATATATTCATATATTCATATATTCATATATTCATATATTCATATATTCATATATTCATATATTCATATATTCATATATTCATATATTCATATATTCATATATTCATATATTCATATATTCATATATTCATATATTCATATATTCATATATTCATATATTCATATATTCATATATTCATATATTCATATATTCATATATTCATATATTCATATATTCATATATTCATATATTCATATATTCATATATTCATATATTCATATATTCATATATTCATATATTCATATATTCATATATTCATATATTCATATATTCATATATTCATATATTCATATATTCATATATTCATATATTCATATATTCATATATTCATATATTCATATATTCATATATTCATATATTCATATATTCATATATTCATATATTCATATATTCATATATTCATATATTCATATATTCATATATTCATATATTCATATATTCATATATTCATATATTCATATATTCATATATTCATATATTCATATATTCATATATTCATATATTCATATATTCATATATTCATATATTCATATATTCATATATTCATATATTCATATATTCATATATTCATATATTCATATATTCATATATTCATATATTCATATATTCATATATTCATATATTCATATATCATATATTCATATATTCATATATTCATATATTCATATATTCATATATTCATATATTCATATATTCATATATTCATATATTCATATATTCATATATTCATATATTCATATATTCATATATTCATATATTCATATATTCATATATTCATATATTCATATATTCATATATTCATATATTCATATATTCATATATTCATATATTCATATATTCATATATTCATATATTCATATATTCATATATTCATATATTCATATATTCATATATTCATATATTCATATATTCATATATTCATATATTCATATATTCATATATTCATATATTCATATATTCATATATTTCATATATTCATATATTCATATATTCATATATTCATATATTCATATATTCATATATTCATATATTCATATATTCATATATTCATATATTCATATATTCATATATTCATATATTCATATATTCATATATTCATATATTCATATATTCATATATTCATATATTCATAGATTCATATATTCATATATTCATATATTCATATATTCATATATTCATATATTCATATATTCATATATTCATATATTCATATATTCATATATTCATATATTCATATATTCATATATTCATATATTCATATATTCATATATTCATATATTCATATATTCATATATTCATATATTCATATATTCATATATTCATATATTCATATATTCATATATTCATATATTCATATATTCATATATTCATATATTCATATATTCATATATTCATATATTCATATATTCATATATTCATATATTCATATATTCATATATTCATATATTTCATATATTCATATATTCATATATTCATATATTCATATATTCATATATTCATATATTCATATATTCATATATTCATATATTCATATATTCATATATTTTCATATATTCATATATTCATATATTCATATATTCATATATTCATATATTCATATATTCATATATTCATATATTCATATATTCATATATTCATATATTCATATATTCATATATTCATATATCATATATTCATATATTCATATATTCATATATTCATATATTCATATATTCATATATTCATATATTCATATATTCATATATTCATATATTCATATATTCATATATTCATATATTCATATATTCATATATTCATATATTCATATATTCATATATTCATATATTCATATATTCATATATTCATATATTCATATATTCATATATTCATATATTCATATATTCATATATTCATATATTCATATATTCATATATTCATATATTCATATATTCATATATTCATATATTTCATATATTCATATATTCATATATTCATATATTCATATATTCATATATTCATATATTCATATATTCATATATTCATATATTCATATATTCATATATTCATATATTCATATATTCATATATTCATATATTCATATATTCAAATATTCATATATTCATATATTCATATATTCATATATTCATATATTCATATATTCATATATTCATATATTCATATATTCATATATTCATATATTCATATATTCATATATTCATATATTCATATATTCATATATTCATATATTCATATATTCATATATTCATATATTCATATATTCATATATTCATATATTCATATATTCATATATTCATATATTCATATATTCATATATTCATATATTCATATATTCATATATTCATATATTCATATATTCATATATTCATATATTCATATATTCATATATTCATATATTCATATATTCATATATTCATATATTCATATATTCATATATTCATATATTCATATATTCATATATTCATATATTCATATATTCATATATTCATATATTCATATATTCATATATTCATATATTCATATATTCATATATTCATATATTCATATATTCATATATTCATATATTCATATATTCATATATTCATATATTCATATATTCATATATTCATATATTCATATATTCATATATTCATATATTCATATATTCATATATTCATATATTCATATATTCATATATTCATATATTCATATATTCATATATTCATATATTCATATATCATATAATCATATATTCATATATTCATAAATTCATTTATTCATATATTCATATATTCATATATTCATGTATTCATATATTCATATATTCATATATTCATATATTCATATATTCATATATTCATATATTCATATATTCATATATCATATATTCATATATTCATATATTCATTTATTCATATATTCATATAATCATATATTCATATATTCATATATTCATATATTCATATATTCATATATTCATATATTCATATATTCATTTATTCATATATTCATATATTCATATATTCATATATTCATATATTCATATATTCATATATTCATATATTCATATATTCATATATTCATATATTCATATATTCATATATTCATATATTCATATATTCATATATTCATATATTCATATATTCATATATTCATATATTCATATATTCATATATTCATATATTCATATATTCATATATTCATATATTCATATATTCATATATTCATATATTCATATATTCATATATTCATATATTCATATATTCATATATTCATATATTCATATATTCATATATTCATATATTCATATATTCATATATTCATATATTCATATATTCATATATTCATATATTCATATATTCATATATTCATATATTCATATATTCATATATTCATATATTCATATATTCATATATTCATATATTCATATATTCATATATTCATATATTCATATATTCATATATTCATATATTCATATATTCATATATTCATATATTCATATATTCATATATTCATATATTCATATATTCATATATTCATATATTCATATATTCATATATTCATATATTCATATATTCATATATTCATATATTCATATATTCATATATTCATATATTCATATATTCATATATTCATATATTCATATATTCATATATTCATATATTCATATATTCATATATTCATATATTCATATATTCATATATTCATATATTCATATATTCATATATTCATATATTCATATATTCATATATTCATATATTCATATATTCATATATTCATATATTCATATATTCATATATTCATATAATCA
Organism: Tetanocera ferruginea; assembly: GCA_958299015.1. Lineage (NCBI taxonomy): Eukaryota > Metazoa > Arthropoda > Insecta > Diptera > Sciomyzidae > Tetanocera > Tetanocera ferruginea. The sequence continues at coordinate 3,913,249 of OY282641.1, forward strand.
TATATTCATATATTCATAAATTCATTTATTCATATATTCATATATTCATATATTCATGTATTCATATATTCATATATTCATATATTCATATATTCATATATTCATATATTCATATATTCATATATTCATATATTCATATATTCATATATTCATATATTCATATATTCATATATTCATATATTCATATATTCATATATTCATATATTCATATATTCATATATTCATATATTCATATATTCATATATTCATATATTCATATATTCATATATTCATATATTCATATATTCATATATTCATATATTCATATATTCATATATTCATATATTCATATATTCATATATTCTTATATTCATATATTCATATATTCATATATTCATATATTCATATATTCATATATTCATATATTCATATATTCATATATTCATATATTCATATATTCATATATTCATATATTCATATATTCATATATTCATATATTCATATATTCATATATTCATATATTCATATATTCATATATTCATATATTCATATATTCATATATTCATATATTCATATATTCATATATTCATATATTCATATATTCATATATTCATATATTCATATATTCATATATTCATATATTCATATATTCATATATTCATATATTCATATATTCATATATTCATATATTCATATATTCATATATTCATATATTCATATATTCATATATTCATATATTCATATATTCATATATTCATATATTCATATATTCATATATTCATTATTCATATATTCATATATTCATATATTCATATATTCATATATTCATATATTCATATATTCATATATTCATATATTCATATATTCATATATTCATATATTCATATATTCATATATTCATATATTCATATATTCATATATTCATATATTCATATATTCATATATTCATATATTCATATATTCATATATTCATATATTCATATATTCATATATTCATATATTCAATATTCATATATTCATATATTCATATATTCATATATTCATATATTCATATATTCATATATTCATATATTCATATATTCATATATTCATATATTCATATATTCATATATTCATATATTCATATATTCATATATTCATATATTCATATATTCATATATTCATATATTCATATATTCATATATTCATATATTCATATATTCATATATTCATATATTCATATATTCATATATTCATATATTCATATATTCATATATTCATATATTCATATATTCATATATTCATATATTCATATATTCATATATTCATATATTCATATATTCATATATTCATATATTCATATATTCATATATTCATATATTCATATATTCATATATTCATATATTCATATATTCATATATTCATATATTCATATATTCATTATTCATATATTCATATATTCATATATTCATATATTCATATATTCATATATTCATATATTCATATATTCATATATTCATATATTCATATATTCATATATTCATATATTCATATATTCATATATTCATATATTCATATATTCATATATTCATATATTCATATATTCATATATTCATATATTCATATATTCATATATTCATATATTCATATATTCATATATTCATATATTCATATATTCATATATTCATATATTCATATATTCATATATTCATATATTCATATATTCATATATAGATATATTGATATATTGATATATTGATATATTGATATATTGATATATTGATATACATTTTTATTTACTGATATTTAATTATAAATATATTGATACCATTTAAGACAAAAAATATAAATAAAACTTTTGTTTTGATGGATGGATTGCCTTTAATATTTTTGGTTTGGAACAATAACCGATTTCATGATTGATTAATGCCTAGTTTTGCAATGTTGTGATTTTCAGTAACGATGCCCTAAAACAGTTTTTCTCTCTCCTTCAATTAAGCCAGTGTTGTCAGCTTGAAATTTTTACAGTTTATCTTTATGCTCTGCTCGAAAAATAGCGCATGCCTTATGAATGGCGCTCATTATGCTCATTTTCGATATCGAAAATTTTGTCGTTTATGTTCGTGTTCTTAGCTGTGTCGTTTAGCTTTAGCGCTCGGTTTGTGGTATTCTTTTTTGTAGCTTTCTTCCACTTCATCACTTAACCGGGACTAGGACAACATTTTTACTATTGAATGAAATTCACATGGTTTTTTCTTCTCTTCGCTGTTTTGCATTTTCGAACTCAACTTCGAATTTCGTATTTTTGTACTAAAAGCCGAAGTTGAAATTTATATTTGTCGAATAAAATGCGACAATTGTCGGCGGGCAAATTCAGTACTCGTACGTTATTTGCTGCTGATGCACATGCGAGGCGGTAACGATGTATTCCAACGCACGACAAAAATGGATAATAATTAGTTGTGATTGAGATAAAGATGCGCTGAAAAGCAATTAAATATGCATTTGAATGTGTAAATAAGTTATTGAAAAAATAAATTGAAATGTGTTAATGAAATTTTAGTTTTGAAATACATATTTAAAAACGTTCAGATACACGGTACTACACACAAGTTTATAAGCAAGGCGCTGTGCGGTACACGTCGAAATGTGAAAATAATATTTGTTGTTGTTTGTTTTTTTTTTTCAAACCAACCCGAAAAGTAAAGCTTAAGTGCGTGATTTTAGGCGCGTTTGTTTATGGCTACTTTATAAGATCGCGTGTTTCACTGAACGGAAGTTAATTAAACTATGTTGTGCTGAAAAAAAACTTCTATATGCAGTGATTTTATATATCTATATACAAAAAAATAAAAACCAAAAAAAAAAAAAAAAAAATAAAAAAGTCATTTTACTCCATAGCTGTTGTTTGTAAGAGTCTTACTCTAAAGCAGCTAAATTGACTGGCAACCTTAATGTATGTAACAATTAAAAATTTGTGCTTGTAACGTTTGCATACAAGGCAAAAAAAAGTTAAGCTACTCTAGTCATTTATAAACATCATTGAGTTGACGACTTGTCGCGACTTTGGAATTGATTGCTAAGGTACAATAAACGTTTTTCTTTTCAGTTTTTTTTATACAAATCATAAAAATCAGGTAATAAGCAAGTCATAATTATGAACGGGAAATTTCAGTCATTGCTATATGGCTTACATTAACAAATGTTGAATTAACTTAGGATAATGATAAAATATTATCATGAATTATCATATCATACATTATCATATTGAAATGAAATACCAATTAAAATATCAATTTTATTTTAGGATTTAATAAATAGTACAAATACTTCATTCTTATAATATTGTTCTAACAGGTTAACATTTTGCTTGCCTTTCGAATGTCCTTCAAAGACACCTGCTTGAACTTTAGTCTAAAACAGATTTATAATCGATTTTTAAAAGTCTTTCATCATGACGTATTTCAGTTTAGCTTCACTGGGTTGCCGGGTTTCTGATGCTTCAACAACGTCGGGCCAAAGTTTTACTTGCTCTCAAGGCCACTCAAAAGCATGATGAACTGTTTTTGCTTCTGTTTTAGGCAACATAAAATAATATATTTTTAGCTTTTTGAAAGTTTCAATTTCCAAGCTTAAAGTTCATAAAGTTAAAATTTTCTTTATATAGATTTGGTTGAGAAAATATGACGCAGTACTTATTTTAGTTGTCATATAATATAGAAAATTTGTGGTCGGTTACGCTTGATTCAAATGGAAGTTTTATTATATTCTTAAGAATTTTTTTATTTGCTTTTAATTTAACTAATTTAAAGAATTTCAGCAAGTCAAGATATGGCGTCGTTTTAGATTTTATCAAAAGTTTTTCACTAAAGTAAGAAAACCATTTCACTTTTCTTTTTTTTTTTGTTTTTTTGTAGCTTTGAACCAAGGATTTTAGGTGTCAAACCTATTCAGTCAAGTCTGCCTTGGTTCAGAAATGTGAAGACAGATAAGTAGAAGAGAAAGTGAAATCAAGAGAAACAAGTGTTTTTTTTTTTTTTTTTTTTTTTTTTTTTTGTTTTTTTTCCCCGTGAGATGAAAAGCATCGAAAGCCTGAGTGCGGGACTTTAATCCGCTAAAAACACCTCCCCACCAGGTCCGTTAATCCCACCGGGACCACCTTTCGGTATTGCTTCGGCAGGCGGACAGAGCATCTATCGCTCCCTAGTCATCTGTCGTTAGTCTTTGTCGCTAAATCTATAAGCCCCTTCTATTTTCCGTGTAGGACTACAATGCACTCTGGTACAACACCCATTCTAATCTGATCTACACTGGACTATTTCGTTCTTCTATTCTATTGGATATCTCATTAGCTCGAACTTGTTGCACGATGCACGTGATTATCTGGCTCACTGTGTCCCACGCTTCTGCCGACGTCAACATATATTGTACGATCTGCGGTGGTCTAATATCTTGCGTCCTGAGTGATAGCGCTGCAATTTCTGCTTGGAAGCGCGTGCAGTCTGTCACTACATGCCTTGCATTTTCCTCTTTGTTGTTGCAGTATACGCAAAATGCATTCTCTGCATGTTTGTATTTGTACAGATACTGTCGGAAACAGCCATGGCCTGAGAGCCATTGCATCATGTGGTGGTTAACCTCACCGTGCCGCCTACTTATCCATGTTTCAATGTAGGGGATAAGTTCGTAGGTCCATCTGCCTTTGGTTGACCGTTCCCAACGTTCCTGCCATTCTCTGATAGCATTTTCGCGTGCCTCGTGTTTTTCTCTGGCGGTCGTTGCCTTCCGCAGTGCTGCTGCTTGTTTTACTGCAAACTCAACAGGCATTCTTCCAGCAATAACGTTGACTGCGTCGTCAGATACTGTTCGGAAGGCTCTGCATACTCTTAGCGATGTAAGTCTGTGCGCTGTATAAACTGCTCTCATGTAGGACTTGTAGGCTGTTGCTGCTGCCCACACTGGTGCTGCGTACATTACGATGGACGTGTTTACCATTGCCAGAATTTTCCTGCGTTGTTGTCTGGGGCCTCCGACGTTTGGCATGAGTCTCGATAGGGCTGCGCTCGCGTTCAGGGCCTTTCTACCAGCGTAGTGAAGATGATCCCTAAAATTTAGGCGGTGGTCCAGTAGGACACCAAGATACTTTAGGTGTGGACTAGAGGTTATTACGTGCCCTCCCACTCTTATTTGTATGCTCTCTATTTTCTTGCGGCTACTTATTAAAACTGCTTCTGTCTTGTGGTCGGCCAGTTCTAACCCAGTTTGCTCTAACCACATTTTCACATCCGCAATTGTCTCGCTGCACTTGCTAATGATTGTCTCTAGCCTCTTGGCCACCACCACAATCGCAATATCATCTGCATATCCTATTATGTCAACGCCCGGCTGTTTTTGAATTTTCAGCACCCCATCATACATGAGAAACAAGTGTAGAATATTCTATGTGTGGCGGAGTGCTAATCAACATGCGAATTTGAACCTCAGGAAAGTATTATGCCTTTACCTCAGTCAATTCGAGTTATTAGGCGATCTCATTCCACAAACATCTCTACCACCAACCGCAACTTCCAAAGCCGTATATATTGATGAATTATTATAGCGTAAGACCATGGCTAGACCGGGTTTCGAACCCGGAACTTCTGGGTTGGCAGTCAATAACGCTAACCACTCGACTACCGAGGCCCCAATCAAAAGTTATTAATCAACTTTGACACTTGACAGATAGTTTGGATTGATGCTTAAAAAATTTGTGAAAATGATCTCTTAGTAATTTGAATTGTCTGAGGCAAAGGAATTGTCACTTGTCTAACATTCAAATTTATATATATTTCTATAGCTTATCACAGCTTTAGAAAGAACCCATACTTGATTTAATTGATTGTTGCTTTATTATTTACTAACATATCACATGAGTATTGAACTAAGGTATTTTTGACTGAATTAGTAAGACCAAAACAATGTCCAAAGACCAAATTTAACTCTGACAAAATATTAAGGAATGTTAAGGTTACAAAAAATATTGAAGTTAAAATCAAAGATGAAATGCTTTGTGACAAAGAAGTTATTAAAATTTTTTTGAAATTCAAATAAAAATTTAGAGAATACATATTTTGAAGTTTGAATTGTTTGATCAAGCAGCAAATGATATGTTATTATTAAAATTAGAATAAGATTTTCAATTATTAAGTTAAAAATTGTTGATGCCTACACCAGGTTTCGAACCCACGACCACCAAATGCCAGTCGAGCACACTTTCACTGAAAAAAGTCGTTTGCAAGAAAGGTTTGAAAACCAAAGAAAACACATTTCACCGCAAAGGCTTTGCTAGTTAAATAGCGTCAGAAAACTTAACTACTAGTTAAGAACCAAGAGATTGTTTTATACTTTTTATATTATTACACGGAGAGAAATTTGAGCTGAAAACCATCCCAAACCAATTAATTTTGGCAATGATTCTGAGCTAAGCCATAATATTCTTGATATCAAGTTCTAATGTGATAGTTTAACAAAAAATTAACACATCTATTCGTGCATAAGTAAATGATTTTTGGATCATTTATCAAAAAATTAATATGCCCACATGGGTTCAATATGAGACATTTTTGACTTGTTTATCAAAAAACTAATATGCTCATTTATGCTTAATTTATGCCATTTTGGTGTTGTTAACAAAACAAAAAACATGCTCATTTGTGTCCAATGCATGCTATTTATGAATTGTTAGTAAAACAAATAAATATTACCAATCTAAGAAATTTTGGAATTGTTTATCAAAATATGTGATGCCAAGAATATTTTCTAAAAAAAAAAATTTTTATGTCATTTTGTAGACATGGCAACAAGCATAATAAAAATTATGTTTTCATTGTTCTAATTAGATATACTTAATCCAATTTGTGCAGGAAAATATAATTTTTTAATATTTTTTCTGCGCACTTTTATAAGCTTGTATACTAACAGGAACTAAAACTAACTGAGAATTATGTCGTTCGGTTGCTCATTTTTTTAAATGAGCAAAAACAACAAAAAAAAAAGTGTATTTTTTATGATCAATCCCAAGATGACACTTATTAAGCACAAATTGACGTGTTTTTCAAAAAAATTTCTAGCTCAATTCTGAAATAAACTAAGAACGTAAATTGCAATAGTAAATAGTATCGAAAAGTGTTTTTAGAAGGCATTCTCATAAACTTCTAAAAGGCTATTTGAAAAGCTTCCAAGAACGCTTCCATGGAATGGCTTGTGCAAGGCAATTGTTAAATATTTTCTTAGAAGCATTTTTTCTTGTGTCTTCAGTATCATGGAATGCATGCTTAACGTTTGCCTGGTAAATACCTACCTAGAATCCTTTCAGTGAAGGCCTTAAAGAAATCTTCCATTGCAAAATTCTTGTGGTACTTCTTGAGAAGACTAAGGACGGCATTCCTACCAATAACATGCATGTGTTAAAAGAATGCCTTCTGGGAATGAAAGCAGAAGGGATGGAACTAACGGCTTTCTCTTCCAATTTACCTTCTTTGGAAGCACTTTTTTACTGGGATTGAGCTGATTTTAGTTAAGAACGCTTTGAGCTTGATTTCAGCCCATTTTTTTCGCTATGTATAATAAACGTATAGTTATGAAACGAATTTCACTTAAAAAAATTTTTTTTTTGTTTCCTCAGGTTTTGAATCCACGAAAATTTTATAAGAAACTTAAGTTTCAACACGTTCGATTATTAAGAAAACTAACATAGAAGCCCGTCATACGATGGGTCGTACTCAAAATAATTAAGTAGCAGACGACATGATATTTTTCATTCACTTAAAATGTTGTTTTGTTTTGTTCCAGTCGTCGTCAATGTGTCTTTACTGGCAAATATCAAATAAAATTTGTTTGCATACTTTTAGGCTGACAGTTAACGGTTGAAGCGATATTTGGTTGTATGAGCGAAACGGGTTCTGGTACAGGCTGAACAGGAATTAAAAGCATAGCAATTACAACAACCAGAACAGTTTGAGCGATATAGAGCACGGAGCAGGACGCTTGTCTTTTATATATTAAAATTATTATTAACGCAGTAATAATAATAAATTGAAAAAAATAATTAAAAATTAAGATTGTTGAAGACAAAGTTCTTTATAAAAAAAGTAAAAATCTTTGATTTTACAGTCTTTATCAGTCGCCCGCTAACAAAGAATTAAATCTTTCTGTTACAGAATTTATTTATACGGCTACGATTTTTTTATTCGCCTAAAAAGTACTTAAGACTTTTGTTAAGAAAACGCAGCTGGTTTTTTGTTTTTAAGATAAGTGCTTTATTGCAAAGATTTTTTTCTTCATCTTTATTTTTATAAACAGCTTTTCAAACAATTGTTTTCGAATTTTCAAGGCGTTAAGTTTTTTCATTGAATACATTGGATATGGATTGAATTCCTTGCCCTCTTTTAATCTTAATTTTTATAAAAGATATATTTGAAGTTTCAAAGCATTCTTCTGTATATGCCGATATTCAAATCTATCTATCGAGTTGCACTGAACTTGCAGATAACCTTTGCTACAGACTTTATGCTGATCTAAGACGCATTTGCCGATAAGGTATAAGCTTGGACTCCAACTAAATGCTGTCAAGGTACATGTACTCCCTATTATTAAAAATAAATCGTACTTCGTTGATATTTCTGGCCTCTTTATTAGTACAAAAAAGTTTAGTATCGTACTCAAAATTGTAAATATCGTAAGTATCGTACTCGTCCTTAATATTTACTGATCATGTTAATAAGTTGTCCGAAAACTTCATGAAATTCTACCAAACTTAAAAAAGTCTGCTTGTCTCTGTTCTATTGATTTAAGACGATTAAAATAAATTTTAATCAATCAATCGATTCAATTATAATCAATTATAATCGATTTTAATAATTATTATTAAAGTAACTTGTCTTACCTGTTACAACATATTCAGTAAAAGTGGACAAAAAAAAAAAAAAAAAAAAATACTCCCGTCATCTTTTCAACATGATTTTAGTATCCCTTTCTTCGCTTTAAGATAATTTTACCGTCTCTTTAGCCTAAGGGATGTGATTATTAGTTGAAGCTTGAATGATTAACTGAATGTTAGAAACTGTATCTATCTTAATAAAATCATGCATAAAAAACACATTGTTTCTGTTATGAAAAACTTCAGTTCAGCATATCAATAGGAGGTCGTATTCTTTTATATTGTTTTATATTATACACTTTATAGTTCCTAGGCAAACCTATCTAACTACCTCGAATCTATTTTCATTTAAGCCGTACTACTGTAAAATGTCTTACCACGTAGCTTAAGAGTAATAACAAGAATGGACATTTTAAGGCTATTTATTTCTAATCACTTTTCTACATTTTAAATTATTTTCTTTTTCCTACTTCTCGTTTTCCTTACATCCATAAATAAGCTTAGGTTTAATGATTATATGTTGTACTGTAAAAGAATAAAGTTATTATTTGTGATAATGCTAAATTAAAATAAAAAAAAAAAAACAAATTGGCCATTTCAGCCCTTGCAAGGACTTTGACCGAGCTTCTTATGATCAATTGTGTTGTGTGTGTTATGAAATGTTTGCACACAATTGACCGAGAACTGGACCTACATGTCTTATGCCGACTCCGAACGGCTAAAGTTTATGTTCTCAAGAAGCTTTACATGGCATTGTTTACTCTCTGAGGTTTACCATTGTCTGCATAGAGGTGATGACCGATCAGAAAAATTTTTTATTGAACAAAACTTTTCGCCGCAGCTGGGGATCGAACCCGGGCTCCGAGCATGCTAGGCCATACACTTAACCTGCATGCCACGGTCACCACTTTTTATAGTGCTTAACCCACTATACCAATTAAAATACAATTCAAAATACAAATATATTTTATGCAAAAGGGTGAAATTTTTCGTTAGGAGTATTTTGCAAAAAATTTTAGTTTTTTATATTATTGCTCTATAACGCTCTATATCCTTTCATTTACAAATATCAAAGCCGTTAGTTTTTGTTGTACTTCACTGCCTACATTTATGTCACCAGTGTCGTGCATACTATTAATAAAATTTCTAACAAAAATATATGAACTTGTAACGTAAAATACTAATCGTTTTGGCTTCTTGCAGTTCAAGTTAACATTTTGCTTGTATTGCTTTTAGTTAAGTCGTGTATTTGATACCTCTTCTTCGATAAATTTCTTTAATTTAGGTTTTTTCACTGCCATTTGGGCATATTTTTCTTCCAAAAAATGTAACGTTAAAGACTGTAAAAAATTGCTTATATCTTCAAAACCAAACAATAGTTAGAAAAACAGTTAGTTTACATAAAATGCAAGTCTTGAGACCTATTCTCATGAAATATTTTCTATATATTTGTAGAAATATGCATTCAAGTTTAATGTTAAAAGTTACCGTAAGTTTTTTACAAATAAGCATGTATATAAAAAGAACGTAGTAGAAAGTTTTGACAATTTCTTAATCTGCTACCAAAAAGATTCGAACCGTGAAGATAGAGATGACATCTGACGCCAATGACACTTGAAGATGACATCTAAAGCCATTGACATCAAAAACCACGATTTAATATTCATTCAGAACTATCCAACGATATGCTACACTCCATGATCGGAATCTATTTATATATAAATATGCGTTGGACAACAGTTCAGAAGCATTTTCTCCCGAGTTTCTTAACCGATTTTGATAATTTTTTTTAAATGAATCAGAATGCGTAGAAAAAATGCACAGACTATTTTTGAAGGATTATTTTTGACAAATTTGTATGAAAAAAATTTGTTTTTGACATTATTTTTGTATCGAATCAATAGAGAATGTATGTGAAAAGGTCAAATTGCGGCTTACTGGCGAACATTTCTAGCGAAAGGTAGAAATTATAAATAGGCAACAAAAAGTTGGTCGAATTTCGTCCCAGGCGATACTAGTAAATATTAATAGTATAATTAAAACACTACAAAAACTAATGTTTTAACTGAGTTACTATTTTTTTAATCTTTTAAAAATTATATTTTTTTTTTCCCCATATAATGTGAACCACTCTATCTAATACCTCGCTATTAATATGATTAAATTATAGAGAACAAAATAAAAATGAGAACAAAGCTTGGTAACTAGTATCACTCAAACTGCGGAGTAGCTACTTGCAGTTAAACTATTATTTAACATTTTCAGCCTAAAAGTATGCATAGAACATTTATTTGATTTCAATACATAACAGACAAGCGTCCAAATCTGATACAAGAAAAGCTCATCTTCTAAACTTTTGCAAAAATTACAAATATAAACTGTTTTGATTAAAATACAATGTATAGCGGATGTTAAGGAAATTGTTCAAAGAACAAAATTGTTCAAAGTTTTTATCAAAACTTATTTTTTGACTTGAGGTGCTCGTCACTTTTCTAGTTGTAAGTTTAGTGAAAAACTATGAGAGGCAAACTTGAAAAAAATTTAATTTTTTTTTAGAAATTATAAGATTCATACGTATGACACCTTTTGTTTTTCCCTGCTAGCTACCTAGGAAGACGTTTGTGACCATCCCCTCCTACACAAGTTTTTGCTTGCATCATGACTCGGAATCAAACAAGGCTCTGGAGACAAGAACAAAAAAGTCACCAGCTAGTTGAGGATAGAGAAAGTCAACTACCGATTGATTGAGTTGAGTAAATTTGCTTTGCCAAGTTCTCATTTTTTAGTTGGTTTGTGTACGGGATAGGGTAAAATGTCATAGATTCTGCCAAAATGTGATGTGAGTAAAAAAACAAAATTAAATTGCTTTAAGCAAACAATTGTTTTATTTTCAAAATATTTCAAAATGTCTAAGTCGATTGATTTAGTGGCAGGTAAAAAATTTAAATTTATTAATTAATTTGTTCGTCATTTCAAAAGTGTGCCCAACGATTGAGCAAATAATGAGCAAAATGAGTAGACGTTTTTTCACAAGCGAGTAACCACTGGAGAATCGAACGCAGCTAAAAGGGTCTGTTCACGTACTTTACTTGTTAAAACTTGCAGGTAGAGAGAAAAAGAAGAATTGAGAGAAAAATTTAAGAAAGAGAAAAATAGCAGAAAAGGTACATGAACGGAAAACTTGTAGAAACTTGCAAGTAAATAAGCAGCTGTTCGAACGACTTGGCAGCTTATTTCAAATAAGAAAAAATTTTGTATATTTTTTGTTTGTTTTCACTGTGACGCAATATTCAACTTTTTGACTCCAAACAAAAAAACACTTATCCCAGCCAAAAGTACTCGATGAGAGGAGAAAAATAATTTCTGGATTTTGCTAGATTGGTTGCCGTTCGTTTTTTATGAGCCTCTATAGTTTTTTCGCCAAATTCGATTTTGAGCACTTTTTTGCAATTTTCTTCTATTTTTCATAGCTCGAAAAATGCTGTGAATTTTTTTTTGCAGTCTTCAGCATAGTTGTAGCTCTTGACTCGGCCAACAAAAACGCTGAATATATTAAGTCGGAAAAATTTCATCTTCTTGCTCAAAACCCCAAAAATGTCGAAAAAATGACCACTTTTTTCACCGATTTTGTCCGTTTTTCGACTACAGCTCTTGAACTATTGAAAATTTTACCGAACAATCAAGGGAAGAAATGTAGCCTATAAAATTATGAACAACTTTTCATTACATACTAACTTCATACCACCACTCCTTGATACGGATTTTGCCATACAAATGTAGATATAGCAAAGCCTCCATACAAACTATAGAGGCTCATATAAAACGAACGGCAACCAATCTAGCAAAATCCAGGAATTACTTTTCTCCTCTCATCAAGTACTTTCGGCTGGGATAAGTGTTTTTTTGTTTTGAATTTTTGTGTTGCACTGTGTTTTTAACAAATTATTATTTTTTTGGCAGCTGAAAATTCTTGCAAGTAGAAATTAAAATTTTTCTCTCTAAATTTTTTTTTATTCTTTCTTTTTCCGCTCTCGCTGCAAGTTTTTCCAGGTGGTTTCAACACTTTTCAAGTAAAAATTTTAACAATTTTCAATAATTTTTTGTTAATGAACGAAGCTTATATCTCAACACAAATAAAACTAAAAAAATTGATTTATCAAAATTTTTCATTTAAAAAAATCGCTTAAAAAAAAATAAAGGCACATTTTACATAATTTGAATAAACTTCTACTTTTTGTTAAGTAGATTTACAAAACAACATATTTTTTTAAATTTCCAAACAAAAATATCTTTCAGGCAAATGTCTTAAAAATATAATAGAAAGCTAAACAAATGTTTTATTAAAAAATTCGTTCAAAATGCTTTATAAGTTGGCTTCAAAACTGCTGATAGTAAAATAAATGAAAATTGCAAAATTATTATATATTTATAATAAATATGCTTTATTACAAAAATATGAAAAAAATAAATTTAAAAAAAAAAAAATTTTAAATTAATTTTTCAAAAATTTTGAAATATTTTTTTTCAAGTTGGTCCATCATAAATATGTTAGCCATAAAAATATGTAAAAATTAGTAACTAAAAATTTTTTATTGAAACAAATAGTCTGGGAAGAAATTAAAAAAAAAAAAATTCAAGTACCGAAATTATTTTCGAAAAAAAAATATGATTTCAAAAATTTCTTTACCAACACATTTATTACGGAAATATTAACAAAAGGCATATTTTTAGAAACTTTAATTTAATACTTAATTACATTTGTTTTAAGTTTTTAATCTGAAAAACATGTTTATAAATTTAGTAAATTTTTTAAATAATTGCACTAGAAAAAATAACAAAATATTTAAAAACAATTTTCTAAACTTTTTGTTACAAAAAAATTGTCTACAATTTAGCAAAAAAATATTTTGCAATTATGCGTTATGTAATGAAATTATTTTTTAATGTGAATTGTACCACTTTTTTTTTTAAGCAAATTAATACATTTGCTTGAAGTTTTTGATCTGAAAAACATGTTTATAAACTAAGAAAATTTTTTCAATAATTGCACAAGAATAAATAAAAAAAATATTTAAAAACAATTTTCTGAACTATTTTTACTAAAAATTCAAAAAATTCGTCTACAATTTAGCAGAAAAATATTTGCAATTATGTGTTATGTTATTAAATTATTTTTTAATATGAATCGTACGACTTTGTTTTTTTTTTTTTGGTATAACTGTGTTATTTAATTAATTTGATTAGCTTTCAAAGCTAGAAAGTATGTTACAAAGAACCAAGAATAATACAATTCCAAGAATAATACATTATATTAAAAAAAATTGCTGGAAAGTATGCAAAAAAAAAAAAAAATGCCCTTTCATGTGATGAAATAAGTTCTAACTTTACATTCAACCGATGCGTATCCTTATAAAAATGCGCCAAAAAGTATGCCAACAAACATTTTACAAAAATGTCAAAAGTTAAAGTTTGTCTGTTTTTTTTTTTATATACATACTTGTATGCCAACAAACATTTTACAAAAATATCAAAAGTTTAAGTTTCTCTATTTTTTTATACAAAATTATTTTAAAAAGTTTTTTCATTTTCCCTTCCACTCGTTTGTGCACTCTCTGCTAACCTACCCACTGCCAGCATTACCAACTAATTTCATTAAATTAGTTTTTTTCTTATTTTTTTTTATTTTTCATATGCTTGTTTTATCACTCCCTCATTTGCTGTAATTCTAGACGCGCTCCATTCATACCGGAAATGCACTTGTCCATCAGTGTGCTTGACGCCATTGTTGCAAGTTAAGCAAACATTTCCGTTCTTACACTTGGCCCGCATAAAACAACTTGAACAACGATGATGACAACAACAACAACAGCAACAACAGCAACCATAAAAGTCATTGGCCTCTGCCTTGTTTAAGCTTTCTTCAACTTTTCTCCACTAACTTTTCTAAAGTTCTGACTTTGGCAGTTTTTTTACCAACACCAACACTAACGAAATCTTAACGTTTGTCAGTGAATGCAAATTAAATGCAAACAAACACAAACAGAAAACGGAAGTTTAGCTAGTTTTGCCTGAAACATGGTTTTAGTTTGTATTTCAGCTTCTCTCTCTCTCTCTCTCTCTTTCCTCAAGTTACATTTTATTTTAATACCTTTGTTGGTTTGATGGTTTGTTCGACTGATAAAAAAGTCAAACAAATAACATACGTTACTTGTGCTGCTCTCTTTCGTCACTTCGTCTGTCCGTTTATGTGATTATATTTTATTATTTGACTTGGCGTTTGTTTTGTTCCACTGTCGCACACATTCACTCACTCACTCACTAACCAGCATGTCAAACATTGCCTGCTGCTAGCCTAGTTAAATAACAAAAAAACATGATATGTTGTTATTGTTTTTGTTTAGCTTGTTGTTTTTGCTCTGCTTTTGTTGTCAACAATTCAACAAACTTAAACACGAACTCAGAGCAAAGAGCAAAGAAAGTTTGAATCGCTTTGCCGAGTTCAAATTGTTTTTTTTTTTTACTTTTTTTTATTATTTGTTTTTTAATTTTTGCATTTCGTTGCTTTGCACAGATTTATATATTTGTGTCCACCAGAGTGTGCTGCTATCGTTTGACAACTTAATTTTTTCTTTTATTGTTTTGGCACGTAAGTCGTTGTAAATTCTCAAGTAAACAGCGCTTGTGCCTACCTTTAGCCACATTTAATAACCTCAA
Organism: Tetanocera ferruginea; assembly: GCA_958299015.1. Classification (NCBI taxonomy): domain Eukaryota; kingdom Metazoa; phylum Arthropoda; class Insecta; order Diptera; family Sciomyzidae; genus Tetanocera; species Tetanocera ferruginea. The sequence goes on from OY282641.1 coordinate 3,928,838, forward strand.
ATTATTAGCTACTTTATTGTTGTTCTAAGGATATTTGCATGTTTAGGCAGACAAGAAGTTTGAGTCGAACAGCTGAAGTTTTTCATTTTAACAAGTTATATATTTTGGTTTTTTTTTCTGACTCTGCAGCTCTTGCCAGGAGCCACAGTCATCCATGAAATGGTATAACGAAGAATACGATTGATTTTTAATTGCCTAAAGCGGAAGAAAAATAAAAGAAGCCTAGCGGTATACTTAGATTTTGATAATCAGCGCCGATTCTGTGGTGTTTATTACCAAATTGATTGTTTTTTGTCTTGTTGCGAAGTAATCTTTGTGCGTTAGCAATTTTCAATAGAAAAATATTATCTAACTTTCTCCACGGATTGCATTGTATGTGTACGTGTCGCATACAGTTTGCAATAATTTTAACTAAAGGCGCAACAGAAAAAGATTTCAAGCTAATATTTCATAGCAATTAAAAGTGCTTCGAAATATATTATGTTATGGTTTATAACTTTGTTTAACAATCTGACTTTGCTTTGGAGTAGAAAAAAAAAACATTATTTCTACCCAGAAATTTTACTGCAAATGTGTTTGAAAACAATGTGCTGATAAAAATATAACCGAAACTGTGATTTTTTTAAACTTGACAATAAAGTAATACATTTATTAATTTAAAGGTATTATTATCCAACAAATTGAAATACATCTTCATTAGTTATTTGGCGCCTTAAATTCACTGAACCCACCTTAAAAGCAAAAAATAAAAAGGTACTGGCAAAATTCTTATCAATACGAAAAACTAATGCGTAAATTTAAGGTAAAGGCCACCATTAAAATTTTTTTCTATATAAAAAGTGCTGCATCAAGTTATTTTAAGTTCAAGCTCGAAATATACTGAAGTAATTTCCGTACTTTTATATATTATGTATATATTAGGCTGGGTCAATTTTTAAACCGATGTTGCCTGGGCGATTTTCGGTTCGGGCATGAAAAGTTATTAAACAAAACACAAAAAAAAGGGGACTGCGGGTACACTTTACCCCATTGAACCCTCAATTTAGTGAACTACTGCAGCTATCCATATCTTTATGGTATCATATATGAAACTGCATAAAGATTGTGCCTACAACGCCACCTAGGAGGGATTTTCGAAAGCAAAAAAATTCTGGAGCACCACAAAAAGATATGGTGTGAATAACTGCAGATAATAATAAGGTGGATATCTGCAGTGGTTCAGCCGTGATGGTCACAATTACATACCATTTAATTGGTTTTAAAAAAAAAAAATTTTGAAAAAAATTCCTATAGAAAAAATTCACAAAATTGAGGGTGCAATGGGGTAAAGTGTACCCCCAGGCCCCTTTTTTTTTGGGTTTTGTTTAATAACTTTTCATGCCCGAACTGAAAATCGCCCAGGCAACATCAGATTTTTTGCCTCCATACAAATCGACCCAGCCTAATATATATATATATATATATATATATTTACATATGGGCATCTCCCAGTGGCACGGACGCGACATTCGCACGGTTTTAATTACTCGAAAAACAAGAAAGAAGCAAAATGAGCCGATATATATATAAGTGCTCTAACGCGACGATAGAGTGCTACATTTTATAAAAATATTGGCGAGATTTAGTACAAATTAGTACAAAGTAAAAAGCAATCATTGAATGGAACGGACGCGACAAAAAACAGAAGTTTTTTTAAGCTCGTATAGAAATATTAGAAAATTTAGCAAATTTTGAGAACTTTTTTTTATATATAATATACATGTTAATGGAGGTCAAAGGATAACTATTCTTAGTAGACTTATGAAACATAAAAATTATCTCTTATCTTTTTTTAAATAGATATAGCACGAATACGGACGCGACATCATGGACGCGACAAATTTTTCCACAGTAGTAAAATACAGTAAAGATGTTCGTTATGAATTTTAATAAAAATACATCATAATAAGTTGAATTCAAGTTACATAGCAGTCATACTAATCAAAATAAAAAAAAAATAAAGTTATAAGCTTTTAGAGTGCTTTATTTTAATGTTTTTCTTCATTTTTGGTGGACCTTTTTTGGGAGATGCCCATATGTATATTTAGTGTGTCACAACGTTTGTTACACTCATAAAGAGGCGAGTGGGTAGGGCATCATATAAATGCAAATGATCAGAATCGAAAATTGAATCAATGTTCGTCTGTCTGGGAACACGATTACGGCCAGAGTTTAAGAGCTATTGTATTAAAATTGAATTTAAAAGTTTTTCAGAATAACGCATTACGTACTAAAGTAAAACGTTAATATAATCTAGTTTGCAATGTATTGAAATTTAATATAAACGCAGCTTTCTTTTAAAAAAAGGTCGCGTTTAAAAATTTTAAAAATCGGACCACGTTAACCTTGCATATAAAGTGACTTCACTAAAATAGTCAGACCTAATTATAAATCCAGCCGTTTTCAGGATATCATTTTGAAATTTGGTACACACATTTTTTTTTAATTTAAGGAAGAACAACATTTGTCAGAACTGCAAGCAAATATGTAAATTAATAAAATAATATTGATAAAAAAAAAATAAAACCGTCAAAACTTTAGCCATTTTGGCTACCCTACAAATGGTGTTGCAAGTTATTGATAGGTTTTTTTGCACTATGTATTCAAAGACTGCCGATGGTGTTCGCTAATTTTTTTTCTTGAAAAAACACATGTTGAAGTAACTCGAAAAAACACATGTATTATAAATTTTGATCACAAAGGTTTTTACAAGCCTTAAGGGGGGACATGACCTTGGCCGTTTTTTTTAAATTGACCTTTCTTATAATTTTGTATTTTAGTAAATATTCTTAAGATTCTAAGAAAAGAAGAAAACTTCATGGAAAAATTCTTACTGGCTCGAAAAATACAGCCGGATTAGTGAGAGCGCATTTTTCCTTTGTTTACAAACTTTGAACGCGTTTATCTCGAAACCATGTTTTTCGTACTGGTTGCGGCACTAGCACGTTCATTTTTTGACGAAATTTTTTTGTATTTTGTAACTTGATTCGCTATCGTATGACACGAGCTTATTTAATTTTTTTTTCAATTTTTTATGAATTTTTAAAGTCAATATTTTTATCGAAAAACATACTTTCAAATTTAGAACATCACCAAAAATTGAAAAACTCCTCTCATATGATATTCAATTTTGTTAAGATTTAAAAAAGTAATTTATTTTTCAAGATTGGAAAATTTTGCCACTCCCAGCGCTGCAACCACGAAGCCCCGTTTTTTTTCTCTGCCGCCAGTTTGGAGCTCTATTAAACCATGTTCGAGTGAAAAATATAGTTTTTTGAATTTATTTTTTCTTATAATTTTTTCAATTCTCTATAATAATAAAAAAAAATTTTAGAAAAATGTTTTTTTTTTTTGACTGATAAAGAAAGGTCCCCAGGTGACAGTCTCCGATTTGAATGATTTTCGGATATGTGATAGAAGACAAAAATCTAAGGTCGACGTATTTTTTTATACATGCTCAATCGATGGTTTAAGGTTTCAAACTCGAGTTCAAAAATCAGCGAAAATTTCGTTTTTTTGCTTTATTTTCGCTATTTTCCATGGAAACATTTCCACACACGATGGCATAAATTTTTCGTATGAAAATTTTGTTGTAATTTTTAGAAAGGTTTAGTAAATTTCAAAGAAGTATGTTGACACAATTATTTCATATTAATATATGTTGGATTTAAGGCAATTTGTAAACTGACCTTTTTTTTGTTTTTTAAATTTTTTTAATGTTTATAATAAAATTTTTGTTTTATTTAGATATGCATTTATTTACTTTAGAGAAAAAATTTTTCTTAATGTACTTTATATGGGTATCAAAAGTTTTATTTTTGTATGGCCTATTCTTATGTTTAAATATTTTATTGAAAAAGTTTACATTTCATGAGGCTTCCATACAAAAAAGGTGCTTTTTCTTGTAAGTCTCATGGCACCAGTAAACAAAAGTTTTAATCATCCAAAGTAGCAAATATGGACATTTTTACGATATGCAAAAGAAATGGAATGCATTTTCTCATATTTCTTTAAAAAATATTTTTTTATTTTTAGCAGGAAAAGTCATTAAAATCTTCTTTTAATTTCAACACCTCAACTTTGTGAATGAATAACTCATAAGATATGAAAATAATTTTTTTTATTTAATTTTTATAATAACAAACATTATTTTTAACATAAGTTCACGTCCTTCAAAGAGCATTTCGCCTTAAATTCGTGTTGATATGGGTTTTTTTTAAAAAAAATTATATTTTTGAAAGATCTTTAAAAAAGTACCACTCAATGCAATTTTTTATAAATTTTGTTTTTATTCAAAATTTGTATAATTACCTCTCATGATATGGTTTAATGTCGATGGAGCACGTACAAAAAAATATCCGAAAATCATTCAAATCGGAGACTGTCATCTGGGGACCTTTTCTTGTGAGTTATGAATTTTAAAAAAAGGTCTGTTTTCTCTGCCGTGAATGTTATGTCCCACCTTAATTTTGAAAGAATTAAATTGGCTCATAATGTTGGAAAAAAGCTATTTTTGTAACTTCTAACTACTGTTTTATGATCATGATTCATTTAGAACCTTTCTTATTAGTAATTTTCTGACCCACTCATAAAACTTAAAAAACTTTCTTATTATTGTTTTAAACTTATTCAATTTTAAACTTGTTATAATTTTTCCTTTAAATGGATTAAAAAAATTTTATCTTTGCATATGAGCATTTCCGCAGAAAAGTCTACCGTAACCAAAAAATTAAAAGTTAACCAACATTTTTTTTTTTTTACTTGTATTATTAAAGAGAAATATTCAAAATAAATTTAATTAAAGAGTTAAAATTTTTTTTCATGTTGCGTTGGCAAGATATCGGGCTGCCAAGTTAAAGTTAATGTTTTGGTCAGTTTTGTTTATTTCTATGAGCATTTTCTCTTTAAAATTTCCATTTCTAACAGTAATTGTGCAATTGCTCTCTTATGCATAATTTTTTCTACAACAACAACTAACCGCAAAATAAATGCAAAAGAGCGGCAAATCAAAATATCAATACGGTAAAATTTTGATTTGCTTTTAATTATATGCTGAGGTAACGTCACGCCAGACAAAACAGCATTTAGTGCTATTTTTTCTACGCTGACGTTCAAAAGTGCATGAAATTTTGCATTTTAATAAATTTTAATAAAGTTAAGTAAATTTTATAAAGAAATCGTGAAGAAGAAAAACCGTTAATTTTATATTAAATTTGCAAAGTGAGTAACGTCACGCCACATTTCTCGAAGTTTGCCTGATTTCGTTACTGAATTTGGTTGCAGATATTTTAGTGGAATTTTGTTCCAACTTCTCATGGTCGATGGGGTGGGAGGTAAAAAAATATAATATACTAGCGGATGTTACCCGGTGTTACTCGGGCTTGTGTTTTGAGCAAAGAAAGAGGACGATTTTCAAAACTGCTCTCATTTTTACGTTTTTTAAATTATCAATTCAATTTTAAAATTTTTTAAAGTATCGTTTTTTGCGGTTTTGCCCCCTCCTTCCGTTGAAAGTGTTTAGTCAAATTTCCGTAAAACTGTACCTGCCAGACATGATTAAAACAATAAATGACATCTTCAACGTCTCGATCTGACGTCTGGTTTCTGAGGAAAATGAACACCCGCACTCAGTAAAAAAACACATATCTTCCTTCGGTGAAAAATTTCTCTATTTTCGATAAAAGCAATTTTCTCTTTTCAAATAATATTTTCTTCAATTAGAATAAATTTTCACATTTTCGAAGAAATATTTCTTCACTTTTAGGAAATGGAAATATTTTAATGTCAATTATAATGACAAATATATTTCTCGCACAAAAAAATTCTCATCTATACAGAACAATTTTTTGAAAATGAATAATTTTTTCATACATTTTGAAATAAATAAAAAACAGTCACAACTCAAAAAACATGACTTCTCAGGAGAAGCGAAAAATAAAACCCTGTGGTTGATACTACAGAAGAAAAGCAATTTTCATTTAAACACACAAACTTCATTCTTCCAGTTAATAAAGAAAATAATGAAAAAGATAGTGAGATATGTGTTTCGTGAATTGATTTATAACAAAAAGTCGGTATAAAAAAATTTTGAGTTGTGACTGTTTTGTATTTAGTGTGCGATATGAGAGGTTTTCTCAAAACTAAAGAGTCTTTTTCTCTAAAATCGAATTATTTTTATATATTTCTCTTTTTCATAGAAGGTTTTTATCATTTTTAGAGAATTTTAGGATCGCATTTAGAGAAAAGCATTCTCTGGAGCAAGGTCAATACCAATTTTCTCTAAATATGATGCCTTTTTTATCATTTTCCGAGAAACTATTTTCTGAGTGCAGTTTGAAATGCAGAGAAAAATGCGTTTAAAGTTTTTGTAAGTTTTTAATATATAATATTTAATATTTTTTTAATATTTTTTAACAATTTTATCTCAAATAAATTTCAATTTTAAAAAATTCTACAAGCATCGATTCGATTTTTGGATTGTCTTCGTTCCAGTTCGGTTTTGGTCGACACTGTTCGGTTAATTTTTTTTCATCTTTATTTAACTTCTGCTCGTATTCGTTAAACTTCTTTTTTTTTGGTTTGTCATTGGTTCTTGACCAAGTTTCATCAAAATCGGTTTATCCGTTGTGACGTGACTGAGCCGAACATAATTGATTTAATAAAGCGCCCTCTCACGGAAGTTTTCTGATATTTAAACAGTCTCAATTCTGTTGCAGAGTCAAGTTATTTCGTGAACCAAATTTTAGTAAAATCGATCAAGTCATTTGAGAGTTATTGAGTCTTAAAAATGCACTACTTAAAGCGCCCTCTTGTGGAAGTCTTTGGAATTTTTGTTAGCTTCTGTTTTATTTTGGGAGCAGTTGAAGTTTCATACCAAATTTCATTGAAATCGGTCCAGGCGTTTAGAAGTTAGTATAGAGTGCCACGCCCACATACTTACGCCCATTTTTTTACACCCCCTATGTTCTTTCTCGATGTCCAAATTTCAGCTCAATCGGATAAACGGTGCGCGAGCCTATACGGAACAGACAGATAGACAGACAGACAGACAGACAGACAGACAGACAGACAGACAGACAGACAGACAGACAGACAGACATACAGACAGACAGACAGATTGACAGACAGACAAACAGACAAACATTTGATTTTTTATATTAGATTAAAGCTAAACTTTATGTTTTATTTACGTCAAATATTTTTTTAAACAAATTTTAACTTAAAATGTTCGAGTAGAAATTTAAGTAACGTAACGCCAGTAACGTCACGCCTAATAAAAAAAAAACCGAGAAAAAATTTTTTAATTTGATAACCAGCAAAATAAACTTTTATTATTTTTAATTCTTCCAAATAAAGTTTTGTATAAAAAGTCTTGCCCAATTCGCAGAGTTTTGCAAATTTTCTTATCTAAGTCGAAAACCACTTCTGTTTTTGGTAACGTCACGCCAGTGCATATTTTTGCTTATATCTTTTAATGCTTAGAGTCGATTATTATAATTGTTTTACTTTATTTAGAGCAACTTAATTACAACGCATTTAAAAAAAAAGTTTTTAAAACTTAGACTTCTTCATTAATTATACCCTAAACCTGAAAGGTCAGGGTATATTAACTTTGTGCAAACGTTTGTAACGCATAGAACGAAGCGAGTCCGGTATAGAAAAGTATATATATTCTTGATCAGCATCACCACGTGAGTCGAGCTATCCATATCCGTCCGGTCCGTCCGTCCGTCCGTCCGTCCGTCCGTCCGTCCGTCTGTCCGTCTGTGTGTTGTCCGTATACACAGGATAAGAAGAAGGAGTTGAGAGAATTGGATGAAACGTGGTACACATGGTCACATGAACCCAAGGATCTGCACTATTGCATATTTTTGGAATCCGCCCACGGACACGCCTACCTCCCATACAACGCAAAAATTGAAAACTGCATAACTCAGCTCATAATTAGCCTACAACAATAAGATTTGGTGTGTATGTGTTCTGTATCAACACAAAGATGTTTTAAAAAAACGAGTGTCATCCGCTCACAGACACGCCCACCTCCCATACAACGCGAAAATTGAAAACGCAATAAATAATCCTCTGTTTAACCTACAGAGCTAAAATTTGGCACATATGTTTTTTGTAACAAAACAAAGATGGTTTAGAAAAGTGGACATCATCCGCCTACGGACACGCCTACCTCTCATACAACGCGAAAATTGAAAACTGCATAAATAAGCTCATAATTAGCCAACTACAATAAAATTTGATATTTATGTGTTTTATACAAACACAAAGATTTTTTTGAAAAATGGACGTCATCCGCTCACGGACACGCCCACCTCCCATACAACCCAAAAATTGAAAACGCAATAAATAAGCCTCTGTTTAACCTGCAGAGCTAAAATTTGGCACATATGTTTTTTGTAACAAAACAAATATGGTTTTGAAAAGTGGACATCATCCGCCCACGGACACGCCTACCTCCCATACAACGCGAAAATTGAAAACTGCATAACTCAGCTCGTAATAAGCCTACAACAATAAAATTATATATGTATGTGTTTTATTCAAACACAAAGATGTCTTCGAAAAATGGACGTCATCCGCTCACGGACACGCCCACCTCCCATACAACCCAAAAATTGAAAACGCAATAAATAAGCCTCTGTTTGACCTACAGAGCTAAAATTTTGCACGTATGTTTTTTATGACAAGACAAAGATGGTTTTGAAAAATGGACGTCATCCGCCTACGGACACGTCCACCTCCCATACAACCCAAAAAGTTTAAAACTCAATATATAAGGTTATGTTTGTCATAGAGAAATTAAATTTGGTATGCATGTATTTTATACCAAAACTAAGGTGCGTTCAAAAATTGGAAGTAATCCGTCCATGAACACGCCCACCTCCCATAGCGAAAGCACAATAAAGGCATTAACTGTGAGTTACAGGAATAAAACTTGTTTTGTGTAAATTTTTCATCAACATTTAAATGCATTTAAAATATAGGCTTAATCCGCCCACGGACACGCCCATTTACAATAAAATTTTTTTTTTTAAAAGTGGGTTTAGGGTATTTCATAGTCGGCCTAGACCGACTTTAGACTTTCTTTACTTGTTTTTTTTTAATTTTTTCGTACACAACGTACATAACGCCAGTTTGAAAATGCCCATATGTTAAATATCTTTAACATATGGTGAACATGTGGTGACCGTGGCATGCAGGTTAAGTGTTTGGCTTAGCATGCTCGGAGCCCGGGTTCGATACCCAGCCGTGGCGAAAAGTTTTTTCAATAAAAAATTTTTCTGATCGGTCACCACCTCTCTGCAGACAATGGCAAACCTCAGAGAGTAAATAATGCCATGTAAAGCTTCTTGAGAACATGAGCCGTTCGGAGTCGGCATAAAACATGTAGGTCCAGTTCTCGGTCAATTGTGTGCAAAAATTTAATAACACACACAACACAATCGATCCTAAGAAGTGTTATGAGCCGAGTTCGTTGAGTGTTGCACCATGTTGCGGTCTGGCACGGTAGCTGGCCAAGGCTGCTCGACGGATAGTGGTTGGGTTCTTGCCACAGGTGCTCACAAATCGCTCAATAACAAGAATTTATATCGTGCCATAGTAATAATTAACTCCAGAAAAATTAGTCTAAAGAAGCTGAACTGAAGACAAAAATTAAAAGGAGAAACGGATGGGAGTTCAAAAAAAAAAATAAAAAAAAAAAAAAAAAAAAAATGAAGAAAAAGAAAAAAAAAAAAAAAACAAATAAATGCATAATCCGTCCTTAAGTCCCTGTCCGTCAGTCAGAGCCTACCCTCCCCTATCTGTGACCAGAGTGGAACACAGCCTTGAACCTCATCTGGCTCTAGTTTGTTACTTGAGGTTCCCTAAAACTGACTCCGTTGCTTGTCTAAGTTCGTACGTACATACTGTCGATCAACAGTTTCACTTCCCAGCTAGTCCTTCCATGGGCAAAGCACCACACACCAACATCAAGATAATTTTAGCAATCCATAGTGTGTTTATTTATTTCTTCAACACAAATATTCTTCGTATTGTTGCCCACACATTTTGTTTTTATTTGAAATAGAAATAGATATGTAACTAAAGCAAAGAAATTCAACAAAGGTAGGTTTAAAAAGATAATTATATTATTCAAAGAGGTGAGTTCATAAAGGTAATTACATAATTTAGCAAGGTGAGTTGAAACAGGTTATTACACAATTCATGATATATATATAAAAACGAGAAAATACAAAAAAAAGTAAAAAAAATTGTTTTATGTTTTATATCATTTCAGGATTTGTTTTCAAAAATGAGGTATGTATTAAAGAAAGGTAAGTATATAATTGAAAAAGGTAATTTTTCTAAGGTATGTATATAATTCAAAAAGGTAAGTTTTCTAAGGTAAGTATATAATTCAAAAAGGTAAGTTTTCTAAGGTAAGTATATAATTCAAAAAAGGTAAGTTTTCTAAGGTAAGTATATAATTCAAAAAGGTAAGTTTTCTAAGGTAAGTATATAATTCAAAAAGGTAAGTTTTCTAAGGTAAGTATATAATTCAAAAATGATGAAATACAAAAATTAAAAATTAGTTTTATGCTTGGCATCTTTTCAGGTTTTTTTTTTTTTTTTTTTCAATTTCAAAAAAAAATGAGGTAAGTATAAAAAAGATAAGTATCTATTCACATATTTAAAGGATATGTATTGTACATAGCTGCATTGAGTATATACATATCTTTAACATACATTGATTAACTTAAATTAAGAACTCACCCCTGGTTACAGGTTGTTAACATGATGGCGCCAGCATTCAACAATCCAATCGGTGAAGTCTAAAACAAAAAAAGTGAACTTCTCTAATTTTTAAATTGTGTATTATATACTAAATGCAGCTTTACGTTTTACTTTCTGTTTTTTTTTTTTTCTTTTCTTTTTCAATATTATAAAAATTTCTTTTTTTTTTTTTTTTTTTTTTACTCTCTTTTTTTTTTTTTTCTTTTTCAATATAACAAATTTATTTTTTTTTTTTTTTTCTTAAAAATTTCAGGGTTTACTTTTTTTATTATATAATATGTTTTTTTTTTTTTTTTTTCTTTTGTTGTTATGGTCTAAAGGGCCTACAATGAACAATGATGTCTCAGCTGAAGCAGGACACTGAGACCTAGATGTAGACAACGACGACTCTTTTCTGAGGCAACAAGGAGGTGTCTACCACTGCGGCTCTTGATGTAGTTTGGTCAGTGGCTGCGACAACGAACTAAGTGTCTCGCAATAAGTCTCAGCTGCAGCGAAAGTCAGACTCGGATGGCCACGACGATGGTGAAAACTTTTCTGAGGCAGCAAGGAGTTGTCTACCACTGCGGCTCTTGAAGCGTTTTCGGCAATACACGAAAGTTGAAGCTTCAAGAACTCACTTTAGGTTTTCTTTTTCTTTTTTTTTTTTTTTTATTAAAAACTTCGAGTATGTTTGCTTTAATTTTTGTCTTTCCTTTTTTTTTTTTTTCTTTAAATAGAATGCAATGTTCGCTCTGCTCTGCTCGGAAAACGTTAATGAGATGACATTCCTTTGACCTCCTACTCTGCAAGTCACCCTTTTTTTTTTTTCGGTTTCTTGTCCCCCATTCCGTACTGTCAAATCGTGTATGACCCATTCACAATAGTGTATGCAGGGATATTGCCAGACTGTGAAATTTTTTTTTTTTTGTCAACCTCACAAACAGCTTGAAAGACCGCTAAGCGAACCAGAATAAGGCCCACGCAACAGGCTCGAATCCGCCGATGTTTCTTGAAACATGGAGCGTGTTCGTAGAAAATGAATTATTTTGCGACCTTATTCTGGCTTTCCTTGCTGCAACGTGTGGCTTCGACCCACGCTCTCTTGCTCTATCAGCTGTCCGGGCACCTTTAAATATACTAAAGCTTTCCTTATAACTGAGCAAACAGGACATTATCATAAAAAAACTTTACATGACTATGACCCTACTTAACTATCTTAATAGCACAAAGTATCCTGGGAGCTTAATAACCACAGAATTATTGTAGATACTCTAAATGTGAAGTAAATGAATAGATGAAAATGAAAATTTACACAAAAACTGCCTTACAATTGCTCAAAGATTTCTAATGAGTTAAGATGATTCTATTACTACAAATGGAGTTATAAAAAAAATAATAAAATATAAAAAATGAATTTTATGTAAAATAATAAAATAACAATTTCGTGGTGACTTTGTTGGTAATAATTAGGAATGTAAGGAATGTAGGAATGAACACTAGTAATCGCTGCGGCCTTTCAGTGAAGTTAATAAATTATAAGAAACTACGACACAAACAAATCTTTGGCATGATATATCCCAAGAGTTTTCCCTGCCATATTACCCAACTCATAGAGTGAATTGCCGATGGTCTTCATCACAATGCACTTTATATGGATAGGCGCCAGTTTTGCGTTGTAACCAGCTGCTTGATTGCTTTGTCTGAAATTTTTTCGATATACTATCTGGCCCACTTCAAATTTAACGTTTTTACAACGTGTGTTGTATATCTTTTCACCTTTTTTGTGTGCTAACCATAGCTCATGAAATATTCTATCGCGTAATATCTGTTGTTTATCTACCTTGGGTAAGATTCGAATATTTATATCCTTAACTGAATCGAGTTTCCTAGCGAGTCCATATGAGCTGCCATGCTGGCTCATATGAGAAGCAAATACTGCGTAATATGGCTCAACGCCAATTGAGCTGTGCACCACGCTTCGCAGGGCAAACGCAGCATCACTCACGTGAAGATCCCAGTTCTTTTGGTTCTCTCCCACAAACGAACGGATCATCTGAAGTACGGATCTATTGACCCTCTCCGATGCGTTTGCTTGTGGAGAGTAGAATCCAGTTTTGATGTGCCGAACCCCATACTTCTCAAGAAATGTTTTAAACAGAAAAGAAATAAATTGTTTTCCATTATCCGAGTGAATGAACTCAGGCACACCGAAGATATGAAAAACATCTCTTTCCAAAAATCTTACAACAGCTTCAGCCGTTGCAGCGCGAACTGGCTTTAAAAATACAAATTTTGAGAAGTGGTCTAGACAAACAAATATAAAAACATTACCATCCTTTGTCCTAGGATATGGTCCCATAAAATCTATATATAGGCGCTGAAAAGGACGTTCAGTTATCTGTTGATTGCCCATTGGTGGACGGCAGGCCTTGTTAAGGGTTTTGGTTTGCTTGCATGTTTCACAATTATTGACCAAATATTGCACCTCAGCTACCATTCCGGGCCAGAAATACTTCTCCCGTAACTTCGCTAATGTTTTATGGATTCCTCCATGCCCTGATGATGGAGAATAATGAGCAGCTTTTAACAATTCCTCACGCAGCCCGGATGGAACCCAGATCTTCCAGGCACGGTCCTCGTCTATCACATTTCCCGTCGCACACTCAGTGCGTTTATAAACATAACCATGTACTACCCTTAAATCTGGCAGCCTATCTTTATTCTCAGTCACTGTCCGCTTCAGTTCTTCATATTCTGCTGATAAAAAGTCTGAAGAATTGGTATCAATGTCCTGTAACCTATCCTGCCAGCTTAACTCTTCCATATGCATGCGAGAGAGAGCATCTGGTACCACGTTTTGCGAACCTTTGCGATGTTCGATGTTAAAATTGTATGCTTGAAGTTTTAAGCTCCATCTGGCCAGCCTTCCAGATAGCTCTTTTTGGCTCATAAGCCACTTCAAGCTAGCATGATCCGTGATTATGGTGAAGGGCAGACCTTCCACATAAGGCCGAAATCTTTTTACGCTTAATATTGCAGCATAGCACTCAAGCTCAGTGACGCTATAATTCCTCTGAGCCTTGTTAAGTTTCGCTGACATAAAAGCAATTGGACGCTCGTTTCCCTCGTCATCCATCTGGAAGAGAACTCCACCTACCCCTTGAGTTGATGCGTCACACTGAATGTAAAAATGTCGTGTAAAGTCTGGGTTTATAAGAAGCGGCGCCGAGGCTAAACTCTGTTTCAGCTGCTCAAAAGCCGTTTTAGCAACCTCAGTCATGTGAAACTTATTAATTCTATGTTTTGTCAAACAATCATGTAAGGGTCCTGCAATTGTAGCAAAGTCTTTGATGAAACGACGGTACCAGCCTGCCATCCCTAGGAATCGTCGGAGTTGCTTTGGCGTCTTGGGTTCTGAAAAGTCTTTTATAGCTGACACCTTTCCTACATCCGTACGAATGCACCCATTTCCCACAACAAATCCTAGGTATTTAACCTCTTTATAGCAAAATTTGCTCTTCTCTACATTTATCGTCAGTTTTGCATCGCTTAAGCATTTAGCGACCTTCTCAAGTAGTGCTATATGAGTGTCAAAATCAGCAGAACACACCAAAAGATCATCGAGGTAGACAAAGACACGTTCCCTTAGTACCGCCGGAATAACTTTATCCATAAGACGACACATTCTCTGAGCAGCATTGCACAGTCCAAAAGGCATCACTGTGAACTGGTAGAGTGGCCTGCCAGGAACTGTAAACGCTGTCTTCTCTCTCGATTTTAGTTCAAGCGGGATCTGCCAAAAAGCGTCCTTAAGGTCGATAGCCGAGATATACCGAGTATCTTGAAGTCTACTCAAAATGCTATCAATATGGGGCAGTGGATACGCGTCCTTAATCGTTCTTTCATTCACTTTTCGTGCATCGAGGCAAAGTCGGTTCTTTTTATCTTTTCGAACTAAGGAAACTGGCGAGCTCCAACTGCTATTGCTCATCTCAATTACCCCCATACTGAGCATTCGGTCTAGCTCCTCATATATCAGCTTTTGAATTACCGGGGATATCGGATAATGCCGTTGTTTCACTGGGAGATTTTCGTTGGTGACCTCAATGACATGTTCCTCAATACACGTCCTCCCGAGACCCAAAACAGCAAATGAGGGAAACTTAGTCTTCACTTCTTCTAATCTCTTGTTCTGTTCACTTAGTAAGACGTGTTGGTTCGTTTCAAATGTCAGATCACCAGGGGAAGGTACTAGTTCTAAAATCTCATGTGGTCTTTTTTCATCTTTTTGTATCTCTACTTTTCCCCTACTTACCACAGCCAAGTCAAACGCTTGCCAAAAATCTACGCCAAAATAAAACTTTTGCTGTAAAGCCGGAACAATCAAGAATTCTATCTCTTTTGTAATTCCTTCCCACAAAACCGGTAAAGACACCACTCCGACTACGTCTGTCTCCCCGCCATCAGCTGTTCTTACTTTTTGGTTGTGAATTGGAACTATTTTCCTATTTTGTTTTTTTACAAATTCCATTGAATCTTTTCCCAGGCAACTTGCACCAGCACCTGAATCTAACAACGCAATCACTTCTTCCCCATCAACTTTCGTCTTTGCAAAATACCTGTTATCTCCATTTAGTGTCACTATCGTAGCAATAATTTTCTTTTTAATCCTTTTCATTAATTTTTCTTTATCTCTCATCTTTTCTATCTTTTTAAAATTTCTACTTTTCTTTATCGTTATAAATTCCTCTGCAAAAATTCTCGCCCTTACTTTCTCATAGTCGAGCTTCCTCTGTTGTAAACTTTTACTTGGAAAGTTTGGATTAGTTTGTAGCTTTGGGACCGCTAAGTTACATTTATTTTTTAAGATTTGCAATTTTAGTTTTCCGGGTTCTGCCTCTGCTGGCCAGAGCTCCCGGTTATCTCCGCCAGGTTCTTGTTTAACGAAATTGGACTATATACACAAAAGGACTCAGAAGTCCCACACATAAAACATTTCATGTCATGGAACGAGGATAAACATTTAGGACCTTCAACAGTTTGATTCAATTTTCTCTTATAGAAATCGCCTGGCATCCCACAACTATAACACAAGTTCAAATGAAACGGAGACAAACAGAGATTAGTCGCAGCTACATTGGACGAACTATTTTGCCCTGACGCTCTTCTATCAGACACCCCAAAAGGACGAATTTGTCCACCCGTATTATCGGCATGGACCAGAATTGGCTTACTCCCATATACGGCTTTTGGTCCTCCGTCTGTACCTCTTCTATCATTTGCACCAATAGCTTCCACCTTAACATTACTGTCAAAATCGTCTTCGTTTTTCTCCTTCCAGACTTCAACTTCATTCACGTGTCTAGTTCTTACTCTATTCTCTTTAACTAATCTCTCTGCTTTCTTGCACTCACGCTTTAATTCTGCTAAAGAGTCAAAACTAGCTGAAAACAGCAAACCTGCAAGGCTATGTCTTAAATTTCCTTTTATGATGCCTACTAACTCTTTTTCTGGTATTTTCTTTCTCAATCTAAAAGTTAAGTCATGAACTTCTGCATAAAACTCCTCAAAGCTTTCTCCTGGCTGTTGCTTGCGGTCCATTATCTCCCGGATTATCTCGTAATCCGATTCAGCCGACTTAAAGTGGTTTACCAGCTCTTTCTTAAGTGCAAAGTAGTCAAAGGTTGGATCGTCAGCATTATCTTCGAGTACTTGCCAATACCACCGCGAAGCTTTACCCTTGACAAGACAATGAAAATCTGCAAATAGTTGATGGTATGATATATCATACTGTTCACGTAACGTTTCTACCCTGAACACAAAACTTTCCACTGTCATATCCTTCTCGGTACCCTCAAACTTCAAATGCCACCTCTCCAGGTCAAAGCTTTTTCGCCTCTGCACCTCCCTCTGTCCATATGTAGTCTGATCTCGGTCTAGAAGGGACTGCCTTTGTCTATCATTTACTCGATTTTCCTCTCTGACAGCCTCTACTGACCTAGTTCTTAACTCAGTTACAACTCTATTCACCCCAGCAGACTCTTGTCTACTGGGAGTTGATGTTGACGCTGGCAGTGGATTTGGCGCGTTAGCATGCATGGAGCCTTCTACCTCATTTACCCTGCTACTCAACACCGATACTTCCCCTCGAACCTGACGCACTTCCCCAATGCAGTTCATAAGCATTTCATTTTGTTGCATTAGCAGAGTCATCATCTGTGACATTTTTGCAGTCTCAGTCCCTAGTGCTGGGGATCTTTCCTGAACACCAGGAGCGGTTGCTTCTCCCTCAGACATGCTGAGAATTTGCTCTAATTTTTTAGAAAAGTTAATTGTCGCTTCCGCAAGATCAGGATTCGGTTCCGTAATGATTTCCAAGTTCGTTGGCCTCAGTTCGCCTTCGCAACGTCTATTAAAAACAAGATCTGTGCAACGTTCAAAATAGTTGATGGGTACAAAATCTACTGGATGTACAACTCCAGTATCGATCTGCGTCAGTATGGAGCCAACAATCTGGTTTTCTAGAGCTCTTGTGACACTCCGTGTTACTCGCCTCTCTTCGACCGTTCGTTGCTCGTCACTATTGAAACAAGATTGCTGCAGGTCTGACCCCTCCATTCACCCTACTAAAATACTCTCCCACTCTTCACTGCATATCCCAGTTACAACCCTAGATAGTTAAACTTTTGTTTGCCGGCCACAAGTTGAGAAAGTCAATCAACCAAGAAAACTAATCAGTTAGTAAGAAAATTAATCAGGCATGTGTTGAAATTAAATTACAGCGCTAATCAAAATAGAGTTTCATTAAAATGTACGTTAGGAATGAATCCAAACAAATGGGAGAGCTACAAAACAAAAGAAAAAAAGATTTTAGTCTAGATAAAAAACTTGATTCAGATTTATAAACATTTTCAATGAAGCCACTAACATATAGGCTTATTTCACCGAAATTAAAACATAACTCTGTAGTGAATTGTTTTTTTTTTTTTTTTTTTTTTTTTCCAGGACAAAAAATTTTATTATACAAAAAAAACCAATTCAAAACTTTTACCTTTTAAGGGAAAAATAATAAAAAAATTAAAAACTAAAATTTACTATAAAAATTATAAATTTTAATAAAAGCTTAATATATGCTTTCGTAACAATCAAATCAACAAATGTCTATAATAAAAAAATTAAAGAAACAAAATTGTTGGTGTGTGTTTGGTGCCCACCCATGTAAGCACCTATCGTAACTTTAATACAAGTTGATCTTGTTCGTCAGTCATTGTCCTCTGTCTTATATTCCCCAATACCCCCTACAGTCATGATTACAGGCAAACTGAGCTAAGCTCTTCATCTAGCCATGCACATAAAAAGTTATGAAGTAAAAATAACGGATAATGCTGTCTCGATCCAACCGTCCCGTGACCCCCTTCTCAAGAAAAATAAAAGTAAACCTCGTCGTGATTACGATGTCTTAACAACCATTCTTTTCTGACGTAGCTTGAACCTTTTATCCTTCACCAGTCCGAACTCGGAGGTCTTTGTACCAAAACGTGGTGCAGTGTTTCATCAAATAACCGAAACCCGGTTCGGCACCTCTAAACAGGCGGTCGAATTTATCACTTATTGTTGATACCATCACAGCCACAAAGTCTTAAAGGATTTATCCTTAGTTGACTGGAAGCTGTAACCCTATTTTTCTCTAACACTCCCAAATAAAAACAAAATCAAGAAAAAACACGTTCGTTGGGCGCCATTATTATGAGCCGAGTTCGTTGAGTGTTGCACCATGTTGCGGTCTGGCACGGTAGCTGGCCAAGGCTGCTCGACGGATAGTGGTTGGGTTCTTGCCACAGGTGCTCACAAATCGCTCAATAACAAGAATTTATATCGTGCCATAGTAATAATTAACTCCAGAAAAATTAGTCTAAAGAAGCTGAACTGAAGACAAAAATTAAAAGGAGAAACGGATGGGAGTTCAAAAAAAAAAATAAAAAAAAAAAAAAAAAAAAAATGAAGAAAAAGAAAAAAAAAAAAAAAACAAATAAATGCATAATCCGTCCTTAAGTCCCTGTCCGTCAGTCAGAGCCTACCCTCCCCTATCTGTGACCAGAGTGGAACACAGCCTTGAACCTCATCTGGCTCTAGTTTGTTACTTGAGGTTCCCTAAAACTGACTCCGTTGCTTGTCTAAGTTCGTACGTACATACTGTCGATCAACAGTTTCACTTCCCAGCTAGTCCTTCCATGGGCAAAGCACCACACACCAACATCAAGATAATTTTAGCAATCCATAGTGTGTTTATTTATTTCTTCAACACAAATATTCTTCGTATTGTTGCCCACACATTTTGTTTTTATTTGAAATAGAAATAGATATGTAACTAAAGCAAAGAAATTCAACAAAGGTAGGTTTAAAAAGATAATTATATTATTCAAAGAGGTGAGTTCATAAAGGTAATTACATAATTTAGCAAGGTGAGTTGAAACAGGTTATTACACAATTCATGATATATATATAAAAACGAGAAAATACAAAAAAAAGTAAAAAAAATTGTTTTATGTTTTATATCATTTCAGGATTTGTTTTCAAAAATGAGGTATGTATTAAAGAAAGGTAAGTATATAATTGAAAAAGGTAATTTTTCTAAGGTATGTATATAATTCAAAAAGGTAAGTTTTCTAAGGTAAGTATATAATTCAAAAAGGTAAGTTTTCTAAGGTAAGTATATAATTCAAAAAAGGTAAGTTTTCTAAGGTAAGTATATAATTCAAAAAGGTAAGTTTTCTAAGGTAAGTATATAATTCAAAAAGGTAAGTTTTCTAAGGTAAGTATATAATTCAAAAATGATGAAATACAAAAATTAAAAATTAGTTTTATGCTTGGCATCTTTTCAGGTTTTTTTTTTTTTTTTTTCAATTTCAAAAAAAAATGAGGTAAGTATAAAAAAGATAAGTATCTATTCACATATTTAAAGGATATGTATTGTACATAGCTGCATTGAGTATATACATATCTTTAACATACATTGATTAACTTAAATTAAGAACTCACCCCTGGTTACAGGTTGTTAACATGATGGCGCCAGCATTCAACAATCCAATCGGTGAAGTCTAAAACAAAAAAAGTGAACTTCTCTAATTTTTAAATTGTGTATTATATACTAAATGCAGCTTTACGTTTTACTTTCTGTTTTTTTTTTTTTCTTTTCTTTTTCAATATTATAAAAATTTCTTTTTTTTTTTTTTTTTTTTTTACTCTCTTTTTTTTTTTTTTCTTTTTCAATATAACAAATTTATTTTTTTTTTTTTTTTCTTAAAAATTTCAGGGTTTACTTTTTTTATTATATAATATGTTTTTTTTTTTTTTTTTTCTTTTGTTGTTATGGTCTAAAGGGCCTACAATGAACAATGATGTCTCAGCTGAAGCAGGACACTGAGACCTAGATGTAGACAACGACGACTCTTTTCTGAGGCAACAAGGAGGTGTCTACCACTGCGGCTCTTGATGTAGTTTGGTCAGTGGCTGCGACAACGAACTAAGTGTCTCGCAATAAGTCTCAGCTGCAGCGAAAGTCAGACTCGGATGGCCACGACGATGGTGAAAACTTTTCTGAGGCAGCAAGGAGTTGTCTACCACTGCGGCTCTTGAAGCGTTTTCGGCAATACACGAAAGTTGAAGCTTCAAGAACTCACTTTAGGTTTTCTTTTTCTTTTTTTTTTTTTTTTATTAAAAACTTCGAGTATGTTTGCTTTAATTTTTGTCTTTCCTTTTTTTTTTTTTTCTTTAAATAGAATGCAATGTTCGCTCTGCTCTGCTCGGAAAACGTTAATGAGATGACATTCCTTTGACCTCCTACTCTGCAAGTCACCCTTTTTTTTTTTTTCGGTTTCTTGTCCCCCATTCCGTACTGTCAAATCGTGTATGACCCATTCACAATAGTGTATGCAGGGATATTGCCAGACTGTGAAATTTTTTTTTTTTTGTCAACCTCACAAACAGCTTGAAAGACCGCTAAGCGAACCAGAATAAGGCCCACGCAACAGAAGCTCGGTCAAAGTCCTTTCAAGGGCTGAAATGGCCAATTTGTTTTTTGTTTTTTTTTTAAATATCTTTATGTAAAAAGTAACATTTGCTTGTATGTGCTTGAGTTAAATTTACTTTTTTGTCTACTCTTAGATAGCTATGTTGCCCCAAAAATTCTCTTGAATATGGGCCTGCCTCAGTGCTATGTAGATCCGTGTGGAATAAGCTTGAAATATAACCAATTGAAAGAGTTTGTTTGGTATGACTTAGCATCTCGAGATCTTGTGTATCACCCGTGAAGCATTTTCATATGAGCCGAAAAATTTCTTGATCTGTAATATGCTCCTTTTTCGTTTGCTTTTATTATAAGTAGTTTACATAAACTTCAATTAAACATTTATTCCTCATGGCTGTCATTAGTTTCAGTTCCAATTTAGACTTGACAGAAAATTTTAAATATATTTACGAAAAATGTAAAATACTTAAAAAACATTCTATTCGGTTAAGAGTTTTATATTTAAAATTCACTCAACAAAGTTTTTATTGAATTGAATTCGGCTAGATGTGAATTTTTGGCGCTTGTATGCAATATATTTGTAGGTTTTAAAAGATATGAAGGGACACATGATTCATTTTTCATTCCTTATTCAAAGTGTGCTGTTAGCTAAATCTTTATTTTGAAATATTTTTTTTTTTTTTAATACAGTGTTGTGCAATTTTTGTGGATTTTTATGATATTTTTGGCATATTAATGGTATTTTAATGATATTGCAATGCTTTTGTTAGAGTCGCAGCATACATAGTTGGGTATGTTTGCCATCAGTATCGATTGTGGCATGCTTCTTGCATGAAAAAAATGAATGTTTTTATATCGGAAAACAATTCTGCCATATGTGCTCTAAAGTATTTGCTGCCACATTTTTTCTCTATAAACCTGTATTATATGCTATTTTTTTTTCTGCCATTAATAGTGCTCTACATATAAGAATATATAAATAAAAAATGTGAAGTATGCAAGACAAAAAACTGTGCTTTGCCATGTTGTTGACTGAAAATATGTTTTTTTTTATGGTGTGTTTAACACATACGCAAAAAACCATTCACGTGTTCACATAAAATTAATTAAAAAATTCACTCCGCCCACACACACAGTTGAAGACAAAAAATGCTCTTGTTGGTAACGCCACAAAGTTAACTGATTAAAGGCAGTTTTTACTCAATGCTCAAATTAAGCTTAAAACTAACCAATAATTTGAAAGCACTCAGCTTAATTTAAAATTCTAATTAATTTGTTGCAATCATCAAAGTGTGCAATGTTTTTTTTTAAAAAAAAAAAAATTACGGTTTTGTTTGTGGAACAAAAAAATTAATAATAATTTTAAGTGACTTTTTTTTTTTTGATAATGATATTATTTTCAACACATTAGTTGTTTTTAATTTTAAACACTCTATTAAACAACTGTAAAGTGATTAATGCAATTAAAAAAAAAAAAAAATTTTTATATAATTTTATGGCAAAAAAAAATTGCCTGCTTATTAAATGCATTTCAATGCAATTTAATTTAATAACTGCTGCGTGTCAGAATAAACAATAAACGTGAGTTGTTTTGCTCGAATTTATTGTTTTATTGTTTATTTGTTGAATATTATTTGCATTGAATTGTATTGATAAATAAATGTGTGCATAGATTTATTGCATACTTTGGGGATATCAATTAAGTGTTGACAAAAAGCTATGCAGCAAAGACAAGCGGCAGCAAAATGATGTGACAAAAGCCTTAAATTATGCAAATGGAAGCCGTATGAGTGGTTGATTTAAATCTATTTGTCAGCTAATTGTGCAGATTTTACTTGAATGCAGTTAATTGTGCTATAGACTGCTTATTTGTTGCATACTTTGAGGAGTTACATTCATATATTGTAGACGAAGATTATGGCATGAAAATAACTGCTCTCAGCCAGTAAAAAAGACCAAAAGAGTCAGCAGTTAAAAGTGTTTAAAACCCTTAACAGTGACTCAATTTTCAAAAGGACATTTTAAGGTTAAACAGTCAAGGTTTGTAAGTATAGGAATTGTATTAAAATTAATTTTAAACTTAAATAAGACGATGTACTATTAAAATTAGCGGCACAGCTTAACTTAATATCAACAATTTTGTGACGTATAGCTTTCTTAAACGTTTAAAAAGTTTTGTAATTAAAAAATGTTTTTTTTTTTTTGCTCCAAAATATCAAACATTTCAAGAGACATGCGCAACATTAACTTCTTTATGAATTATTAAGTTGCCTCAAGCTGCTGTTTTAGGATTTGCATAAATTTGAACATGTTTTCTTCAATATGACCAGCATTTTATTTAATGCTGTCTGCAATTAAATCTGAACTTCATTGGATTCTTCGCATTAGCCATGGCAATATTTAAACACGTTAGCCAACAACATGCTATGAATTTTAATTCTTATTTTATTTGTGTGTTAAAAAAAATATTTAATTAAAATCTGCTTTCAGCAGATACAGGATACAGGATGGCACTGGCAGTGGCATCACTTGTTAGCAACATGTAACAACAACAAAAACAGCGCTTAAAGTTTGAAAATTTAATTAATTTGATATCATAAATAATACGCTTAAATTAGAGCCCAACAGCAGCAAATCAATTCAGCTAAAGCACAATGAGTTAAAACAAGAAAACATTAGAAAGAGCCCAACAAAAATACAAAAAAAAAAAAAAAAACACGAAAAACAGCAGCTACACAAGTCAAACACTTCCTGCAACTCTTCACTCTACAGCGTTCTCTGCTTAATTTTAATTTATTTTCATTCGTTTTTATTCATCCGCAAAACGAAATTTAATAATAAATGGAGCGCAACTCTGACAGCACTTTCGCTTAGCGCTGCTTATCCTTTTTTTTTTTTTTTTGTTTGTTTTCAATATTTTTTGTTTGTTCCTTGTTAACCATTTTACCATAACGATTTCTTGCTTCCTGCCCCTACTGCTGCTGCTGCTGCTTAATTTTCCAAGCCATACTCCATCAAATCGGCTAACAACTGATTATTTTATTTTCTTAAAATTTGCGTTTTTCTCTTGTTGTTGAAATTTTTTATTATACAGCTTCGTCGCTGATTATCCTTATTTTGTGCAATTTTCGTATTTGTTATCTCTCAAACTTGCTTAATTTATTAAAAAGTAAATTGTTTGTATTTCACTCTGGTTTGCTTCTGCAATATTTTTTATCACTTTTTAAGCATCTTCGTTGCTTTCATGCCAGCTTTGTCTGCTCTAAGGCTGACTGACTGCCTGCCTGCTGCCTGCTGCCTGGCTATGCGTTAAGAATTTAAGTGGAAATCATTTTTCAATCAAGCTGTTTCTAGTCTCCACCACCACTACACCTCCTCCACTCAGCTCCTTCATTGATGTTCTATTATTTATTTTTCATCATTTCAATTCAAGTCTTTGCTTTGCTCTTTCTTTAACTCTTATCTTTTCTTTGTGTTGGTTGGTAGCTGTTTTGTTGAGTGAGTAGCTAGCTACTTGTTGTTTTCAATGACCTTAACTTTGGCTTAAAGGATTTGAACAGGATAAGTGAGCCTTTTTATTTAAAATGAAATTATTGAGAAATTGATTCTCTGAAGTACTCGCCTTGAATGGATAAATATGACAGAAGAATTTATATCATGATTGATTCGAGGGTTGGATATGAAATTTATCAACATGCTGTTCAAGTGACGCTTAGTTGCTGGAGAAGAAATGCTCAAGTAGAGCTCTTGATGGCACAGCAGTAAGACATATGAGTGGGATTAAGGCTTGAGTTTGGGAA
Organism: Tetanocera ferruginea; assembly: GCA_958299015.1. Taxonomy (NCBI): domain Eukaryota; kingdom Metazoa; phylum Arthropoda; class Insecta; order Diptera; family Sciomyzidae; genus Tetanocera; species Tetanocera ferruginea. The sequence goes on from OY282641.1 coordinate 3,953,474, forward strand.
TAATATAATAATTTTGTAAAAATTAACTTAAACTTAAAACGCCTTTGTTGAGCTATTTTTAGCTCAAGGACTTTTAAATGTTAGTAAGCGGTGCATATTTTTGTTGTTTATAACTTTATATATATATATTAAAATAAAAGCACGTCCTATGACTGTTCACATAAAAAAATAAATAATTAAGCAGCAGAAGAAAGGACATTTTTAAATTCATCTCGAATGTTTCTATATTACAGTCGTTGTCACTGTTTCTTTACTTGTAAATGTAAAATAAATTTTAGGTGCATACTTTTAGGCTGACAAATTTTTCGTATAATAAAAGCACAACAGTTGGAGCGATATTGGGTGGGAAGAAAACTATTGTTTTTAATGTATTAGAATAATTTTAAAGAAATATTTTGATCGTGATCTTCAAAAATTGTTACTTCATTCAACTTTTTTTCTTTATAATAATTAAAGAAAAGTATAAAAAGGGATAAAAAATAAGTTCCTTTTAGTTTTTTTTTAAATTTTCTTAATTTTTTTCGTACGAATTACTGTAAAGATACAGCAAAGTGAAAAAGTGAAAAGATATTTTAAAGTGAAGATAATGATTGTACTGAAGTACAGAAGGATATTGTCAAAATCCAAAAATTTTTTAAGATTATTAAACACAAATTTTCAATGTAGAAATATTATCAATATCCCAGAAAACTATTAAAAATGAACACAAAATTGCAAATCGAACAAATTTAAATGTAATCCAAAGCAAATTAATTTTAATTCAATATTCAAAAGGAATAGTTCTATGTTTTCGAATTTTTTCGCACGCAACCTATTTTGACAAGTTTATTCTAACGAAACAAGTGAATTTTGAAGCAACAAATTTTATTTTGAATCAATTTCAATTCCAAATCCAAACGAAGAGAATTGCAGAATCTAGCCGTAGATGTCACTTTCAGTGCTCACCAATGAACAGGCACAAAATTTTCAAGACGTTTAAGAAATTTTTAGTTTAAGTAGTTGTTAATCAGATTGAACATCCTTAAAGCTAGTGATTTTCTCTCAATTTTTGTCAAAAATTTCAAATCAAAATCAAGTCAAAGTTCAAATCCAAATCCAATAATAATCAAAATCCAAATCCAAATCCAAATCCAAATCCAAATCCAAATCCAAATCCAAATCCAAATCCAAATCCAAATCCAAATCCAAATCCAAATCCAAATCCAAATCCAAATCCAAATCCAAATCCAAATCCAAATCCAAATCCAAATCCAAATCGAAATCCAAATCTAAATCCAAATCCAAATACAAATTCAAATTCAAATTCAAATCCAAAGACAAATCCAAATCAAAATCAAAATCAAAATCAAAATCAAAATCAAAATCAAAATCAAATCAAAATCAAAATAAAAATCAAAATCAAAATCAAAATCAAAATCAAAATCAAAATCAAAATCAAAATCAAAATCAAAATCAAAATCAAAATCAAAATCAAAATCAAAATCAACATCAAAATCAAAATCAAAATCAAAATCAAAATCAAAATCAAAATCAAAATCAAAATCAAAATCAAAATCAAAATCAAAATCAAAATCAAAATCAAAATCAAAATCAAAATCAAAATCAAAATCAAAATCAAAATCAAAATCAAAATCAAAATCAAAATCAAAATCAAAATCAAAATCAAAATCAAAATCAAAATCAAAATCAAAATCAAAATCAAAATCAAAATCAAAATCAAAATCAAAATCAAAATCAAAATCAAAATCAAAATCAAAATCAAAATCAAAATCAAAATCAAAATCAAAATCAAAATCAAAATCAAAATCAAAATCAAAATCAAAATCAAAATCAAAATCAAAATCAAAATCAAAATCAAAATCAAAATCAAAATCAAAATCAAAATCAAAATCAAAATCAAAATCAAAATCAAATCAAAATCAAATCAAAATCAAAATCAAAATCAAAATCAAATCAAAATCAAAATCAAAATCAAAATCAAATCAAAATCAAAATCAAAATCAAAATCAAAATCAAAATCAAAATCAAAATCAAAATCAAAATCAAAATCAAAATCAAAATCAAAATCAAAATCAAAATCAAAATCAAAATCAAATCAAAATCAAAATCAAAATCAAAATCAAAATCAAAATCAAAATCAAAATCAAAATCAAAATCAAAATCAAAATCAAATCAAAATCAAATCAAAATCAAAATCAAAATCAAAATCAAAATCAAATCAAAATCAAAATCAAAATCAAAATCAAAATCAAAATCAAAATCAAAATCAAAATCAAAATCAAAATCAAAATCAAAATCAAAATCAAAATCAAAATCAAAATCAAAATCAAAATCAAAATCAAAATCAAAATCAAAATCAAAATCAAAATCAAAATCAAAATCAAAATCAAATCAAAATCAAAATCAAAATCAAAATCAAAATCAAAATCAAAATCAAAATCAAAATCAAAATCAAAATCAAAATCAAATCAAAATCAAAATCAAATCAAAATCAAAATCAAAATCAAAATCAAAATCAAAATCAAAATCAAAATCAAAATCAAATCAAATCAAAATCGAAAATCAAATCAAAATCAAAATCAAAATCAAAATCAAAATCAAAATCAAAATCAAAATCAAAATCTAAATCAAAATCAAATCAAAATCAAAATCAAAATCAAAATCAAAATCAAAATCAAAATCAAAATCAAAATCAAAATCAAAATCAAAATCAAAATCAAAATCAAAATCAAAATCAAAATCAAAATCAAAATCAAATCAAATCAAAATCAAAATCAAATCAAAATCAAAATCAAAATCAAAATCAAAATCAAAATCAAAATCAAAATCAAAATCAAAATCAAAATCAAAATCAAAATCAAAATCAAAATCAAAATCAAAATCAAAACAAAATCAAAATCAAAATCAAAATCAAAATCAAAATCAAAATCAAAATCAAAATCAAAATCAAAATCAAAATCAAAATCAAACAAATCAAAATCAAATCAAATCAAAATCAAAATCAAAATCAAAATCAAAATCAAAATCAAAATCAAAATCAAAATCAAAATCAAAATCAAAATCAAAATCAAAATCAAACAAATCAAAATCAAAATCAAAATCTAAATCAAAATCAAATCAAAATCAAAATCAAAATCAAAATCAAAATCAAATCAAAATCAAAATCAAAATCAAAATCAAAATCAAAATCAAAATCAAAATCAAAATCAAAATCAAAATCAAAATCAAAATCAAAATCAAAATCAAAATCAAAATCAAAATCAAAATCAAAATCAAAATCAAAATCAAAATCAAAATCAAAATCAAAATCAAAATCAAAATCAAAATCAAAATCAAAATCAAAATCAAAATCAAAATCAAAATCAAAATCAAAATCAAAATCAAAATCAAAATCAAAATCAAAATCAAAATCAAAATCAAAATCAAAATCAAAATCAAAATCAAAATCAAAATCAAAATCAAAATCAAAATCAAAATCAAAATCAAAATCAAAATCAAAATCAAAATCAAAACAAAATCAAAATCAAAATCAAAATCAAAATCAAAATCAAAATCAAAATCAAAATCAAAATCAAAATCAAAATCAAAATCAAAATCAAAATCAAAATCAAAATCAAAATCAAAATCAAAATCAAAATCAAAATCAAAATCAAAATCAAAATCAAAATCAAAATCAAAATCAAAATCAAAATCAAAATCAAAATCAAAATCAAAATCAAAATCAAAATCAAAATCAAAATCAAAATCAAAATCAAAATCAAAATCAAAATCAAAATCAAAATCAAAATCAAAATCAAAATCAAAATCAAAATCAAAATCAAAATCAAAATCAAAATCAAAATCAAAATCAAAATCAAAATCAAAATCAAAATCAAAATCAAAATCAAAATCAAAATCAAAATCAAAATCAAAATCAAAATCAAAATCAAAATCAAAATCAAAATCAAAATCAAAATCAAAATCAAAATCAAAATCAAAATCAAAATCAAAATCAAAATCAAAATCAAAATCAAAATCAAAATCAAAATCAAAATCAAAATCAAAATCAAAATCAAAATCAAAATCAAAATCAAAATCAAAATCAAAATCAAAATCAAAATCAAAATCAAAATCAAAATCAAAATCAAAATCAAAATCAAAATCAAAATCAAAATCAAAATCAAAATCAAAATCAAAATCAAAATCAAAATCAAAATCAAAATCAAAATCAAAATCAAAATCAAAATCAAAATCAAAATCAAAATCAAAATCAAAATCAAAATCAAAATCAAAATCAAAATCAAAATCAAAATCAAAATCAAAATCAAAATCAAAATCAAAATCAAAATCAAAATCAAAATCAAAATCAAAATCAAAATCAAAATCAAAATCAAAATCAAAATCAAAATCAAAATCAAAATCAAAATCAAAATCAAAATCAAAATCAAAATCAAAATCAAAATCAAAATCAAAATCAAAATCAAAATCAAAATCAAAATCAAAATCAAAATCAAAATCAAAATCAAAATCAAAATCAAAATCAAAATCAAAATCAAAATCAAAATCAAAATCAAAATCAAAATCAAAATCAAAATCAAAATCAAAATCAAAATCAAAATCAAAATCAAAATCAAAATCAAAATCAAAATCAAAATCAAAATCAAAATCAAAATCAAAATCAAAATCAAAATCAAAATCAAAATCAAAATCAAAATCAAAATCAAAATCAAAATCAAAATCAAAATCAAAATCAAAATCAAAATCAAAATCAAAATCAAAATCAAAATCAAAATCAAAATCAAAATCAAAATCAAAATCAAAATCAAAATCAAAATCAAAATCAAAATCAAAATCAAAATCAAAATCAAAATCAAAATCAAAATCAAAATCAAAATCAAAATAATAAATAGTTGAAGGTGAAGTTGAATTTGAAGTTGAAGTTGATGTTGAAGTTGAAATTGAAGTTGAAGTTGAAGTTGAAGTTGAAGTTGAAGTTGAAGTTGATGTTGAAGTTGAAGTTGAAGTTGAAGTTGAAGTTGAAGTTGAAGTTGAAGTTGAAGTTGAAGTTGAAGTTGAAGTTGAAGTTGAAGTTGAAGTTGAAGTTGAAGTTGAAGTTGAAGTTGAAGTTGAAGTTGAAGTTGAAGTTGAAGTTGAAGTTGAAGTTGAAGTTGAAGTTGAAATTGAAGTTGAAGTTGAAGTTGAAGTTGAAGTTGAAGTTGAAGTTGAAGTTGAAGTTGAAGTTGAAGTTGAAGTTGAAGTTGAAGTTGAAGTTGAAGTTGAAGTTGAAGTTGAAGTTGAAGTTGAAGTTGAAGTTGAAGTTGAAGTTGAAGTTGAAGTTGAAGTTGAAGTTGAAGTTGAAGTTGAAGTTGAAGTTGAAGTTGAAGTTGAAGTTGAAGTTGAAGTTGAAGTTGAAGTTGAAGTTGAAGTTGAAGTTGAAGTTGAAGTTGAAGTTGAAATTGAGAAATGGTTAGTTGTTACATCCTGTGCTATTGTGCTTGAGCCCAACCCAAACTTTAGTGGGTAAATTTCTTCCCAGATTAACTTGTCTTGAGTCACTGGAATCCTTAAAATTATTTTTTGTAAATGCTATGGCTTCAAATTGGTTTAACGCACAGAAAAATGTAGGTGTTGAACTCTATTGTTATTGCATTTTAAAACTTTGGTTCTTAGCTCTCATTTTAAATATAAGGTAAGAAATGGAAAAAATAAGCCTACAATCATATTATCTAATAATATTTTATCCTGCCTCCATATGTTTTCTAATAAGTATAGTTTTTTTAGTACATTCAACTTTTTTATTTTTATAGATATGTTTATGTTTAAAGTGTCATTGAAAAGAGAATTGAATAATTTACAAGATTTTTTATCAAAAAATTCATTTTATTACGTGAAATTCTGAGAAATGTTGACTCAAAGTTGAAATTTAGTAGTTTCCACGGACTAATTTCATCTTTAGACGAGCACAGCTTTAGAACGGTTAAGTCGGTGGGGTTTGTTGATATACCGTTAGAAAGGTGATTTTATTGCCTTTAAAATAAGTTTTCTGTGAGCTCGTTTTTGTGCTAGAAACAATAGTTTAAATCAAAATTGTGAAATACTTATTAACCCTGTAGCTCCTAAGGATGTGAAAATAGACCCCCCCTGCCATGCAATTTTTTGCTCAACTCGTAAATAGTTGCACTCAGTTGCGGGACTCCCTGTATATGAATTCCACAAATATTATATTCAAATATTTATTTGAACAATAAATTTTATTTAATTGATTGAAGTTTTGAAGAACAACATTTTTTAATATTCTAAAAGAAATATAAAATTAAGTTGTCTGAAGATTAGTTGGAACTATGGAACTTTTGGAACTTTTGGACGTTTATGGAACTATGTACGAAATCTACAAAATAAGCAACTTCTAGAAAAGTTATGCAAAAAAAGCCGAAATTAGATTAGTTAAACAGCATTTTGAGATGATATTTGAGCCGAATTTTGAATTAATTTTATAAATGTTTTCAATATATTAATCTTAAAATATAGGAGGCGGCATTAGAAGCAATCAGAGTGGGTTTATTAACAATATTTTAATAATTTTTGTTGTATAAAAACTGGCATTTAAATAAAACTGCTATGTAGAATTTTTCTATATATTTGTTTTTCTAATTTTGCTTGAATAACGTATTTGTCTTTTCTACTTTCTTGCAGCTGAACTGTGACAGTGAACAGAAAAAAAAACTTGAAGAAAAATGTTATAAATTCAAAAACAAACATTAATAATCAAGTTCAAACAGAGATAACTATTAAAACAAAACAAAAAATTTTAAGCTTAAATGTGTTGAAGTTATTGTCAAAGTTTTTAAATTGTGCGTGCTTCCAAACGAGGGCGCCTTAAGATAGGCAACGCAAAAGAAACAACAAAGGCAACAATAGCCAGCACTGCAGTTGAATTGCGGCAACACCGATGAAAGTATTCAATATCATGGAGGTGTTTCTGGTCGCAAATCATATGATGTAAGTAGAAATTAAAACTTAAGTGTTTGGAATTATTAAAATAAAAATAAAATAATAAAAATTATAGAAGCAAAAAAGAAAATCTTTAATACTAGCTTTTTTTTAAACTTATATAAAAATATTAAAATATAAAAATATAAAAATATAAAAATATAAAAAATATAAAAATATAAAAATATAAAAATATAAAAATATAAAAATATAAAAATATAAAAATATAAAAATATAAAAATATAAAAATATAAAAATATAAAAATATAAAAATATAAAAATATAAAAATATAAAAATATAAAAATATAAAAATATAAAAATATAAAAATATAAAAATATAAAAATATAAAAATATAAAAATATAAAAATATAAAAATATAAAAATATAAAAATATAAAAATATAAAAATATAAAAATATAAAAATATAAAAATATAAAAATATAAAAATATAAAAATATAAAAATATAAAAATATAAAAATATAAAAATATAAAAATATAAAAATATAAAAATATAAAAATATAAAAATATAAAAATATAAAAATATAAAAATATAAAAATATAAAAATATAAAAATATAAAAATATAAAAATATAAAAATATAAAAATATAAAAATATAAAAATATAAAAATATAAAAATATAAAAATATAAAAATATAAAAATATAAAAATATAAAAATATAAAAATATAAAAATATAAAAATATAAAAATATAAAAATATAAAAATATAAAAATATAAAAATATAAAAATATAAAAATATAAAAATATAAAAATATAAAAATATAAAAATATAAAAATATAAAAATATAAAAATATAAAAATATAAAAATATAAAAATATAAAAATATAAAAATATAAAAATATAAAAATATAAAAATAGAAAAATATAAAAATATAAAAATATAAAAATATAAAAATATAAAAATATAAAAATATAAAAATATCAAATTATGAAAATATAAAATTCAAGCTTAATTTTTGAAACACAATAGATTTTATTCAGAAACTTTTGCAGCTCTGCAAATTTAATTTAATTTGAAAGAACAACTTTAAAACACAACTTAAGCCGGGCATAATTTTAAAGCTAACAAATTCATGTCTCTAGTGCTGATGAAAAGTTGGAAAGAAAAAAAAATACAAACAACAACGCACAGTCAAAATGTATAAATCTTGTGCGTCTTCGACAACAACTGCTTAACTGGATTTAAATTTACTAAAATCATATTGTTGTCAAAACAAACGATAACAGCACAAACGATAGCAACAACAACAACAACAAGAATAACAAGAACAACAAGAATCTAATTTAATTTCCGGTGCGGCAATAGCACTTCCGCTGTGTATAAACAACATAGCTTTAGCCGCATTCTTGTTATTGGCAGCGACAAGTGCGGCTTATATAAAAGTTAGGCGGGCTGGCAGGCAGCGGTAGGCTGTTGTATATGAAAAAGAGGCGTGTATGAAAAATATTAGTTACCCCCACAAAGTAAAGAAGCAAAAAAAAAAAAACAAGCTTTAAAAGTTCAAAGTTTGGCAAACAATTTAGATGCATTAAGCCCAGCACGTGACGCTTGAGCAAAAGCACATTTTAATAAAGGATCTACAGAGCAAAGGATATGCCAAAGAAAACGCTTAACTCTCAAGTGCGTTAAAGTTTGAAAAGTTTTAAAAAATATTCAATAAAGTATTGAAAATTAATTGAAATAAAGTTTGAAGAGATAAGATAAGCAAGCAGCGAATATTTATTTGTAGCTACAAGATAATGCAATAAAAAACAATTGTTAAATATATATATAGATGTACATATATATATATATCTGCTTGCTAATATTTATATAAATGCTAGCGTTGAAATGTGCTGGCCTGCATGTGAGTTTGTGTTTAAATTGCTGCAGGCCAAGTTAACATCAATTAAAACACTTTTATTGCATACTTTAAGGCAGGCCGTAAGCCATGTTTGCCTTGCGTCTTTTAATTTGTGTGTGTGTTTTAGTGCGCGCCTTTTTACTGTTGTTGTTGTTTGTATAAACACTGATTGCATGTTGTCGTCATCAGCGTCGTTGTCATCATCGTCGATACGACGTCTTTTTAACGAGTCTTGCAGGCATTTTTATTTTGTGTGCGCTGTGACATTTTATAACATACCATTTGGCGCTGACGCTGGTGCTGGCGCTCGCACAAAATTGTGCCATAAGAAAAATGTGGCATTTATAGGCGAAAGTATCATTAGCAGTTTTTGTTGTTGTTGTTGTTTATTTTAAAAATACGCTCACGTAATCAAGGCGGAAATATGTTGCTTGCAATTTTTACTTGGCTTATTTTTGTTTTTTTATATATATTTTTACTATAGCATACTTTGTGGCTGCTTTGCTGCAAGTGCCATACGTGTATACGTGTGCCTTTAACCCTAACTGTAACGTGTACTATGCTACAAGAAATGTACTAATTGCTACTCTAACTGTTTTTGTGTCGTTATACGTTATACGAGTTAAAATTTTTTTCTTCTTTTATAACTTGTTGGCTTGGAAAATGGCTTAAAATAACTTAAAATAAGTGAAAATGAGTGCAAATGTATGAAAATGGTTTGAAAATGGTTTAAAATGAAATTGATGCATGAAACTCGGTATTTTTCTTAAAATTAAATATCTTTAATGTTGGTCATTAGCTTAATGAGTTTTTATTAATAGCACGTATTTAGTTTCTGCCCGCTGTGAGCACGGCAATGTGTTGCGGATGTGTACTGCTTAGTGCTGTACTAAAATTTATATAAACATGCTGTGCTATAGTATTTGAAGCCATACATTAGTCAATGCATACTTTTAGGAAAACTCATGTTTTTACGTGAAAGAACTCATGTTTTTGGTGACTGTTATTGACTCAGTAGTGCATTTATAGCTGTTTGTAACGTTACGAAGTTGTTTTGCTACCGTCAAGATTATTATAAAAAATTGCAAGCTATTAATTTTTTTGCATACATTTAGGCATTTCAGTTTTCTGAACAAGTGAAAAATTTCAAGTAGTTATAGGAAAAAATTTAAATTTTTTTTAGTGCTGTAATAAAAAAAAATCAAGGCACATAAATTTTGTCATTACAAAAAGCTTAAGAACTGTCATCAAAGTATTTTCAACTGATATGGCATAAATAAAAAATTTTCATTTTAAAATAATGAAAATAAAATTTACGATGGGAATAATTTGTTTTATTTAAGATATAAAAAACATGAATTCAATGTTCTATAGTTCACTACGAACTACTTCAGGAGTCTATAAATTGAGTCTAGAAATTCTTAGAATAAATGGTTTAGATACGAATGAAATTCTATATTACTATTAATTCAATTTGATGTATCTTTAAAGAAAAAAAAAAAAAAAAATAAAAAAATGTATGTAATTTATGAATTTTTTGAAATAATGACAGACACAAATTTTAGGTACATATTTGATTTTAGTTTTAATATTTAATATTTTTTCAAGTTTCATATATTAAATTTTTAAATTCACTAGAACATATGGTAAAGCCATGACTTAACTTTTCTGAGACAAATATTTTAATTTCTTAGATATTTTGTCTAATTTTAACACGTTGACTGCCAACTACGAGATAACTCGTAGATTGCGTTCCCTTCTAGGGTGCCAACTACAAGTTATCTCGTACTCACTAAACCTGTAATTTTGTTACTCATTCTTGGCTTCTGCGTAGCGATTTCTGTTACAGAAGCTAACTACAACATAATTCGCAGGTCCTTTTTCTCCTAAAAAGAAATATAATTTTTGGTGTTTGTTGATACCTGTGATCTAGAAAGAGGTTTTTAATAATATAATGTGAAATGATCAAATTGTTATTTTTCTTTTCTAAAAATTGCCGCGGCAGTGAACGTGTTAACGACAATCAAATACGTTAGAAACCATACAAGTATGAAAATTTATACAAATTTGCAATTTTTGAGCTAGAGTTTATAATTTATAAAAACAAAAAAAAAAAAAACAAATTGGCCATTTCAGCCCTTGAAAGAACTTTGACCGAGCTTCTTATGAACAATTGTGTTGTGTGTGTTATTAAATGTTTGCACACAATTGACCGAGAACTGGACCTACATGTTTTATGCCGACTCCGAACGGCTAAAGTTCATGTTCTCAAGAAGCTTTACATGGCATTATTTTCTCTCTGAGGTTTGCCATTGTCTGCAGAGAGGTGGTGACCGTTCAGAAAAATTTTTTATTGAAAAAAACTTTTCGCCGCGGCTGGGGATCGAACCCGGGCTCCGAGCATGCTAAGCCACACACTTAACCTGCATGCCACGGTCACCACCGCATAATTTAAAAGGAATTTATAATTTTTGTTTTGACATTTATAACATTACCAGGTTGTAGGAAACAATATTTCAAGACCTCAAAGCAATACAAGCGTCTCAATCGTTCACCAATGAAGAACTGCCACAACTGATGACGCCTGTTTTACATAAAAAATTTTAAATTTTTTTTTAAATAATAAGTAATGCATTTATTTTTAATATTTTTGAAAGTGACAATTGCCATGATTTATTTTATAATCAGCTTTCCATACTCCAATTTTTTTCATCATGACTTAACTTTCTTGACTTGTGATGTTTTTCAACATTTAGCTGACAATTTAATAACATAACAAGACTTTTAAAAAATATATAAATATATATCAACATCTTGACGCGGATTTTGACAGAAAAGAATGGTAAAGAATATTTTCTATGCCATCAGTAGATGACTAAGTTAATTTTTTAAGTGATAATGTGTTGTTTCTTTTTGAAAGACATGTGCCACTTAATAGGAAACATTTCAAGAAATCAAGTGCGTCATAGTTTAATCACGATGCTGGTTTCCCCATCTTATAGCGTTATCAAGCGCTCTCTAATAGTAAAAGGTGCAGAACGTCTGCACACTTCGAGAAATTAAATTTCTTAAATTTCCGCAAACAAGCTGTCATTTAAGGCGGTCTTCTCATTCAAAACCTGTTTTTTGGACGCTTTTTAAAATAATTCTTATTTGAAAATGCAAAGAATAATTGAAAACTTTTTTCATTTATTGTATTACAAAAGTTTCAAAATATATAATTTTTTTTACCTCGATACGTGGGCTGTTCAAAAAGTAATGAGATTTCAAAGTTGGTGGTGAAACAAAAAGGTGTCGTCACGGCGGCCACGATTCCGGGTCTCCGGAGCGTCTGAAATGAAAAAAAAACGGGGTTATAATTAGTATAGATGTAATTCTCGGGTTAACCTCAAGCTTAATTTTGTGATTTTTTTTGACAAAATGGCGGCAAAAAATTCAATTTCGGGCTTTTTTTTGTAGTTTAGTGTAAAAAAAATAGTAAAAAAATTTTTAAAATTATGGTCAAGGTTCACCCGAGAATGGTGACAATTCTGCGTCGATTCCACTTTGTTTCATGAAAAGCGGTTCAGTTGAACTGGAGATATCATTGCCGCCAGTTCGAAAAACGTGGTTTCGAGATAAACGCGTTTAAAGTTTGAAGTAATTAAAAATAGCTCATTTTGACGAAGACCTTGCTTCACAAAAAAGGCTGTATCTCCTAAAGTATTTCGAATTTCTAAAAATCCTTTTAGGGGCTTATTCACAACTACCCAAGCTAGAAAAAAATGCGAAAAAAAAGTTGCTCAATGAGAAGACCCCCTAAGACGCTCGAGAATATCCATAAATTTCACAATTTTGACGGGACCTTCAAAGTTGAATATGCAATTTTTTCATAAGAATTTTAGCTTTGTCATATATTTTTTTTTTGCCAAAGAAAAGAAGCAAGTTTTTTGAGTTTGTACGGAAAAATTCATAAAATTCTGGAAAAAAAAAAAATTTGGTTCCCTCTTAATATGTCCCAAATTTCCCCAAAATCTGAGACATATTACCAGCGGAACTACCAGGATTTATTTTTAAGGGGGGTTTTATCAAATTTCGGACTTATACATAAAATTAATATTTCAAAGGCTTCATATCACAGCAATAAGTTTCAACTCTTGGAAGTAATATTTCCAAATAGAAGTTTAGTTAAGTTAATGGGTTAGGTGGGTTTCGAAGGCTCAAACAATGCATATGATAACTATTTTTTCTTAAAATACGATCTGAATATTTCAAATACTAGATAGTGTATCTTGAAAAAGAGTTCCAAATTTTACCACGATAACTTTTTAGGAAATCATGACAAGCAATTTGCAAAAATAAATGTTGATTTAAGATTAAGGGAGAATATTCTGGACATATCTTTATAATTAATAGGCTAAGGTTTTTTTTGTGACTTCAACTCCTCCCAGACCAATAAACCGATTTAATCAATTCAGATGTCATTTCATCAGGTTTTGACTGAAATTGTGCAAACCACTTTTAAAAATTATGATTTCACTTCAGGGGGTTCCCAACCTTTTAAAACAGTAATAAAATTTTTGTGCAATAATCCGCTATTTAATCGATTTGAAATTTAGTTTAAGAAAAGCTTATAAATTGATCGAATTTTAATTTTTTTCAAAACTAAAAATTTTTAACCAAAATTATCTTTTATGCATTCCTCAAATGTCAATTGTCCGAAAAATGCAGTTCCAAAATCAAAAGTTCCACTTTCCGAACAAACAACTCAGTCAAATTTTAACGGTTTTCAAAAAAAAATATTGTTTTTGGATTTTTTGGCGTTTTTTTCATCGAAATATGCTATAAATTGATGTTGTAGGTGTTCTGTAAGTATTTTTAATTTATTTTTTTAATTATATCTTAGCAGTAATTTTTTTCTAAAATCTATTTTATAATTCGTTTTTATTTAAATTAGTTATGTTTTATAGCTTTAAAAGTTAAGCAGCGATGTTGTTGAACAGTAATAATATTTATCTCTGTAGTTATATTAGTGTAAGTCCGTCTTCGTATTTTGTCAGTTACATTTAAAATTTTAGTGTCAGATCATAAGTTTTAAGCATTCAGATGATGATCTTTTATATCATTATTGAGACTGAATATATCGTTATTGAGGAAAAAGCTGCTTGAATAGAATATCATAAATTAAGCGTCTATGATGTTGCTAACATTTAATTTTTATTGAATTGCTCGAATTCGGGCAACAGGTTTACTAGTTTATATAATAAGGCGAAAACAAAACTCATTTTTAAATCAACCCAAAATACTTCATATATTTGTATGACTATAACCGATTCGTATAAGAATTGAGCTTATTTCTAAAAATTTGATCGCTTCCCGAGTAAATATTAAAATTTTTAAATTCAAACTGTACACTATTTCTACAACGGCCGCATAACGAAAAAAAAAAATTAAGAAACAAGTTATAAAACGGATGTATAACGGGCACTGTCAGGATATTTTGGGCTGTACAGAAGCTGTACAGCAGTGGTAGCGGTATTCTTAGAAAGTTATAGGCAGTTTTAGACAGTTAAACGAGGTTTAAGGCAGTTATACAAAGGTTTTCAGGCTTGAGCTATTATATTTTCAATTTGATTCGGGTCCCAATTGGGTCAGCAAAAATGCAATTTTTTCTTCCCACAACGTAAATTTTCTCCAAAACTTCACTTCGTTATAAAAATTACCAATTGGGGCAACTTTTAAAATTCGTCCTTTGTTGAGTACTAACGAGGCATAAGTATAAAACACAAAATTTCTGACACCTTTGGAATGAAAAACTAAATATGAAAAAATCCTTTGAGTTTCTCGCCACCAAAATAATCGATGAAATTTCCTCTAAAGTTGACATTTATATATTCATATTTAACACTAACATAACAACCCAAATTTTTACGAATTTAGAAAAATTTGTATGAAACAGATTCGAGAAAATACTATAGAAAATTATGAATTGTCAATTTTTGCTCCAATTTCGGAAGTCAATCGGAATTATTTTTTTACTGAATCACATAACTTCACTTTAAACTTAATTCCTGCAGATTTTGGGTTAATTTGTGTTTAAAAAACAACGAAAAGTAACAATTTTTGAGGAAATTCCTTTGATCATTTCGCTGGCGTGGGACTTGACCGATCTTCCTTAAATCAGGCTTTCTTATTTTATATTACTTTTGAATTAATTTTCATTGAAATACTTCAAGTCATTTTAGTGGGTTCTAAGCTAGAAATTGAAAACACAATTCAAATCGAACTCACCTCAAGTGGTCAGAATCAGTCTGAAGGAAAAATATATGAAAAATTTAGTAGATTATGCATCAAACAGAATCGACTTGAAATATACATTTAGGGTTTTTACATTGATAAGATGTGTGATTGCTTTTCATATGAATCACTTTGACTAAATCTTTTTTGCTAGGTACTACAATAATTTGGGGGAGGGGGTTTAAACTCCAAAATCCCCCCTTTGGTTGCGCTAATGCATATTACTTTCCCTCGGCCAATCTGATGTGATGTGCCCCATAAACTACATCTAGTTAAAGAATGTGACGTGCTCTACAGTTGGTTTTATGTGGAATTCAATTAATGTTGCCAGCATTTTTTTTTTATTGTTTTTTTTTTCCCCACAAACAGCTGAAAACTCCTTTTTACTCTTTTAAAATATTAAAAAATATACAAAATTTCTTCAAAACATACATTTAATATGCGATATAATGCATTCATAATTTTTTGTTTTTCTCTTTTAAAATTTTAAAAAATCTCTTAAATTTCTTTTTAACATAAATTTAATATGCTATGTAATATTAAGTTAATGATTTATGGAACAAAAAAATCTAACAAATTTAATTTCATTAACTTTTTTTTATGTTGTCTTGTGTTTGTCTGGTAAACATTTGCTCAATTTCAGAAGTGATTTTTGCGTTTGTTTTTATTCAGAACTGTTTCTATAACTTACAGTGCTTCCATATAAAACAGTGGTTCCATAAGGCTTGCAAAAAGCCTTACAAACGTCACAAGCCACTGATTGAAGACAAGCCTAGAAATCTTCTTTTTCTAGCTATCTTGATTTGAATTGCTTCTTGTTAACTTCACTCTTGTCAGTTGGACAGTATTTATTAAAAATTTTTCTTTATTTGATTGAATGATTTTTTTAATTTTACTTTTTTGTTTGCTATGCTTTCAAAATTTTTTGCTGCATTAATTCCCTTGTGTTTTTTTTTCCATAGCAAAATGTTTAATTTTTCGGTTTTAGTTCAACAGATGATAGACAAATCTCTCAAAAAGAAAAATTTTGCTCAAACTGCTAACATTTGCAAAGTGTTCCTAACAGATCAGAGTTGCCAACTTATTTATTGGTCTTCCCACAGCATTACTCAAAATTCCCCGATTTACCATTAAATTCCCCTCCAAACAAAAAGGATTAATTACCGCATTTAGGACTTCTGAATTGCACATAAACGTATACCGAGAAAAATAATCAAGTAAAACTAACAAAATTTTTTTGTTCGTTTGAACAAGGGTTTCGACAAATTGTTGCCTGCTTAGTTCAAGATTACCCAACAAAGTCGATCTACTAATAATATCCATCACATTTTATGTGAGTTGAAAAATATCGATATATTAACAGATTGATAAAAATATCCTTTTTTGAATACAAATTTAAAAAATATAAATTTTATGCTATCAAATGTTCAAGGAATCTTGTGAATTAGTTCATTCCATGACAGTAAAATTGTTATTTGCATTAATGATTTGATGGCTTAATTTAATAACTTTTGACCTAGTTTTGATAACAACATAAAACTAGTTTCAACGTAATTGCCTCGCAGCTTGGAGTGAAGGTTTAAAAGGGCAGTCGCAGCATTGAGCGGTCTCTTGTTTTTCGTGCAGTCAAAGTGGTCGGACGTGCTTGGATTATCAGTGGTGAGTGTTACCTTGTGAAGTCAGAGTTCTTCTCTTGTCCGATAATATTTTGTTTCCACTCATAGGTGCCGCGATTACGTATTGGTGGTAAGCTTTCTTCCCCAATATTGTAGTCAAACTTCTTCGGTAGGATTTAGAGTTCTCTTGTGAAATTCTGTAAACATATTATCGGTGGTAAGTCTTCTTCCCCGATAATATTTTGTTTCCACTCATAGGGTGCCGTGATTTACGACGACATATTATCGGTGGTAAGCTTTCTCCCCGATGATATTTTGTTTCCACTCGTAGGTGCCGCGATTACTTGTTGGTGATAAGCTTTCTTCCCCAATATTGTAGTCAAATTTCTTCGGTAGGATTTAGAGTTCTCTTGTCGATAGTCCAACCAGTTTAACTTCATCTCAACATCTCCAGCAAGGTCTGTATCAGCGCAAACAAGTCAACATCTCCAGCAACGTCTGTGTCATCGCCAGCAAGTCAATGCCAAATCAAGGACATAACTAAGTACGTCGCCAACAAGTCAATGTCAACTCAAGGACATAACTCAGTACCTCGCCAGCAAGGTCTGTATCATCGCCAGAAAGTCAATGTCAGCTCAAGGACATAACTAAGTACGTCGCCAACAAGTCAATGTCAACTCAAGGACATAACTCAGTACATCGCCAGCAAGGTCTGTATCATCGCCAGAAAGTCAATGTCAACTCAAGGGCATAATTACGCACGTCGTCAACAAGTCAATGTCAACTCAAAGACATAAATAAGTACATCGCCGGCAAGGTCTGTATCATCGCCAGCCAGTCAAGGTCAACTCAAGGACATATCTGTGTGTATAAAGCTATAGATTTTTTATTCAAATAAGCCACTATGGATATTATTGATAATAATTGAATAACTAATAAACTAAGAAGAAATATCTGTACATAAGCAAAAAGGGTATCTTATTACTATAAATTTTTTGCAACGAACCCTGTACACCGGCGAGTATACCCCAGCTGTAAAATCCGGAAAACGGAAGTTCGTTACAAGATTCTATCTCAAAAGACATCGGCGGTGGCCTGATTCCAAAATATGCAAGTCGATTAAGCACAGCTATAATATTAAAATGCAAATTCTTGTATAAAATTTTCTTCCACTATACCTTTCTAGATTATTAAAAAAAATATATATTCAAAATTTAAATAAAATAAATATTTGACTAAGCATAAGAGTGCAAGGAAATGCATGGATCAAAAAAATGTACAGAGGCTTCATGCATTTTTGGAAAACCCTTATCGATATAATATTTTCTGCATCTTTAGATTTTCGTGTGTGACATAACTTTTGACTTTGCCCGAGGGTTTATGTATTTCATTGCCAAATTAATGTTTTTTTTTTATGTGATATCGAAATTATTAGGTCCCAATATTTCATCCCAATGATAAAAAAGCTCTTAATCAAGACATAACTAACAACCTATTAAGAGTACTCTATGATATCATCTACGCGCTAAAAGATATTCGAGTTCAAAGTTTACTGAAACTGTTAAATCGCCTATATCTTCGCTCCTCATTGTCGGACCGAAAATATGTTTTGAACCAAATTGTAGGTCACATATTACTCTTCAAAAATGTAATCAACAGCTTTCACGTTCAACTAAACGTTTTCTCGCTATGAGGCTAGATATGTATATCTGAACATCTCAAAGTAGAAATTTCATACCATGAGCAATACATAAGTCCTCTGGCAAAGTCAACAGTTATGTCGCACAAAAAAAAATGTAGATGTAGAAAATATTTTTTTGATGATTACTTTGAAAAAATGCATGAAATGAAAAATCCACTCTTAGTAAGCACATTACTAAAAAGTTTCAATGAATTTTTTTTTTTTTATTTTTTATTATTATTATTATTAAGGATTGTGGTGTACCAAGACAAGACTTAGTCCTTTTTAGAACTACATGATAACTTATCACTATTACAAAATTGATTTGATTTAGAACTAAAATGAAATTTAAATCAGCAGTTAAGAGAAATATCATCTAAATTAATATAAATAATAATATGACTTAATTATTAACATACAATTTATTGTTATATTAAAAGTAAAGAAACAGAGCAAGTTCAGTGCCAGATAGAGATAAGATTAAGTGTTAAGATTCAGATTCAAAGATATATAAAAAAGTAAAAAGTAAGATTAGAGAAGAGCAAAAGATTAATTAAAAAATTTGCTGAAAATAGATTTTTTTTACCAAATAAAAATTTTTATTTTGAATTTATCTAAAAATTGAATGTTAGCTCTAATTTTCTAAAAATATCAGATAAAATATTAAATTTTCCGCAAAAAGTAAAAAAAAAAACAAGTTGAATTATGAAATTCCCCGAATATATGAGTCCATTTCCTAATCAACTTGAAATTTTCCGCAATTCGGAGAATTCTCCATCATTTGGCAACCCTGTAACAGACTAACGAGTGCCAAAATAACAGCGTTTGAGCGTAACAGTGACTCAGTATAACGGTTTGACAGCTAACAGAGTCTGAAAACATAGAAGTAGTTAGTGTAAAAGATAACAGAGTTTAGTTAACAGATTGAACGGGTGAAATGTTAACATTAACAGTGATAGCTAGAAAGAAATGGTGACTGTATTGACTGTCGACATCGGGTCATGTACGAAGTTATAATACCTAGTAAAACAATCAGAGGAATTAATCTAAAATAAAAATTGAAATATAAAAAAATGTAACAACTTCAAACAAAGCGAATGCAATACAAAAAGAACTCAAGATTCTGCAAACCATGTAATAATATTATAATATTAAAGAAAAGTACATTTGAATTGAATTTGATTTTAATTCAGGCAAGTTCTTTGGAGGTAAGCCCTGATTTATACAAAATTGGCTGAACTGTTTTTAGCTTAATTCAAGCAAAAAAAACATTTATTAAAGGGATTATTAGCAGTATTTCAAGCATAGCCAATAATCTCAAAAGTCAAGTATATGAGAAAAAACATTTAATAAACTTGATTATATCTATCAGTACCTAAGTCTAGCTTATGAACTTAAGATGATTTTTAATTTTACAAAGATGATTTTTTATTAATCTTTTAATTTTTACAAAGATTAATTTAATAAATTAATTTATCAAAGTCTCTACTCTCTCAAAATTGCTGTTTTCAGGTTTCTTAAAATAATTTCTCCTAACCTTTACATCATTTTGTTTTTGCCTCTTTTGTTGTTGCTAAAGGTAAAGTGATGTGCTTAGCTGCTGCAGACGAAAGAAGGTTAATATTTCAAGCAAACCTTGTCAAGCAACTGACACTGAGTCTCTAGTGTAAAGGAATAAGGATATAAGAGAGTTTTCAGTAGAGATTATTAGACATAATGTGGCTTTGATATTCTTAAGAACTGTTTGTTAAAAAAGAATGTCGAGAGCTTGTTATGCAGAATTAGTTAGTACTTGACAGCTTTATATAAAGCAGTATTTTTTTTCTTATCATCTTCAATACATGTATGTTCAAGGTTTTTCTTTGAGTTTTTTGTTCTTTCATATAAATATTGGTTTTATATGAATTTGATTAAAAGTTCACACTTTTCGTTTAAGTCATAAAATTTTTCTTTATAAAGGCTTGCGTCTATACACAGAAAAAAACACCTATCTTTTTGCTAGACAAAATTTCTCTATTTTCGTTAATAGGAATTTTCTCTTTTTCAAATAAAATTTTCTTCAATTATAACACTGTGCGACAATTTAAGGGTCAAATGGAATAACCTCAAATATCGCAATGGTTTATAATAGTGCATGGTCTATATATTATGCCCTCATACTCAGTTTTATCAGATTAGGTCAAATAAGAGAGAAATTCAAAGTCAAATTTCACCTTTAAGTCACAAATTTTTTCTTATAACTCTTAAACTAAATTTAAATCCTATGTAGTAACTGCATCTCAATATTTGCAATGAATGTTTCTTTGCATTTTTAAACCATTTTTTGCTCAAAGAGTTACGTAAGGGGGTTAATACTTTCTTCGAAAACAGGGTTTTTTTTAATAAAAAAAAAATTTTCAATAGTTCAGTTACTTTGTATTTGTCTTGAAAAACAATCAGATTCTGCTGAATTTTCGCACACACCTTAAGTAAAATAAAATAACCCACCTCTAAAAAGATTACAACAATAACATGTGCGAATCCAAAGATATTCGGATTCAAAGATTACCAAAGATGTTAACTTCGTTAATGTAAGCCCTAGAGTAAAATCATTCAGATGAAAATTGTAGATCCAACAATTTTCTTAAAAACTGTCCTTAACATTTTTACTGAAAGAGTTACTGTTTTAAAGATATGAGCGTAAATATGTAGTTACAATTATATGAAAATTATAAATGAAAAATTTAAACGGTTGAAATAAAAATTATTTGTATTTCTATTTCTTCTCAAGTTCGAATTTTTCATATATGTTGTAATTACATATTTACGCTTATATCTTTAAAACGGTAATTTTTTCGTTAAAAATGTTAAGGGCAGTTTTGAAGAAAATTATTGAGTCTATAATTTTCATCCGCTTGATTTTACTCTAGGGACTACATTAACGAAGCTACCATCTTTGGTAATCTTTGTATCCGAATATCTTTGGATGCGCACATGTAATTGCTATGATCTTTCCAGAGGTGGATTATTTTATTTTACTTAAGGTGTGTGCAAAAATTCAGCAAAATCTGATTGTTTTTGAAGACAAATACAAAGTAACTGAACT
Organism: Tetanocera ferruginea; assembly: GCA_958299015.1. Taxonomy (NCBI): domain Eukaryota; kingdom Metazoa; phylum Arthropoda; class Insecta; order Diptera; family Sciomyzidae; genus Tetanocera; species Tetanocera ferruginea. The sequence goes on from OY282641.1 coordinate 3,974,971, forward strand.
ATTAAAAATTTTGTTTTTTATTAAAAAAGCCCTGTTTTCGAAGAAATAATTAACCCCCTTACGTAACTCTTTGAGCAAAAAATGGTCTCAAAATATAAAGAACCATCCATTGCAAATATATTGACCCAGTTACTACACAGGATTTAAATTTAGTTTAAGAGTTATAAGAAAAAATGTGTGACTTAAAAGTGGAATTTGACCTTGAATTTCTCTCTTATTTGACCTAATCCGATAAAATTGAGTATGAGGGCATAATATATAGACCAAGCACTACTAGAAACCATTGTGATATTTAAAGTTATGTTTTCGTGTCGCACTGTGTAATAAATTTTCATGTTTTCGAAAAAATATTTTTTCATTGGTTGAAAATTGAAATATTTTAATTAAATATAAGATGAATTTTTAAATTCCCCGAATATATGAACCCTGATCAACTTGAAATTCCCCGTTATTCGAGAATTCCCCACCATTTGGCAACCCTGTTACAGACTAACGAGTGCCAGAATAACAGCGTTTGAGCATAACAGTGACTCAGTATAACGGTTTGACATCTAAAAGAGTCTGAAAACATAGAAGTAGATAGTGTTAAAAATAACAGAGTTGAGTTAACAGTTTGAACGTGTAAAATGTTAACATCAACAGTGATAACTAGAAAGAAATGGTAACTGTATTGGCTGTCGACATCGGCCGACACTCTTATTATGATCAGTATTTTACTTGCACAAAAAAATTCTCATTTATAGAGGACATTTTATTGAAAATGAAAATTGTTTTCAATATATTGATAAAAAATTAACATTTGGAAGTATATTCTTCAATAGAAACATATTTTTTCTCAAAAACAAAAAAGTCTTGTTCTCTAAAAACGATTTATTTTTATATATTTCTCTTCTCATAGAAGCTTTTTATTATTTTTAGGGAATTTTTTGCAACACATTTAGAGAAAAGCATTCTCTGAAGCAAAGTCTCTACCATTTTTCTCCATATATGATGCCTTTTTATCATATTCCGAGAAACTATTTTCGGAGTGTAGTTTCTAGCTGCAAGCCTTCATAATTAAGACATTCATTTAATGTTTTTATTTGAAGCTAGCTGTTATTACTTAAAACTTGACTGTAAAAAGCACTGATAAGTATAAAATACATTTTTATGTGCATACTTTCAGGCTGAAAATTTGTTTGGTTCAGTTTGTAAAGCACGGCAATAGCCTGATAACAGTTTGAGAAATATTTGGTGCGGAACATGACTTATACAACATATGGGCATTTCCATAGTCGCGAACGCGACATTCGTACGCCTTTGAGGAGCAAAATAATAAAGAAAACTCAAAACAAATTTTCTTTTTTTTCAAGTTTTAGATAGCATTTTATTAGCACTATATTTAGAAAAAAAAGTTAGGTTCTCTAGATTTTATGTTTCCAAAATATAAGCAATAAACATGGCATCGCGAACGCGACAAAAAATGGAACTCGTTTTCGACTACATCTAGAAAAATGCAAATATCTGCGAAACGTAACATAATATTTTAAAGCGGTTAATTTTAAATTAAATAGGATTAATGTGGCTTTCAAGAAATATTTGTCATTTTGACATATTTCCATTAGTTTTTTTTTTATTGAGCTTAAGCCTGATCGCGAACGCGACATCTAGCACGCGACATTTTTTCTCATCACGTTTTTAATAAGAATTAGTTAAAGTAATTTCAGCTAAATATTGCATTACCTACCAAAAACATCGTAAATATTATTTGTAAGTTTTATATTAGTAATATTAAGAAAAAAAAAAAAAATACATAAGAGGCTAGTGAGAAAAAATATTGTATTCTTTGTAACACCACCCGTCCTACGTATGTGGTTATTTACTTTATAAAGACTTTTTTACGCCCACAAGGAGGCGTGGCAGATATAGTAAAGTGCATATATTATACTGCAGTATCACCTTATAAGTTGTTTTAACCATGGCATCCCTGTTTTTGTATGTCCCCCCATCTGTTGACATGATTAGAGCCGTTATTATTAAGTTATAATAATGAAATTCGATATTTAAGCTTATATCGTAAAAATAAAGATCATGTTCGAAAATAATCCCGATAGGATGAAAACCACGTATACCTCCCATACAAATTGAAGTTCTAAAATTGGAAAATTTCTTAAAAATCTACTAAAAATCAATCCAATGACTTGAGAATTAGCTCATGAGCTTTAATTTGAACTATTAACACTTAGCAAAAAATTCAGCAAAATCGAATGAAACCTTTCCATACTTCTTGTACAAAGTGTATTAAAAAAACGGCGCATGATCGCGAACGCGACACATTTTGATGATCAATATTAAATGTTTAGTATGATTTTTACCTGCAGTAACTTTTTTTTTATAGTAAGGCGACCAAAGTTGATTTAAGTTACAATTTTCAGACACTTGCTAAGAACGATCACGAAGTTCTGATAACATATGATGATTTAGGTACAAGAACGCGACATTCGAATAGTAGTTAAAGCAATATAAAAAATTTACCGTAAATCGTGCTTTGTTTGGTATCTTTTTATTTTTTATTTTTTGTTTGTAGTTTATAGATGGATTTTATAAGAAGAGTGCAAACATAACGTTGATAAATAAACGAAAAATACTAAAGAGAAAAAGTCCTTAAAAGCAGCTAAAAGCAAGAAAAACATATTTCTCAGATATCAGGCCAATTTTCTCAGAATAAAAACTGAAATTAGTTGTAAATGCTGTAAATTCTAAAAATTCAAGCATTTTTTTTAAATAATAACAAAAAAATTATTTGTTTATTTAACAATTTTTTTTTCGGTCCCGGTAGACCTTTCTGTGGAAATGCCCATATATATTTTGTGTGCATACTTTCAGGCTATAGATTATTTCGTATAATTAAAGCACTGTAATAGTAAGACTGAAAAGTTTGAGCGACATAAGGTGCAAAAAGTGAAACTTACTTTTTATTTATTAATAAAATTATGTGTTTTCTTAATGAAGACACAAGTAAAAGTTTAGATTTTTAAAAAATTTTTATTAAATAAATTCATTCAAATGTTTTTGCTGAGGCTCGAAATCGAGAGTTCTTTAATTTTAAACAAATTCAAGCAAATTCAAGCTTGATGATTTCGAAAAAGTTTCCTTATTCCACACACACAAACACTCTTGTATCAATTTACTTATATTTTTATGTGCAGCAATTTGTAGCAACCAAAAACAGAGAAATATTTGCATTTTTATTGATGGCATAAAAACTTGAAAACCAAGAAGTTATCACAACACAGTTTATGCCAGAAAATTTCAAGAATATTACCATGATTTGTTTTTATGTCTAAGCAAAGCTTGTTCAATGACCAAAAAATAAACATTTTCAGCTCTGGCTCTATAAAAATATAAAACAAAAAATAAAAAAAGACAAAAAATAAAAAAAAAAATAGAAAAAAAACAGAATTTGCCTAAAAGTATGCACACAAATTGTCTTGCCTTTTTCGAAACGACATCCTTGCGTCGTACCAAAGTGCCTCTTTGGCTTATTTAAGCATTCATTTCGTAAAAATACACAAACATAACCCTTCGTTTGACTCCAAAAAAAAGGGGCAAAAAAAGGAGCAAAATAAAAAAAAATGTAGAAAAAACCAAGAAAGCTGTAGCAAATTTTATATAAATAAATAATAAATAAACAAACATGCACACACACACACACAGAGACCTACGCAGAAAAAAAGGATACGCTGCCTATGCAACAAATTGACCAATTTTTCCAAATGAAATACATGGAGGTGCCGGAAATGGCATGTAAATAAAGTAATGCCTAAATATGTTAGAAAATAAAAAAAAATTGCCGCACTTTTTCAACAAGCTAGCTTGAAAAAGTAAAACAAACATAACAGTTGGCCTTGGTTGTTGCTGCTGCAAAAAAAAGGACGCGAAACTGAGCAGAGATTAGAAAATGCAGTCAAGCATAAGCATGGCGGTGGTTAAGACAACTGTGTGTGTGTTTGTGTGTTTATGCGATTTACAGTTATTTTTAATGTCACATTACAAATGCACACACACACACACACACATACAGCGCACGCAGCCCAACCAAACATTAAAGCAACCAACACATGCAGCCATAGTTACACAAGACGTAGCTAGCTATATGTATGTATATGTTAAATAAAAAACTGCTTTGCATGCCAAAAAAATAAAAAATAAAAAAAAAAAAAAAACAAATAAAAATAAGGAAAAAAAAACAGCAGCAAGGCTTGAATAGAGTAAAATTTGTGCTGCTTGTGAGCCAACAACAGTCAAAAGCGTTGCTTTCAAAAATGTGTTCAAAACAAATTTGCGTTTGTTATGTAAGTGTGAGTGTAAATGTGTATGTGAGTGTGTGTGTGCATGTGTATGTGTGTGTTCGTTGGCCAAAACATATAACCCAAAAACATACGAATTTCCTTTTTAAGGACATGTCAATTTATATGTCAAAAACTGTTTGTGCATGTGTTGGCGCATTTATATGTGCAGAGTAAGTTTGTTTCTATGTGTTTGTGTGCTTTTGTGTTATTCAATAAATTCAATAAATACATGTGTTTTGTGGCGAAAGAGATAAAAAAAAAGGGTTGTCCCCCCCATAAATGAAAAGAAATCAAGTCGCAGCCAGGCAGTCAAGGAGCAGGCAGCAGCAGAAGCAAAAAGAAACAAAAAAAAAGCAACAACAACAAATGTAAAAATTGCAGATTGGGTTGCCACCAACTACTTGTCATGCAAATGTATGAGTATCCTGGCATGAGTTAGTGTATGTGCTTGTATGAAAGAGTGTGTTTGTGTGCCTGTCAGCGTCTTTCGCCGGCTCTTTCACTAACATATGCAGGCAGACAAAAGATTTTAATATTGATTTATGTAAATTTTGTCTACACTTTATATGTATATATTTATATATAAACTTATATATTCCGCTTGTGCTGCTGCAGCTACTTGTTTCCAGCTAATGCTAAAAACTTGCTTATGAAATTTTCACTTTTCGCTTTCATTTTGTCTGTGTGTGGCGGCAACGGGCACACGTGTTTTCTTTATTTACGTTTCTGCCCAACCAACTTGTTTTACTTAACATGCGTCCTGTTTTGTGCTTTTCACTTCTTTGCTTGCTTATAATTTTGCCCACATTTTAGCTTACTTTGAATCCTTTTTTATATCAGTTCTCATGCCGAACTTCTGCTGTTACTTTTTGTTTTGTTTTATTTTGTTCAACCTTTTTTATGTTAATCATCAAGTTTAGCATTTAACTAGATATATGTTTGTTTGTATTAACTAAGAAAGCTACAGGAAGCCTCAATTTTATATGATAAATCTTTATATTTTGCATGAATTTTATATGCAAAAAAAGAAAGTAAAATCGAAACCTTAGAGGAAACTGTGTCAATAGCTCGGCAGAGTCTATTGCGAACAACACATAGCATAGCCAGACAGACAGACTGCTTAAAGTTTTAAGTAAATTTCTGGCTACTCCAGCATAAAGTAAATTCTTATTTTGTAGCACAGCCAATCGGGCAGGCTAGCAGCTGGCTTTATATAAAAAAACACTTGATAGCAATTGAGGCATAAAAAAAGCTGAATGTTTAGTTTCTGTTTCTCTACATATTTTAAAATTTTAGGTATAAAAGTCTATTTTATTTAAAAATAAAGTTACGTTTTCTTTAACTTTCATAATAATCAACGTTTTTAGATTCAAAATGAATAAAACTAAATCAAAGTTTAAATAAAACTTCAAGTTAAAAAAAAATGTACAGATTTTTGTAATATATTTGTATTTGGCATGGTTTTAAGCACATAAAACAAGTTTCTGCATAGTTTTGGGCAGGTTAAATAAAGCTTAAGGATTAAAGCTTACGCTTAAGGTCGTGGCAGAGAAAACAGACCTTTTTTTAAAAATTCAAAACTCAAACAAAAACAAACATTTTTCCAAAATTGTATTATTATTATAGTAGAGAATTGAAAAAATTACAAGGAAAAAAAATTCCAAAAAATATGTTTATCGCTCCAACATGGTTTTATAGAGCTCCAAACTGGCGACAGAGAAAAAAACGGGGCCTCGTGGTTGCAGTGCTGGGAGTCGCAAAAATTGTCCGATCTGGAAAAAAAATAATTTTTTTTTAAATCTTAACAAAATTGGTTATCGTATGACAGGAGTTTTTTTTTAAATTTTTTTTTTAATTTTTGGTGATGTTCCAAATTCGAAAGTATGTTTTTTCGATAAAAATATTGACTTTAAAAATTCATAAAAAATAGAAAAAAAACAATTTAAAAAAATCTCGTGTCATACGATAGCGACTCAAGTTTAAAAAAGTAAAAAAAAAAAATTTCGTCAAAAAATGAACCCGCTACTGCCGCAACCAGTACAAAAAACATGGTTTCGAGATAAACGCGTTCAAAGTTTGTAAACAAAGAAAAAAAAAGACGAAAATTAAAAAAGCGCTCTCACTAATCCGGCTGTATCTCTTGAAGCCGTAAGATTTTTTTCATGCAATTTTTTTCTTGGAATCTTAAGAATATTTACTAAAATACAAAATTATAAAAAAAGTCAATTTAAAAAACGGCCAATGTCATGTCCCCCGTTAAGTAATAATTTGTTTGCCAACACATGCGAAAACCACGAAAAAAATTTAGTTGAATTCTAAATTTTTATTCAAGCAAAATTGTTTTTTAAACTGCGCTCTTACCTTAGATTTAAAATAAATTTAAATTTAATTAAAAAAGTAAATAGATTGAAATTTTCTTAACCTTCGGTTTTTCATCAGTTCTTTTCATGAGTTTTTTTCTTCAACAGAGAAAACCAACGTGTTCAAACCTACCACTAATACTAATAATCGTTTTGATATAACATGCAATTATTCTGCTGTAAAGAAAATATTTTTCATAATTATATATAAATTCAGGCTCAATATGTAGCCTACCTATCCTTCCTGACGACTTCTCATATCAAATATTAATATATTGATTACGTATTGAAAAAGTCATTTGTCTCTAAATAACAAAAATAATTACAAGCTTTATGTTTGACACTCACTCGGTTGTTTCTATTTTTTTTTTTTTATTTCTCAAAACACCTCAAAATTAAAGGTTATGCAAGCCAGAAGCGCTATAGAAATAGGGTGTTGCCGTTATTGACACTTACCCAGCACAAGTCAATAAATATTTAAGTACAAAATGCGTGAAAAATACTAACCATAAATAAATTGATTTCTTTATCTTTTTTTTAGCTACTTTTTGTTAGGGCATTAAACTTTAATTATAAAGCAGTTGTGCCTTGAAATTGAGCGCACGCAATGCACACATGTCAAAATTTTATTATACCGAATATTTTTGATTAGCTTGGAACATACAAAAAAAAATCAAAAAAATATAAATAAATTACAAAAGTTATTTGGTTTTTCTATTTTCACTGCTCTAGCTGTTCATTTAGTAATTCATGCAGCGAATTATTGTGCTGTTTCAATAAAAAATAAATACTAGCTATTAACTATTTATTAGCTAAAATGTTAAAATAACGCTGCACTATAAAAACTAATAAACTGTCAATTGTTCTATTTTCACACAATCAACTAAATGTAGCTTTTTATAAACTTTCTGTTGACTAGTATATAAAGAAAGCCATAATAAATATACTTTTATTTATTTTGCTAATGTTTTTTTTTTATTAAAAAAAAAGAAAAACAAAAAACACCAGCTGTTACCAAATATGATTGTGTACATGTGTCAAGCTTTTTAATTATTCAAAATTCATTTGTGACCAAATAGAAAAATATATTCTACAAATAAATGCACGTGTTGGTTATCTATTTTTAATTTTTTTTTTTTTTTATTTCATGTGATGGCAAGTTTAATTAAATATGCAGCTGCTCAAATAGACTATTTATTTATATATATATATAGAAATGCAATATATAAATTTCATAGTCTTATTTCACATATAAAATTTTTGTATTAAACAAAATTTAATTCGAAAATAATGCATTGCAATAATGAATAGCTGATAGAATGTCTCTGGATAGAAAAATATATCTATAATAATTTAATTTTGAAAATATTGTTAAAATGCTGTTTTATGTTTATATTACTTAAACAAAACACATCAATGATATAATCTAGCTCTTTACATTCATTCAAACATTGGATTACATTCTAAAAATCCAATTGTACAACTTTTCTTTCCACTTAACCCTCTTTTGGAAGCACTTTTTTTGCTGGGTTGTTATAAAAATGTCCATGAAAAAAACGGTGATGATTGTTTGCATGGAAGAGTTAAGACAGTTACTACCTTTTGTCGATGTCGATGTCAATGTCAATGTCAATGTCAATGTCAATGTCAATGTCAATGTCAATGTCAACGTCAACGTCAATGTCGATGTCGATGTCGATGTCGATGTCGATGTCGATGTCGATGTCGATGTCGATGTCGATGTCGATGTCGATGTCGATGTCGATGTCGATGTCGATGTCGATGTCGATGTCGATGTCAATGTCGATGTCGATGTCGATGTCGATGTCGATGTCGATGTCGATGTCGATGTCGATGTCGATGTCGATGTCGATGTCGATGTCGATGTCGATGTCGATGTCGATGTCGATGTCGATGTCGATGTCGATGTCGATGTCGATGTCGATGTCGATGTCGATGTCGATGTCGATGTCGATGTCGATGTCGATGTCGATGTCGATGTCGATGTCGATGTCGATGTCGATGTCGATGTCGATGTCGATGTTGATGTCGATGTCGATGTCGATGTCGATGTTGATGTCGATGTTGATGTCGATGTCGATGTCGATGTCGATGTCGATGTCGATGTCGATGTCGATGTCGATGTCGATGTCGATGTCGATGTCGATGTCGATGTCGATGTCGATGTCGATGTCGATGTCGATGTCGATGTCGATGTCGATGTCGATGTCGATGTCGATGTCGATGTCGATGTCGATGTCGATATCGATGTCGATGTCAATGTCAATGTCAATGTCAATGTCGATGTCGATGTCGATGTCGATGTCGATGTCGATGTCGATGTCGATGTCGATGTCGATGTCGATGTCGATGTCGATGTCGATGTCGATGTCGATGTCGATGTCGATGTCGATGTCGATGTCGATGTCGATGTCGATGTCGATGTCGATGTCGATGTCGATGTCGATGTCGATGTCGATGTCGATGTCGATGTCGATGTCGATGTCGATGTCGATGTCGATGTCGATGTCGATGTCGATGTCGATGTCGATGTCGATGTCGATGTCGATGTCGATGTCGATGTCGATGTCGATGTCGATGTTGATGTCGATGTCGATGTCGATGTCGATGTCGATGTCGATGTCGATGTCGATGTCGATGTCGATGTCGATGTCGATGTCGATGTCGATGTCGATGTCGATGTCGATGTTGATGTTGATGTCGATGTCGATGTCGATGTCGATGTCGATGTCGATGTCGATGTCGATGTCGATGTCGATGTCGATGTCGATGTCGATGTTGATGTCGATGTCGATGTCGATGTCGATGTCGATGTCGATGTCGATGTCAATGTCGATGTCGATGTCGATGTCGATGTCGATGTCGATGTTGATGTCGATGTCGATGTCGATGTCGATGTCGATGTCGATGTCGATGTTGATGTCAATGTCAATGTCGATGTCAATGTCAATGTCAATGTCAATGTCATTGTCAATATCGATGTCAATGTCAATGTCAATCCCAACCAGCAAGAAACGCTCTAAATTTGGCTTATACAGCGAATTCTCTAAGCTGCTTTGCAGTGTAAGCAGCCCAAAATTTAAGTAATTTTTCGTACTTTGAGGTATCAACAAGAACGTTGCATATACTGCTAAGCAGCGTTCTAATCGAACTTCGAAATTTTTTTTTAAAAAAAATATTTTCCTTGTTTTATTTCTGATTTTAATTTTTATATTTTTTTATTTTCTTCTTTTTCTACCATTATCGCTTTTGTTCTCAACTTGTACCATTTGATTCGCAGTGAAAAAACTTTTTTATTAAAATGTTGCCTTTGCCAGGGTTCGATCTCGTGTCTCGTCGATTTGAAGTCCGACGCCTTAGCCATTCTGCCATGTAGCTTTATATCGAAACGAAGATTTTTCATTTATACAGCTAATTCTGTCGTAGGTACCCATAAGCAGCGTTAAGGTGCAAAATTAGGTGCAATCGAACCATTAAGCAGCTTTAAGTTCAAAATAAACGTAAAGAAGACGCACAAGCGGCACTTCAGAACTCCTTTCGAACTTAATTATCTTAAACCTGCACAGAAGTATAACTTGTAACTTTTGGAACTACAAGATCTATTGCCTGAAATTGACACCATAAAGCAGCTTTAGGTGTGGCAAGTTCCACAACGTACCTTTAAGCAGCTTAAGGTGTGTAGAGTTCTACAACGGACCATAGAGCAGCTTCGAAGTGCCATGGAACTTATTTTGCCGCTTAAAACAGCTTTAAAGGGAACTTAAACGCAAATTTCTACTCATTTTGCTGGTTGGGATGTCAATGTCAATGTCAATGTCAACGTCAATGTCAATGTCAATGTTGATGTCGATGTCGATGTCGATGTCGAAGTCGTTGTCGTGTCCAAGTTCGAGTAGTGACCGTGGCATGCAGGTTAAGCGTGTGGCTTAGCATGCTCGTAGCCCGAGTTCGATCCCCAGTCGCGGCAAAAAATTTTTTCAATAAAAAAATTTTCTAATCGGTCACCACCTCTCTGCAGAATATGGCAAATCTCAGAGAGTAAATAATGCCATATTAAGCTTACTGCGGATATCAACTTTAGTCGTTCGAAGTCAGCATAAAATATGTAGGTCCAGTTCTCGATTTTGATTTCAAGTTGAAGTTTTAGTTTGAGTTTGAGTTGTAGTTCGAGCTAGAGTTCAATTCTGCTCCAAGTTCGAGTTCTATTTGACTTTGAAGTTCAAATTGAAGTTCTAGTAAAAGTTCGAGATCTAGTTCGACTTCGACTTTGACTTTGATGTGAACTCGATTTCAAGTTTGGATTTGAGTTTGAAGTGGAGTTTGATTTCGCTGTCGAGTACAACTTCTAGTTTGATTAAAAGTTGCAAAAGTTCGTGTTCGAGTTTGATGTCGAGTTTGAGTTCGATTTCGATTTCAAGTTTTAGTTTTAGTTCGAGTTGGAGTTGCAATTCGAGCAAGAGTTCGTGTTCTATTTCGAGTTCAAGTTCGATTTCGATTTCGGGTTGAAGTTCAAATTGAAGTTTTAGTAAAATTTTGAGCTCGAGTTCAAACTCGAGATTGACTTTGAGTTCAAGTTCAATTTCGATATCGAGTTTGAGTTGGAGTTCGAGGTAAATTTCACTCAAATTCAAGTTCAATTAAAAGTTTGAGTTCGAGTTCAAACTCGAGGTTGAGTTTGAGTTGAAATTTGAATTCAAATTCGAGTTAAAGCTAGAGTTCGAGTTCGAGTTCAGGTTTGAGTTTGAGTTCGAGTTAAAGTTCGAGTTTGAGTTAAAGTTCGATTTCGAGTTCGAATTCGAGTTAATGTTCGAGTTCAAGGTCGAGCTCGACTTGAAGTTCGACTTCAAGTTCAAGTTAAAGTGCGACTTCAAGGTTGATTTTGAGTGTGAGTTCGAGTTTCAGTTTGACTTCGAGTTAGAATTTAAGTTCTATTTCGAGTTCAAGTTCGAGTAAGAGTACGAGTTTGAGGTTTATTTGGAGTTCAAATTCGAGTTAAAATTCGTGATTGTTTTTTAGTTCAAATTCGAGTTCATGTTCGAGTTTGACTTCGAAATCGATTTTGACTTGGAGGTAGAGTTCAAGTTCGAGTTCTTTTTTGATTTTAAATTTGAGTTGGAGCTCAAGTTCTAGTTCGTGTTCGAGTTTGAGTTTGAGATCGGGTTAGAGTTTGAGTACGAGTTCGTGTTCGAGTTCGACTTTGAGTTTGAGTTCGAGTTTGAGTTCGAGTTCGAGGTCAAGTTTGAGTTGGAGTTCGACTTCGAGGTCAAGTTTGAGTTGGAGTTCGACTTCGAGGTCAAGTTTGAGTTGGAGTTCGACTTCGAGGTAGATTTCAAGTTCGAATTCGAAGTCGAGTTCAAGTTCGAGTTATAGTTGGAGTTAGAGTTCGAGTTTGAGTTTGAGTTTGAGTTTGAGTTTGAGTTTGAGTTTGAGTTTGAGTTTGAGTTTGAGTTTGAGTTTGAGTTTAATTTGAGTTAGAGTGCGATTTAGAGGTTGATTTTGAGTTTGAGTTCATTTGAGTTCAAGTTCGATTTTGAGGCTGATTTTGTTGAAAATTCTAGTTCGAATTCGAGTTCGAGATCGAATTCGTGTTCGAATCCGAGTTCGAAATCGAATTCGACTTGGAGGTCAAGTTCGAGTTCGAGTTCTAGTTTGTGTTTGATTTCGAGTTTTAGTAAGAGTTCGAGTGCAAGTTCAATTCGAGTTCGAGTTCAAGTTTGAGTTCTAGTTTCAGTGCGAGGGCGAGTTCAAGTTCGAGTGCGAGTTCCAGTTTGAGTTTGATTTGAGTTGAAGTTTGAGTTCGAATTTGAATTTGAGTTTAAGTTTCAGTTTCAAATTAAATTACTCACTATAGCTGAGAAGAGTCTATGTTGAATGTGAGTATGCGATTGAAGTTAAGTTAATTTTCCAAATATTGATAAATACTTCTTTCACAAAATATTGCGGTTTTCTTTCAGTAACTGAAAACCCAAAAACATTTTCAATGTTTTATCGTTCCATTCTGGCAACTGACTCTGACTCATGCTTCTAACAACAACCACTCACAGATAAACTCACTCATTCGTAACATTATGTCTTTATTTTTAGTATTGAACTAACCATTGATAACAGTTCGAACAACATGATGGTTTATTTTTATTTATTTATGTCCTATAAAGATTTTTACACCACTTGATAATAGCTCCTCCCCATCCAATGGCATGCCATATATAATCGCTTCAAGCTTTTGCCATAAACATGTCAACGCACTTTTTTCATATCCACAAATTTTTCTTTAGCTCGTTGGTTAGAGCAATAATATGAACGCTTGATTTATAGACTGTTATCCAGATTTAATAAAATTTTAGCTTTCTCTGTGATTTTGCCGAAGTAAAAATGAGTGTGTGTTTGGCGAGAGGGATGAGGCTTGGTTAACATGGTGCTGATTTGAGCAAAAAGTGGGTGTGAGTAGTATTTTGTAAATGTTTCTTTTTTTTTTTATTATGCTAAAGCATTAAAACATATTTTGCACCAAGCACACTTTGTTGTTGTTGTTTTCTTTTTTAACTGCTTTTTTGTATTGCTGTTGTTGTTGTTTTGTTGTTGTTGTTTTTGCCGGTTGCCGCCTTGTTTGGCAATGTCTGGCTCGTTAGTCTTTGCTGTTGTCACCATAATTCATGTTGCTTTAACAGCAATGCGTGGCATTGCCTTAAATCCTTCCTTGCACTGGCTGTTTTGTGTCCTGTTGTTAATTTTTGTTGTTTTATTCTTTTTTGCTGTTTGTATTTGTGTTGCTTTAAACGACCTCTGGCTTCAGCATGCTTAAGCTTTAAATGCGACGCTTACCGTTGATAAGACGTGGTAATTGTATTCGTTGGAAGCAGTGAAAGTTGAAGGTTGGTGTTGTATTGTTTGTTTGTGAGCAAAAACTGCTGCAGGTGTTGGCGTTGTTAGAACGGTTTTTTTTTGCAGCCAAGTTTGACATTATTTATGCAAGTTCAACGCAGAGCAGGTTAAAAGCAGCAATATTTTTTGCACATCCTATGCTATAACACACAAAGTAAGCCTGAAAGTTCTTGAGATCAAGGAAAGAATTATAACTTATTGATTTTGAGTAAGTAAACAGAATAAAAGAATCAAAAAATTTAATTAAAGGTCATGACAAGAGACTTTTGAGCATGAATAAGTTTTCTTTCTCTTGCTTTTTTTTTGTTATGTTTTGTGGTCATTCATGTCAAATATCTTTATTTGACTAACCACTTTTGCTTTGACAAGAAATGCTTTGAGAATTGAGAAAACCACCAAAATACTCAAACCAACCCCAACACAAAGAAACCTCAACAGGTGCGGTTTTAAAGCTAATCAAGAGATATTTATTTGTTCAGGGACTATCGAGCTATTCTTGGCAGAAGGATAAGCAATAAAAAAGGTATTTGCTTGTGGGTGTGTACAGGTGCAACAAGAAAAAGCTACGAACAAAATAGGATTTTAAGCATTTGCTTACACAAACCAACAATAAAAAAAAAACAATACAAAATACACAACAACCGAAGCTGCTAGCAACAGCTAACAATAAAAAAAGGAATTTATAACAACGCACGATACAAGCAACGCAGCAGGCACACAAATAAGCCTGCATAAAAATCGAAAGGACCTCTTCGACAGCATTCCATCGTAGCCACTGGGACGTAGAGGAAATACCTTCGAGTATTGAATAATCACAAATATTTAAGCAACGCACTCAGCTTATTTGTGTTTCTAGTGCATAAAGAAAAAAAAAAAAAACACAGGCAATGTGCGTGCATGAATATATGTGCCAATAAGGCACACAAACATACACACACGCATACGGGCAAACAAATACGAATTGCTATGAGAAGCACGGCTTCACACGTTGTCCCATAAATTTTTTATAACGCATCGATTTCTTTCCGTTATATATATTAAGTACTTGGTTATTTATGTATATGTATAGGTGTTGGTATTTTATTGTTGTAGCTTTTGTGCAGGTTTAGGGTATATTTTTTTTTCTTCCGGGATTGTTGCTACCATTGAGGCTGTGAATAAAATACTAAATTTAATAAGAGCACCTTATTTGGGGTTGAACAAAACGAAAGTAGCTGGGTTTTATTTATTTGCACTGGAGCAAATACGAGGCACACATGGCGTATGAGCGATATTAATACACATGTTTATAATTTTACGATGCTCCACATACAAAGAGCAAATTCAAGCATGTGAACTCTTAATCCAGAAATAATTAAATAAAAAATTAAACTATAAAAAATAATTGATAAGATGTGAACTGGAGAAGAATTCAGCGATTTAGAATTCAACAAAAAACTGTTAGAGGAAAGTAAGGAACTGAGAAATAATAAAGCAACATTTATAAAAATTTATAAAAAAAATGTAAAGACGCAAAAGCACCAGTTAAAGCAAAAGCAAAAGCAAAAGCAAAAGCAAAAGCAAAAGCAAAAGCAAAAGCAAAAGCAAAAGCAAAAGCAAAAGCAAAAGCAAAAGCAAAAGCAAAAGCAAAAGCAAAAGCAAAAGCAAAAGCAAAAGCAAAAGCAAAAGCAAAAGCAAAAGCAAAAGCAAAAGCAAAAGCAAAAGCAAAAGCAAAAGCAAAAGCAAAAGCAAAAGCAAAAGCAAAAGCAAAAGCAAAAGCAAAAGCAAAAGCAAAAGCAAAAGCAAAAGCAAAAGCAAAAGCAAAAGCAAAAGCAAAAGCAAAAGCAAAAGCAAAAGCAAAAGCAAAAGCAAAAGCAAAAGCAAAAGCAAAAGCAAAAGCAAATGCAAAAGCAAAAGCAAATGCAAATGCAAATGCAAAAGCAAAAGCAAAAGCAAAAGCAAAAGCAAAAGCAAAAGCAAAAGCAAAAGCAAAAGCAAAAGCAAAAGCAAAAGCAAAAGCAAAAGCAAAAGCAAAAGCAAAAGCAAAAGCAAAAGCAAAAGCAAAAGCAAAAGCAAAAGCAAAAGCAAAAGCAAAAGCAAAAGCAAAAGCAAAAGCAAAAGCAAAAGCAAAAGCAAAAGCAAAAGCAAAAGCAAAAGCAAAAGCAAAAGCAAAAGCAAAAGCAAAAGCAAAAGCAAAAGCAAAAGCAAAAGCAAAAGCAAAAGCAAAAGCAAAAGCAAAAGCAAAAGCAAAAGCAAAAGCAAAAGCAAAAGCAAAAGCAAAAGCAAAAGCAAAAGCAAAAGCAAAAGCAAAAGCAAAAGCAAAAGCAAAAGCAAAAGCAAAAGCAAAAGCAAAAGCAAAAGCAAAAGCAAAAGCAAAAGCAAAAGCAAAAGCAAAAGCAAAAGCAAAAGCAAAAGCAAAAGCAAAAGCAAAAGCAAAAGCAAAAGCAAAAGCAAAAGCAAAAGCAAAAGCAAAAGCAAAAGCAAAAGCAAAAGCAAAAGCAAAAGCAAAAGCAAAAGCAAAAGCAAAAGCAAAAGCAAAAGCAAAAGCAAAAGCAAAAGCAAAAGCAAAAGCAAAATCAAAAGCAAAAGCAAAAGCAAAAGCAAAAGCAAAAGCAAAATCAAAAGCAAAAGCAAAAGCAAAAGCAAAAGCAAAAGCAAAAGCAAAAGCAAAAGCAAAAGCAAAAGCAAAAGCAAAAGCAAAAGCAAAAGCAAAAGCAAAAGCAAAAGCAAAAGCAAAAGCAAAAGCAAAAGCAAAAGCAAAAGCAAAAGCAAAAGCAAAAGCAAATGCAAAAGCAAAAGCAAAAGCAAAAGCAAAAGCAAAAGCAAAAGCAAAAGCGAAAGCAAAAGAAAAAGCAAAAGCAAAAGCAAAAGCAAAAGCAAAAGCAAAAGCTTAAGTGCTTAAATGCTTAAGTGTGTAAGTGTGTAAGTGCGTAAGTGCTTAAGTGCTTAAGTGCTTAAGTGCTTAAGTACTTAAGTGCTCAAGTGCTCAAGTGCTCAAGTGCTCAAGTGCTTTAGTGTTCAAGTGCTTAAGTGCTCATGTGCTGAAGTGCTCAAGTGCTCAAGTGCTCAAGTGCTCAAGTGCTTTAGTGTTCAAGTGCTTAAGTGCTCATGTGCTGAAGTCCTCAAGTGCTCAAGTGCTCAAGTGCTCAAGTGCTTTAGTGTTCAAGTGCTTAAGTGCTCAAGTGCTCAAGTGCTCAAGTGCTCAAGTGCTCAAGTGCTCAAGTGCTCAAGTGCTCAAGTGCTCATGTGCTGAAGTGCTCAAGTGCTCAAGTGCTCAAGTGCTCAAGTGCTCAAGAGCTCAAGTGCTCAGGAGCTCAAGTGCTCAAGTGCTCAAGTGCTCATGTGCTGAAGTGCTCAATTGTTTAAGTGCTCAAGTGCTCAAGTGCTCAAGTGCTCAAGTGCTCAAGTGCTCAAGTGCTCAAGTGCTCAAGTGCTCAAGTGCTCAAGTGCTTTAGTGTTCAAGTGGTTAAGTGCTCATGTGCTGAAGTGCTCAAGTGCTCAAGTGCTCAAGTGCTCAAGTGCTCAAGAGCTCAAGTGCTCAGGAGCTCAAGTGCTCAAGTGCTCAAGTGCTCATGTGCTGAAGTGCTCAATTGTTTAAGTGCTCAAGTGCTCAGGACCTCAAGTGCTCAAGTGCTCAAGTGCTCAAGTGCTCAAGTGCTCAAGTGCTCAAGTGCTCAAGTGCTCAAGTTCTTAAGTGCTTAAGTTCTTAAGTGCTTAAGTTCTTAAGTGTTTAAGTTCTTAAGTGCTGAAGTGCTCAATTGTTTAAGTGCTCAAGTGCTCTAGTGCTCTAGTGTTCAAGTGCTCAAGTGCTCAAGTGCTCAAGTGCTCAAGTGCTCAAGTGCTCAAGTGCTCAAGTGCTCAAGTGCTCAAGTGCTTTAGTGTTCAAGTGCTTAAGTGCTCATGTGCTGAAGTGCTCAAGTGCTCAAGTGCTCAAGTGCTCAAGTGCTCAAGAGCTCAAGTGCTCAGGAGCTCAAGTGCTCAAGTGCTCAAGTGCTCATGTGCTGAAGTGCTCAATTGTTTAAGTGCTCAAGTGCTCAGGACCTCAAGTGCTCAAGTGCTCAAGTGCTCAAGTGCTCAAGTGCTCAAGTGCTCAAGTGCTCAAGTGCTCAAGTGCTCAAGTGCTCAAGTGCTCAAGTTCTTAAGTGCTTAAGTTCTTAAGTGCTTAAGTTCTTAAGTGTTTAAGTTCTTAAGTGCTGAAGTGCTCAATTGTTTAAGTGCTCAAGTGCTCTAGTGCTCTAGTGTTCAAGTGCTCAATTGCCAAGTGCTTACAAAAGTATAAAAGCGCAAAAGTGCAAAGTGCAAAAGTGCAATAGTGCAAATGTATAAGAGTTCAACAGTGCAAAAATGCAAAAAGTGCAAAAGTACAAAAATGCAAATAAAGTGCAAAAGTACAAAAATAAAACAAACTAGTTGTGCCGGTTGCTGAAAGTTTTTATGAAATAAATAGAAATTCTCAAAGATTTGCGTAGAATTCGCATACCTAAGGAGGGGTTCTTGAGGAATTTTGGCTACATATTTTTAGTGACGATGACGTCGGTACGCCTCAGTGATTAACTCTAAATCTAAGTAGGGTGGGGCATGTGCAAAGAAGGTTCCTCAGCGTTTCTTGGATAACTGGTTTGCTACACTTTCTGCATTTATCATTCGTGGTAATACTCGGCTTTATCGCTTGAGCCGCTATCACGCAGTGACCTGAGAGAATACCCAACAATGTCTTTATGTCCTTTCGGTAGCAGGAAAGGATTAACGAAGTCTGTTTTCCAGATGATAAATCAGGATTCATATGATTATTGCTTTCTTGGCTCTAGCTTCGAGGTTGCTGGAGAATTTCAAATGTAGTAGAAAAGTTATGTGTTCTATGAGCTCTGTTCTTCTATAGCCCAGCACGTTTCTTTCCTAGTGTATCTGGCATCTCGTATCCGAATGCGCCGGTGGCTTGAAACCCAGAAGATGCACATACTCTTTGAAGAGCTTAATGCAAGAAGTGCGTCTTTGCTTGCCAGCACATTTCTGAACTGAATAGTATCAGAGCACATGTAATTGATTGCCGCTTCACTGCCATTTCTCAACAACACCGTGTAACGTCAACAAAGATGTTAATTTAAGATTGATAACTTTTTTTAACAAAGAGCTAACTCTGCGTTCTTCCTTAAGGCAGAGATCTCCGCCTGGAAGATACTGCAGTGGTCTGTCTGGTCGTTTTTATGCCTGCTTTATGTCGTGCTTTCCTCGCCTTTTTGTTCACACTGAGTCTCAACGTCAGTTTGCTATCGAGTACAACTACTTTCTATATCATCTGGGTTTTCGGGTTGTCTCGAGTGTTGTTTATTCCTGGTAATATTCACGGTGATATCTTGTATTTATTTATAAACAAGACCAGATCCATTTTTTCTGCGCCAATACTTAGACCGACTGAAAACTCCCATCTAAGTACCTCTCTTAGTGTGAGCTCCATTAGAGAGCTTATTGACGGAACTCATTTTCCAACAATAACTAGGTTCATATAAATACTGATCCGCATAAATACTGATCTTTGAACTTTGCCTTAAAAATTTTTGGGTAGTTCGTTTAAACCTGAACTCCTCCTTCGGGTGTTTCCCTACTCAGTGCTCTTACTGTGGTTATAGAGCCCCACTCGGCTTGGACCTATTTACAATTTAGTAGGTTGTCCATCTAGTAGACGATTACTGGTTGTGCATCTGTCGCGCTTAATCCGTTAAGCATAACCGCATTTGATATGTTGTTGAATGCACCTGAGATATCTAGATATGCAACTAGTGAAATTTGTTTGTGGTGGAGCGCATATTCTACATTTACTTCATAGGAGGGTAGTGCTGTCTTGACTGATTTTCCTCCTTTCATATGAACTGGCTGCTACAACCACGTTGTCCAGGCTATAGGCGCGGCGTTTAGTCTGATACATCCTTTATATGTTATCTCGAGCCAAGGAATAACTTCCGGTCATTTGTAACATGGCCCGAAATATGCCGTCTGGTTCTGAGGATTTTAGACCTCCTGGCTGTTTGAACTAAGGCAAGTTGCCCAAAGTTTTGAACTAATTAATTTTAACTTCAAACACCACATTTTACTAAATTTATAGGCAACTTTAAACTTTATCATCTTTTTTATTACTAAACCTCAAACTTAAAATTTGGAAAATAATCGCATAAAGAAAATTAGCTTAAATTTTGTGCCTCATCTCCAGTTCATTTCTAACCTATTTTTATGTGCAATTTAAGAGTTCATACTTATTGAACTGCTAAAGTTAAGAAAACAAAAATATACAAGAAAAGAAATAAAAAAATTGTTGCTTCGCATAATAAAATAATAAACGCAATATATTGAGAGAAAACAAGCCTAAACAAGCAAATTTAAATTCATTGACAACGAATTCATTCACACCATCATGAATGTTAATGTTAACATAATACAAGAAAGCCTGACACACCCAAATGCACACACAAACATACACACACACAAGCACGCAAACAAACTTACAAACTCAATCGCACACACATCACAGCGTAAAGCCGCTACAGGACAGCACCAAACAATAAAAAGGATAATCGATTCCATTTGCTGACACAAAGCTGATAAAAGTGAATGTATGGCTAAGAAGGGCATGAAGACAGTTATACTCACATCCTTCACATCAGCATCTAGAGTTTTTGTATTGATATGGGTTTAGCTGGCTGTTGTTATGGTTGTTGTTGTTGTTGTTCTTCTTATTTTTATTGTTGTGTTTCTTAACGTTTTTATAGCCAGCGGCTATTATTGTGTAAAAGTTTTTTTTCTTTCTTTCAAGAACAGAGTTTTTCTTTTTTTTTTTGTTGTTTTGCGTGTTTATGCAAAGCTGTCGAAAATCTTTAATTTTTTTATTTTGGTTTTCGCCAAATCAATTCTTAAGTTTTTTTTTCTATCTTAGCTCGTTACCAGGCTAATAAATTATTAAGCATATAAATCATTGATGTGCTTGATAAGAGCAAATTGAATAAAGCTCACTGAATAGACTGTTTTGATTGAAGCAAAAAAAAAGAAAGCAAAAATATGGAGAAAAATATTTATGAGACAGTTATACAAAAATATGATGTACTGTTATGAAATTATTAGGAAATAAGTTATGGAACATGTTGACATATAAAGTTGGTTGGATTAAAAAGGTTGTTTCCAAATCTTTTAATATGTTTGTTGAAATATCGGTTTAGTGCATTTCCATTTAATTTGCAGACCTTTTTTTAATTTAACTTAAAAAATTAATTAGTTTTGAAATTTTGTGCTATTTTGCTTTATAAACAGTTGCTCAGTGGTTCTAGAGTCATAATGATGCTGCCTGTGTTTTTGAATAAATTCTACCTTTGCCTATCTTTTTTCTTATTTGCCACACTTCTGCTTAAAGTTTCAGCAGCCACATTAGTTTGCAGAGTTGTTGTGTGTTCGTTGTCCGCAAACCACAATCCGCATTGCTCGAAAAATCAATAACAGTGCGACAGTAAAGCCACAGCAGAGGCAGATGGAGAGAGAGAGAGAAGAAGAAAACACCGCAGAGATAAACATACTCTATGAAGCAAAGTCACTTCAAGCAAAGCCTTGAACTTAAGCGAATACGCTGTATGTAAAAAATAGGACATAAAAATACTAACACACAGACACACATGCACGCGCGTTCAAGCCAACAAACTCATCTAGTTAAATCTACACAAATTATAACATCCACAGTTGGTGACCCATGGAGCACTTAAACAAACAAGCATACACACCCACACGCATGCTAACACAGACACAAATACACACACACATAAACTAACAAAATCGCACCCATAACCACAACTATTTTGCATAGTTTTAAGCGCGCCTGCTTAGGGCAAAGCTTTTCATGAACTTCATTAGTGCTAATCGTTTTACTAAAACTATACTAAAAAAAATGCACACACAAATACACACATAGCATAACACGCAGCAAGTATGACGCCAAATTCCGCTGAAGTAACCACAGAATCAAGTGTGCGGTAAAACATGCGAAGCAGCTTAACTGCTTAACTCCGCTTCGATTGTTTTTCTTTTGTTGCTCTGCCTCTATATTTCTAATACCGTAATTTTTTTGTTGTTTTTGTTCTATTTGCACAGCGAACTTTTAGCTGTAACTCATTTGAACTCAGTTGAGCATTTGCCATTAATGAGTTCTATTTGTGCTGTGAGTGTTTTTGTTGCTGTTGTTGCTGTTTGTTCTGCTCTACCTGATTTCATTTCGTTTTGTTTTAAGTTCAACATCACAAAAGCTCGTATATTTTTTTTTGCGCTCTCTCTGAGCTTGGAATGTTGTGGGTAAAAAACGCCCATCTTGTGTTTTGCTGGCATGTATTTGTCTGTTTTGCTGCTTATTTATACAAACGTAGTTTTCTGCCAAACCACTTTGGAATGTGAGACCGACCTACTCTTGTGAGTCAAAGCCAGAGGCTTGAAAATTCCTAGTGTTCAGAAACGAAAACGTTTGCTGAGATTGATTGATGATTAGAGTGAAAACCATGCAGCAGGGCAACATGTTGAAATTTAATATCTCTAATGAATGTTGAGAGGAGCTTTTGTTGTATTTCAAAAACAATCTCTTTAATTTATATAAGCTCAGTTAGTTGAAAAAAGTTTTTGAACCAGAAAAATGTGGTTCATGTTAAATAAAGGAATATAAAATTTTAACTAATTAGGTTTTTGGACGTTAATGCTTCATATGAAAATTAAGTAAATTGTAAATATCTAATCAACTAAAATGAAAAATCAAATTTAATGAAATTGCAAAATGTATTTGCTCCTTGAAATGTTTCGTAAAAAATAATCATAAACGTTATTATAAATCCAAATCCAAATCCAAATCCAAATCCAAATCCAAATCCAAATCCAAATCCAAATCCAAATCCAAATCCAAATCAAAATCAAAATCCATCTCCAAATCCAAATCCAAATCC
>OY282641.1:4000000-4220000 GCA_958299015.1 Tetanocera ferruginea
AGTATTTTAAGTATTTTAAGTATTTTAAGTATTTTAAGTATTTTAAGTATTTTAAGTATTTTAAGTATTTTAAGTATTTTAAGTATTTTAAGTATTTTAAGTATTTTAAGTATTTTAAGTATTTTAAGTATTTTAAGTATTTTAAGTATTTTAAGTATTTTAAGTATTTTAAGTATTTTAAGTATTTTAAGTATTTTAAGTATTTTAAGTATTTTAAGTATTTTAAGTATTTTAAGTATTTTAAGTATTTTAAGTATTTTAAGTATTTTAAGTATTTTAAGTATTTTAAGTATTTTAAGTATTTTAAGTATTTTAAGTATTTTAAGTATTTTAAGTATTTTAAGTATTTTAAGTATTGTAAGTATTTTAAGTATTTTAAGTATTTTAAGTATTTTAAGTATTTTAAGTATTTTAAGTATTTAAAGTATTTTAAGTATTTTAAGTATTTTAAGTATTTTAAGTATTTTAAGTATTTTAAGTATTTTAAGTATTTTTAGTATTTTTAGTATTTTAAGTTTATTAAATATTTTAAGTATTTTATTTTTTTAAGTATTTTAAGTACTTGAATAAGTGATTGATTGTGATCACATATGAAAAAAATTTAACAAAATTTTAGAATAAATTCGAAAAATTGGAAAACTGTTAAAATTCGACGAAGATATTGACATGTCATCATGATTGGACGATGCATAAAACTAAAATTTTTGTGAAAATTTGTACTTTTGAGAAAATCTTAAATTCGATCAATTCAAAAGTTCTATTCCAACTACATTTTATATTGAGCAAAGAGCAGGTTTTTTCAATAATTTGATTAGAATGACCAAAATTTATTTAGAAGGTTGTAAAAGGGAAGTTCATATTTTGTGTTCTAGTATTAATATATAAGATTTACAATAATTTTTATACATCTAGCATATTCGCAACGATTCACTTCGGGGTCATCTCGAGTCTGTTGACAGACATGATATCTTCTGACAAAATTTTGAATATTATTCTGGCATAATTGAGGATATTTTATTTCAAAGGTACGTTGAATTTTTTCCCTTGACTTTCGAAATGCTTTTTATGCCATTTCTCTATACTTGTGGTTTTGAAAAACAAAACAAAAAAAAAAGAAACGTTCTGGGGCATTGAATTGCTAGTTCTCGAAACTTCAAAATATCACTTTCCAAAAGTCAAACTTCACATAGACATGCGCAAATCCAGTTATTAAGAAAAAAGATTAAAAAACTTTTCACATGTACTAGAAAGACTTATCTTTTAGGTGTCCTTAAGTTTTTCACAATTTTTTTGTTGATATACAGGGTTTTTCAATTCTAGTGATATGATTTATTTTAAGAAAAGACACTATTTGTTTAGGAAATTCAAATGTTTTTTATTTTTAGCGCCCCCTTGTCTTCCAAGTTCTGAATTAATCTTCTTTTAAATGGCGTCCACGTCTTATTTTACATGAACGCATTCGAAGAACCGAATTTCAGAACACTTTTTCTACTAAATCAAGTCGTATGGCATGAATAGAACGTTCTTTATTGACTTCGACAGCTTGAAGAGAGTCTAGTTTATTGCTTAAAACCAATTATTTCAAATAACTTTACAAGAAATAATCTAATGGTGTTAAATCACAACTTCTTGAAGGCTATTCAATGTCCAAATTTCTTGAAATAATCGAATCGCCAAACTTTTCTCACAATAATTTGGTTGTTGCACGTGCTGAGTGGCACGTCTTCTTAGAAACAGATGTAGTCAATATGAACTTCCTACTTCGACCATAAAAATTTAGTTATCATCAATCTATATCGCTCTCCATTGACTGTAACGGTGTAAACAGCATTATTTCGAAAGAAGTACGGACCGACGAATCTACCTGACCAAAAACCACACCAAACTGAAAAATTTGGATGAAAATAATGGTTGTTTATGAATAATTTGTGGAGTTTTTTCGCACCAAAATTGACAGTTTGGTTTATTTACCGCACTTTTCTGAGGAAAGTGAGCCTCATCGGAGAAGATGATTTTCTCAAAAAATCGTTATCGTTTTCAAGTTGTTCCAAGACAAAATCAGCAAATTCATAACGAATAAAATTGATGCAATCCCAAATCCTTTCTTAAAATCCGCCAGATTCTGATTTGAGAGAGACCCAGATTGTGATTTTGAGATCTGTAAAGAAAATGTACGCTCGTAATTTTCAACAATTCGACGAATAGCGAGTGAACAAGTGGACAATTATTACTATTAAGAAATAATTTTGTTAACGCTTTAATTTGTAGTTTTGAAAACTTATATATTTATTTTAGCTATTGTTTGTATGAACAAATAACAAAATGCATTTCCTTGCATAAATTGCTGAACTTGAGCGCAGCCATAAAAATGCTCTAAAAGTATTATTTCTTATTACATTATGATTGAATGCCCTTCAAATGTCGCATTGTTCCACATTTGTTCAACAAAAATGCCAATATTTTTTTCTTTCATTTCTTCAATTATTCATATGCAAATAAGCAGCAACCATCATTCTGCTCTACTTTTACGATGATTTTGCTTACTCTTCTTCTGCTGTTACTGTTCTTCTTTTTCGTCTTTATGGTAAGCTGCTGCGTGTCAAGCACTCAATCTGGCAGCTTTTCATAGACTCTGCCAATGCGACTGCATTGAAAAATGAAACCATTGAAAATTCACGCAGGTAAACAAATTCAAATAATATGCTAATCGCGTTACCGTTACCATTATATATTTTCCACAATTTGACGTTGCCAGCTTACATTATTTTTAGTGCTTTTTGTTGGCTTTCGCTTGCTTGAGCGGCAACGTTGCTGTCGTTGTTTTTCGCTGCTTTTGTTGCTGTTGCTGCTGGTGCTGCTTTGTGACCAATATGTGTCAAAAGCAAATTTAAATCTTATTGAATACAGCTTAAGACTGAACAAAAAGCAAAGAAAAAAGCGGAAACTACAGCAAAAAAAAAAAAAAGAAAAGAAGTAGAACGCAGGCAATAACAATGTATGCGTGCTTTTTTCAACACGGCAATAACAAAATTAAAAAAAAAAAAAAATATATAAAAAAAGGGGAAGAAACTGAAGCATGCTGCATGCGGTGCATAGAATATTTTAACAAAAGCGTATTAAACACTGAAATAGTACAAAGAGGAGTTACCAACAAAAAAAAAAAACAAAAAAAAATTATGTAACAAAGTGAAGACAAAGTTAACGAAAAATATATTGAATGTATATCATGGCTGCTTTATCTTGACTGCTGCGCATACAAGTCAACAATGCAGGGATTTGGGGCAGGAGCTGAAGTAAAAAGATTGAATTGTGAGCAGGGCAAGCTGCCTGCTGAAGCCGAAAGTAACAGCAACATTTATTGATTTATTTTATTTTTATATTTATTTGTTCTTTAAAGCAAATTTTAAATAAAACCAAGTTAGGTTTCTGGGGGTGAACAAATTGTGCCAAACTTTCTCTCAAAGAAGTTCAAAAAAGTTTAAAGTTCTTGAGCTTAAAATTGTGGGTTTTGTGCTTTTTTGTTAAAATTAAGTTTTAATATATTTTTTAAAAAAACATACACAAACATTTCAAGCGGTGTTTTGAGTGCTTAAAAATATATAAAATTTTTTCTTCTGTAGCTTCTTTGAGTGCTTAGCTTAAAAATGCTTTACTTTTTGAAAGTACCATTAAACTCATGAAATATAAAGCAAATTGAAGTGTCTAATTTTTTGTATGCCTACCACCTTAATTTACAGCTTTTAATATTTAATGCCTTCCACACACTTCCTCTTCCTGTTTGCGCTGATTTCCACACATACTCACTTATGTTTTGAATAATTAAAAGTCACTCATACGCCGTGTTGTCTGCATTGCTCTTTCCCTTAATCCACAAATCAGCTTATAAATTATTGAAAATTGTAAGCAATTTGCTCAATTTTCTTGTTCAATCCAATTTACTTTAATATAAATCAAAAGCCAAAATCCAGCCATTCAGCTGCCGCAAAATAAGCCTGCCTGTGTGTCTTCTCCGTCTGATATCAGTTAGTAATTTTCTTTTTTTGCTGCCTTTAGAAACCATATCGCGAATTCCCAAAAGTGTAACACAGCTCAGAAAAAATTGAAAGCCTTTTCAAAGTGTCGTAAAAATAATAAAAAAAAAAAAAAAAAAAATGCTGTCATATTTTATTATTGCTTTTATTATTTATTTTCAATACTCTGCTGCGCGTTGTTACCGGCTTTTGTAACGCATCACGTGTGTGCCATGGAGATTAACGCATTCTTTACATATGAACAGCATGAATATTGCTTGTTTTTTTTTTTTGTGTTGCTGCTCATCGACGCAGTTATTGTCACTAATACACATACGCGCACAGAGTGAGATACATGCTGACACATTTGCACCTACACATGCAAACACACGCGCGCTCAAACCATACGCTAGACAAACGCTTTTGCAACAATTGATTTTGCTGTAATATGCCCTAGAGTGTTACTTACGTGCTGCAACGGAATTGAATATTGTTTGTTGTTGTTGTGATTGCTGTTGTTGTTGTGCTATTGTTGCATTGCTCTAGTCTCGAGTGTTGTTTCAATGCTGATATTGCGTTATCTTTTCAATTGTTATATTTTTTAATAAATTTTCATATTTAATTGAAATATGTTCTTTTATTAAATAATAATAATTTTAATTTTTTACTAGTTCTTACAGGCTTCCATTACATGCAATAAAAGTTAATAAAAATCGAACTATTGAACATTAACTTCAAGTGAGCATATTGATAAATTTTTATTATATTTTTTATATTTTTTGATTTGGTTGTTTCTTTGTTTGATCAAACAATTTTTTAGTTTTTAAAACAGTACTAAACATTCACAGAATGATGGTTTTCAACTTTATTATCATTATCAACTTCTTATTAGTTTCGATCTTTTGCATTTTTATTTATAAACCTTAGTCGCAGTTCAAAGAAAAAAAATATTCTATTAAGGAAGGACATGACGTTCACGGCAGAGAACACGTACCTTTTTTTAAAAAATTCATAACTCAGTCAAAAACAAACATATTTCCAAAATTTTCGTTTATTATTGTAGAACAAATTGAACAAATTACAAGAAAAAAATTAAAAAAAAATATATTTTTCACTCCAACATGGTTTTATATCGTTGCAGCGCTGGGAGTCGTAAACATTATCCGATCTGGAAAAAAATTACTTTTTTAAATCTTAACAAAATTGGTTATCGTCTGATAGGAGCTTTTTTAATTTATTCCATTTTTGGTATTGTTTCAAATTTGAAATTTGATTTGAGTTTTTTCAAAAAAAAATATTGACTGAAAAAATTCATAAAAATTCAAGAAAAAACACTAAAAAAAGATCGTGTAGGATACAATAGCAAATCATGTTTAAAAAAATACAAAAAAACTAAAAAATTTCGTCAAAAAATAAACCCGCTAGTGCCCCACCCAGTACGAAAAATATGGTTTCGAGATAAACGCGTTCAATGTTTGTGAAGAACGAAAAAAGTTTGAAAAAGAAAAATGCGCTCTCACTAATCCGGCTGTCACTTTTGAACCCATAAAAATTTTTCCATGAAATTTTTTTCTTGCAATTAAAAGAATATGTACTAAAATACAAAATTATAAAAAGTATTCCTTTTAAAAAACGGCTAATGTCATGTCCCCCTTAATGCATTATAATTCGAAAAATTTTAATTTAATTTAAATTAATTTAATATGATCTGTCTTAAAACTATAAATATTCTAAATGGATAGGGCAGCAGTTCCGTAGACTTGAACGAAAAATAGTCATAAAAGACTTAAAGACTCTTACAAGACTCCGAAGACATACATAATTATGACTCTTAGAAAAACACATATTTCGGACTCTTATAAGAGTCATATTTCGGACACAGATCTGTGTGCCCTTCCAGAGCCGGAGTTTTATTGAAATGCACTCAGATCTGAGTGGAATTGAAATTGAAATTGAAATTTGAAATTGAAATTGAAATTGAAATTGAAATTGAAATTGAAATTGAAATTGAAATTGAAATTGAATTTAAATAAATTTAATATGATCTGTCTTAAAACTATAAATATTCTTCATGGATAGAATGGATAGAAACGGCAGCAGTTCCGTATTCTTGAACGGAAAATAGTCATAAAAGACTTAAAGACTCTTACAAGACTCTGAAGACATACATAATTATGACTCTTAAAAAAACACATATTTCGGACTCTTATAAGAGTCATATTTCGGACACAGATCTGTGTGCCCTTCCAGAGCCGGAGTTTTATTGAAGGGCACTCAGATCTGAGTGGAATTGAAATTGAAATTGAAATTGAAATTGAAATTTGAAATTCAAATTGAAATTGAAATTGAAATTGAAACTGAAATTGAAATTGAAATTGAAATTGAAATTGAAATTGAAATTGAAATTGAAATTGAAATTGAAATTGAAATTGAAATTGAAATTGAAATTGAAATTGAAATTGAAATTGAAATTGAAATTGAAATTGAAATTGAAATTGAAATTGAAATTGAAATTGAAATTGAAATTGAAATTGAAATTGAAATTGAAATTGAAATTGAAATTGAAATTGAAATTGAAATTGAAATTGAAATTGAAATTGAAATTGAAATTGAAATTGAAATTGAAATTGAAATTGAAATTGAAATTGAAATTGAAATTGAAATTGAAATTGAAATTGAAATTGAAATTGAAATTGAAATTGAAATTGAAATTGAATTTGAAATTGAAATTGAAATTGTTGAAATTGAAATAGAAATAGAAATTGAAATTGAAATTGAAATTGAAATTGAAATTGAAATTGAAATTGAAATTGAAATTGAAATTGAAATTGAAATTGAAATTGAAATTGAAATTGAAATTGAAATTGAAATTGAAATTGAAATTGAAATTGAAATTGAAATTGAATTTAAATAAATTTAATATGATCTGTCTTAAAACTATAAATATTCTTCATGGATAGAATGGATAGAAACGGCAGCAGTTCCGTATTCTTGAACGGAAAATAGTCATAAAAGACTTAAAGACTCTTACAAGACTCTGAAGACATACATAATTATTGCTCTTAAAAAAACACATATTTCGGACTCTTATAAGAGTCATATTTCGGACACAGATCTGTGTGCCCTTCCAGAGCCGGAGTTTTATTGAAGGGCACTCAGATCTGAGTGGAATTGAAATTGAAATTGAAATTGAAATTTGAAATTCATATTGAAATTGAAATTGAAATTGAAATTGAAACTGAAATTGAAATTGAAATTGAAATTGAAATTGAAATTGAAATTGAAATTGAAATTGAAATTGAAATTGAAATTGAAATTGAAATTGAAATTGAAATTGAAATTGAAATTGAAATTGAAATTGAAATTGAAATTGAAATTGAAATTGAAATTGAAATTGAAATTGAAATTGAAATTGAAATTGAAATTGAAATTGAAATTGAAATTGAAATTGAAATTGAAATTGAAATTGAAATTGAAATTGAAATTGAAATTGAAATTGAAATTGAAATTGAAATTGAAATTGAAATTGAAATTGAAATTGAAATTGAAATTGAAATTGAAATTGAAATTGAAATTGAAATTGAAATTGAAATTGAAATTGAAATTGAAATTGAAATTGAAATTGAAATTGAAATTGAAATTGAAATTGAAATTGAAATTGAAATTGAAATTGAAATTGAAATTGAAATTGAAATTGAAATTGAAATTGAAATTGAAATTGAAATTGAAATTGAAATTGAAATTGAAATTGAAATTGAAATTGAAATTGAAATTGAAATTGAAATTGAAATTGAAATTGAAATTGAAATTGAAATTGAAATTGAAATTGAAATTGAAATTGAAATTGAAATTGAAATTGAAATTGAAATTGAAATTGAAATTGAAATTGAAATTGAAATTGAAATTGAAATTGAAATTGAAATTGAAATTGAAATTGAAATTGAAATTGAAATTGAAATTGAAATTGAAATTGAAATTGAAATTGAAATTGAAATTGAAATTGAAATTGAAATTGAAATTGAAATTGAAATTGAAATTGAAATTGAAATTGAAATTGAAATTGAAATTGAAATTGAAATTGAAATTGAAATTGAAATTGAAATTGAAATTGAAATTGAAATTGAAATTGAAATTGAAATTGAAATTGAAATTGAAATTGAAATTGAAATTGAAATTGAAATTGAAATTGAAATTGAAATTGAAATTGAAATTGAAATTGAAATTGAAATTGAAATTGAAATTGAAATTGAAATTGAAATTGAAATTGAAATTGAAATTGAAATTGAAATTGAAATTGAAATTGAAATTGAAATTGAAATTGAAATTGAAATTGAAATTGAAATTGAAATTGAAATTGAAATTGAAATTGAAATTGAAATTGAAATTGAAATTGAAATTGAAATTGAAATTGAAATTGAAATTGAAATTGAAATTGAAATTGAAATTGAAATTGAAATTGAAATTGAAATTGAAATTGAAATTGAAATTGAAATTGAAATTGAAATTGAAATTGAAATTGAAATTGAAATTGAAATTGAAATTGAAATTGAAATTGAAATTGAAATTGAAATTGAAATTGAAATTGAAATTGAAATTGAAATTGAAATTGAAATTGAAATTGAAATTGAAATTGAAATTGAAATTGAAATTGAAATTGAAATTGAAATTGAAATTGAAATTGAAATTGAAATTGAAATTGAAATTGAAATTGAAATTGAAATTGAAATTGAAATTGAAATTGAAATTGAAATTGAAATTGAAATTGAAATTGAAATTGAAATTGAAATTGAAATTGAAATTGAAATTGAAATTGAAATTGAAATTGAAATTGAAATTGAAATTGAAATTGAAATTGAAATTGAAATTGAAATTGAAATTGAAATTGAAATTGAAATTGAAATTGAAATTGAAATTGAAATTGAAATTGAAATTGAAATTGAAATTGAAATTGAAATTGAAATTGAAATTGAAATTGAAATTGAAATTGAAATTGAAATTGAAATTGAAATTGAAATTGAAATTGAAATTGAAATTGAAATTGAAATTGAAATTGAAATTGAAATTGAAATTGAAATTGAAATTGAAATTGAAATTGAAATTGAATGGAAAATGAAATTGAAATTGAAATTGAAACTCTTATCGGAGTCCTTTATGAGCATTTTATGAGCTTACAAGTTAGCGTCTTTAAAGACTCTTAGAGGACTCACAATTTTTGGTTTTTATGAGTCATGAAAGATTAAATATTACTCTTGTAAGACTCTGAAAACAATCATAATTCTGACTCTTAAAGCACACATATTTTGGACTTTTATAAGAGTCATATTTCGGACTCAGATTTGTGTGCCCTTCTAGGAAGGGAAACACGCTCTTATCGGAGTCTTTTTTTATCAGCGCTCAGACTAATTAATATGAGTCTTAAAAGAGTCATAAAAGACTCATAACGTTTGCTGGGTATGTTCAGAAGATAGACTTCATATAACATGTTAAACAAAACTGCTTTTTCATTTAATTTAACCACTGATTTTGCTTAATTTATTTTCAAATTAACAGCTTTATTAGTTAAGCTTTTGAAATATGTAGTATTAAAAAAAAAATTTGTTGATACAATAAAAAAATTTGTGCTTACACCTTTTTCTTTTTTTGAACAAAAATTCCTATACTTGCACTTTCAGGTGTTAATAGAAAATATACAGAAAAATATGGCAAATACTTGAAATTGGGTTAAACAATAAATTTTGTAATGTTTTTTTTTTATATTTTCAATATATAAAATTTTTTTATTTTCTGATATGTCATGTCCCGAAAACGTCAAATTCTAAAGCTGCTTTCAGCAGTGTTCAAATTAAAAATAGTTCTTGACTCCGTAGCAAGAACACACATCAGCAGTTTAGCTTGTTTCGAAACATGTTAAACAAGCTGGATTGAAATTAAGACATCGCCGGATACCTACTCAAAAGTTAGAGGGACTCTTAAAAACTATTTTTGCATCATTTTTTGTTTTGATCGGAGAAATCACCATGGAACGGTTTTGGTTCTACTGAACGCCTTTTTAGACCAACAAATCAAGTTTTTTCTCTATACCTTTTTTTTTCGTTCTTAATGCATACCCAAAATAAGCAAAAAACTAAAGATTTTGATAGCATGCATTTTTCTTCTTAAATTTGACTATTTTGTGACTTTATTATAATAGTGACAAAATCCAAAATTAGATATTCATTCAGCGCAGCATATATCTTATATTGTAGTATTTATATTATCTTTGAACGATGAGTATTAAAGGCTGTAGGTATACAGTAAAGTATTCGTCAAAAAAGTTTCATGGCCTTGAAAAAATTTGTTAAAATTACCTCATACAAACTGCGCTGTAAGACGTAATTTGACGTCAAAAATTGTTTTTAACACTGAAAAATTATCTGAAATAGTTTTTTTGTACATAACTTAAACTATGTTTGTTAAGACCTCAAACAAATTCTGTATGAATGGTACATTTCTTCACTAGACCACTTTAATTTTCGAAATCATATTCGACTAGTACGCCCGAGTAGGTAGCCCGATTTAATTTTGTCTTGTGATTTGAGTTTTTTACTTGTTACTTTAAACTGTTTTACTTGTTTCTGTTAAAAACTTTTTTCATAATAAAATTCATTATAAAATTTCTTAAAAATAAAAATTATTGTATTGTGTTACAAAAAAATGAAAAACTAACTGACTAGATTCTAAAAATGAAAGGAATGAAATTACATTTTTTTTAAGCTTTAAACCAATAACTTTTAGTGTCAAACTTATTTAGCAAAGAATGCCTTGGTTCAAAATTGGGGTAGAGTAGTAAAAATTTAGTGAAACAAGTGTTGAATGTTCTATGTGCAATGGAGAGATTAATCAATATTCGAATAAGAATCACTGGCAAGTGTTTGGTCTTTACTTCAGTCAATTAAAATTATTGATACAATCTAGTCGACTATATTTTCTTCCATCGATTATAACTTTCTAATTCGAATTTATCGATATGTTATTGCTTTAATTTCAATCGATTAGAAATGAAAAAAGCACTGAAGAAAGGTAAAAGCTGCATGCTTTAACCTTGATCTGGTCAGGTTTCGAACCTGGGACCTCTAGGTTAGTAGTTAAGCATTCCAATCACTCGAACGACTAGGCACCGTTCACTGGCTTAAGTTTGCGCTGCACTAAAAATAGCTTGAAATGAATTATTTAAAACAAAATTCTAACTAGTTTTTATAATTTTTATAGAAAACATTTAATGATCTAATACTGCAGTTATTTAAGTCAAACATATATTATTTTAGTAAAAACATTTTCAT
Organism: Tetanocera ferruginea; assembly: GCA_958299015.1. Lineage (NCBI taxonomy): Eukaryota > Metazoa > Arthropoda > Insecta > Diptera > Sciomyzidae > Tetanocera > Tetanocera ferruginea. Next base: position 4,011,330 of record OY282641.1, read on the forward strand.
TATTAAAAAAAAAAAATTAAAAGCAACACTTAAAATGTGAACCACAACATGAACAACAACAACAAAAAAAAAGTCGTCCTAAACAAAGTTTATGTCGAAGTATATAAATTATCATAATTTATTGCATGAGGGTGGCATGATTTTAACAAAGTGTTGATTATAAAAATTTTTCCGGTCGTAAAATGGGGCATATATTAACTGTGTATCTGAGTGTGTGTGTGTGTGTGTGTTTGTGTGTTTGCAAAAAAATTGCACTAATACACTGTTGATACATTTCTTATGAGTGCGCACATAACTTTTAACATTAACCACCACTTTGAGTGATGAGACAGCAAAAGTTTATAGTTTTTGCCACACAATGTTGTTGTTGTTGTGCATAATTAATGCATGGCATTCATAAAAAGTACAACAACAAGAAAAACAAGAACTAATGACACAGCAACAAGAACTAATAAAATAGCAATATGATGAATGAGCTGTTTTTAATTTGCAAGTGTTTTTTGCATTAGTTAGTCTGTGTGTGTGTGTGAGAGTGAGTATGTCTTATTAGTTATTTTTTTTTATTTCTAGCATTTTGCCAGCATGATTTTTATGCACGTTTGATTAATTAAGTTTTTCTTTACACAGTCTTACTTTGTACAAAGTTGCGCTTTACAGAGTTATTGCGTTTTTCATACATATTTAGTAGATGTTTTATTATAAAGTTTCTGTTTTTTGGTGTATGTGTGTGTGTGCCAAATTTGATAAATGACTAAATTATGCGCGTTGAAAATCCATACCAACACTTATTCAACACTCACTCACACACAAGCTCACACAGTCACCAACACATGAAATTGAACTTGTTTCTCATGCCGTGATTTATTGTTGTTTAATTTTTTGTTCACTGTTATGGTTGTTGTGTTGGTAACATTTTGTACATTTACAATAAATGTGTATATATGTATTGTATGTGTTGGTGTAGTAATTATGTCACATTTTATATATGTTTTATATAATAAACTCAGTTTTGCAGCAATTTAAGTTGCTAGAATTAGCTTGCTTGTTTGTTTGTTTGTTTGTTTGTTTGTTTGTTTGTTTGTTTGTTTATTTATAGCTCAATTATTCAAATTAGTTGAGATTTTTATCAATTTAAATTGAATTTTATATCATTTTATTTTTATTTTTTTTTGTTTTCTAAACTTTTTATTCTATAGCAATTTTATCTGCTCTTATATGAGTTGCATGATATTATTAGCTTTAATTTATGCAAAACATGTATGAAGCATTATAAAAAAGACCCGGTGGTAAATGAAGGTATGACAAAAACATATATTTTTTAGTTCAAATATAGCGGGCTTCAACACCGGCTTACCAATTCTTATTACTAAATATATAGTATTAATTTGAAGGAACACGTTAATTGTGTCATGATATTTTTACAATATCACTGCATAATTCATTAAAATTTAGTATATTTTTACAACACTTTAAATTACTTAATTTATAATCTATATTCTTGCTTATAAATACTCGAATAAAGCCTGCTAAAATAAACACACATTCGTCAATTCTTTATTTCTAACAAAATGCGCTAAAAAAATAAAAAATAATGGAAGTGACTTCGACCTCTAAGTTTCAAAAAACTGAAAAATTTTAAAGATTATGATTATGTTAACCTGAATATCTCTTTAAGTTCATATAAACTTCTTTTAATCTCTTTTAGACATAATGTTGCTAGATATTCAAATTAACTCAAGCACTTATGCTGTTTGACCTGTTTCGCGGACAACCCTACAATAAAGTAATCTTGTCTCAAATGCCGCTTACATATCTGCATTACAATAGCATTAACGACAATTTTTTACCAGCGACTAGTTTTGTTCATATGTAAGTGAAAGCCTATGAATAAATGAGTGCAAGCTTGCATGTAAGCGCATGGATGTGTGTTTGCTTTTGTGTGTGTGCATACTTATCTGTAATTAATTCCATTTTAATTGCTGTGTGATAAGCAATGTCAAAGGCATGGCTTTTAATTTAGCGTCATGTTAGCGCATGACTTTGAATTTATCGATTTAATATCCTTGAAACTATCGTCATGTACAATGAACAATTTTGCTGTATTTAAAATTTTGCACACATTTTGCGTAAGCTTATGAAAAAATATAGTTCAAGACCTTAGGAAACATACTTTTGAAGTAGAATAACGTCTTACAGCCTTCGTTACAGGTCATTTTAACAGATTTGTTCAAGGCCATGAAACTTTTTGACGAATACTTTAGGGTATACCTACAGCCTTTAATACTCATCGTTCATAGAAAATATACAAATACTTAATTATCAGATATATCCTGCGCTGAATGAATATCTCATTTTGGATTTTGTCACTATTATATTTAAGTCACAAAACAGCAAAATGTAAGAAGAAAAATGCATGTATCTATGTAAGAAATTGCTGCTAATGCTGTGCCTGCTGCTTTCTTTGTTTTTGTTTTGTGCTTCTTTTGTTTTTATTTTATACGAACTAATTCACAGGCTTCTTCATTGGGTTCTTGTATGTACTACTTAGAACAGAGTGTTCTTGTATGTGTACTGAAGGTTATTGTATGTGCTACAACCTCTTTTCAACTCCGTCAATGAACTTAAACTGTCAAACGTAACGAAATGGGTCTGTGATCCGGTTAGATTTAGCTCTTATGAAAAAAAAGTGTTGGATCATATTTCGTTGTATGGTTTTTCCCAATGATTGGTAAAATTTTAATTTTTGTTTTTGATGCAAATTAATTTGGATCCCACATCCCACTAGCACTAGCGAGTGTAGCTCGCAAACTATACAACGGACAGATACGAAAGTGTAGCTCGCAAACTATACATCGGACAGAGACGCAAGTAGCACAAATGGAAACTGCATGTGCTCAGCGAGAGATATAATCACAATACAATTTTTTTTTAAATCAGGGTCTTAAGGGGGCTCATGACATTTGCCGTTTTTTGAAATCGACTTTTTTTATAATTTTGTATTTTAGTAAATATTCTTAAGATTCTAAGATTTCATGGAAAAATTTTTACGGGTTCAAAATTTACAGCCGGATAAGTGAGAGCGCAGTTTTATTTTTCTTTGCATATTTCTTTGTTCACAAACTTTGCGTATATCTCGTAAACATGTTTTTCGTACTGGTTGCGGCACAAGCGGGTTTATTTTTTGGCAAAATTTTTTTTTTTTGTATATTTTTAAACTTGATTCGCTAGCGTATGACACGAGCTTTTTTTTAATTTTTTTTCGAATTTTTATGAATTTTTAAAGTCAATATTTTTTCGGATAAAAAACACACTTTCAAATTTGGAACAAAATTTTTTAAAAAAAGCTCCCGTCATACGATAACCACTTTTGTTAAGATTTAAAAAAGTCATTTTTTTCCCAGATCGGACAATTTTTGCGACTCTCAGCGATGCAACCACGACTACCCGTTTTTTTCTCTGCCGCCAGTTTAGAGCTCTATAAAACCATGTTGTAGTGAACAAATATATTTTTTTTTTTTTTTTTTTTTTTTGTATATTTTTATTTGCAATCTGTTACAAACACTAAGCAAATTATATAGAATATTAAAACAAAACTTAACATATTTTACTGTGCACCAATGTACACAATAAGCCTACGTACAAAATAATACAAGTTAATATAATCAAGTTAATAACAATGATTGGTTAATACTAATAATTCATACACATTATATAGTTTACATATTTCTTTATAGTCTAAATGGCAAATCTAAGATATGCATTCTCTTCAGTCTTCTTACATCTTCACTTTCATCTAGCAGACTAATCGCCAAGGGATTGGGATGATTACTAAGCCTTTTAAGATATCTATTGCTAAAAGTTTTTATTTCTTCTTTAACAGTAGGAATATTGAGATCTCTATGTAACGCATTATTTGTAACAAACCAGGGTGCATTAGTAATAAGCCTTAATGTTTTTGATTGAAATCGTTGCAAAATTTCTAAATTGGAGTTCGATGCTGTCCCCCAGAGTTGTATTCCATAAGTCCACACTGGTTTTAGGATTGTTTTGTATAGAATTAGTTTATTAGTTAAATTTAGTTGTGATTTTGGGCCAAGAAGCCAATACATTTTTTTTGATTTAATATTTAACTGTTGTTTTTTTGCTTTAATGTGGTCTTTCCACGTTAACCTTCTATCTAAATGAAGTCCTAAGTATTTTACTTTGTTGGTTTTTGGAATTTGAGTTCCGTATAATTTCACATCATGACAATCCCCTCTTCTCATTGAGAATGTTATGTGCGCCGATTTTCCAGTGTTAATTTTTATTTTCCATTTTTCTAACCAGTTTTGTAACTTGTCTAATTCAGTTTGGATAAGGTTAGAAGCATCACATGGTGCGTGCATTGAAGCTAGTAACGCTGTGTCATCTGCATATGCAGCAATTGTAACATTTTCAGTAGTTGGCATATCTGAGGTAAATATTGTGTATAACGTTGGGCCAAGAACGCTTCCTTGTGGTACTCCTGCCTGAATGTAACAAATGTGGGAACATTCTTGATCAACTTTTACATAAAAGCATCTATCGGTCAAGTACGATTTCAGCACTAAATAGAAATTAGACGGTAGTAAAGATTTTATTTTAAATAGTAAGCCTTGGTGCCAAACTTTATCAAATGCTTGTTTCACGTCTAGAAACACTGCCGAGCAAAATTTTTTTGTTTTCCAGGGTATCAGTTACAATGTTTATAATACGATGGCATTGCTCGGGTGTACCATGTTGGTTACGGAATCCGAATTGATATTCGGGAATAATGTTGTACATTTCCAGAACTGGTTTCATTCTTCCTAAAAATATTCTTTCGAATATTTTTGAGAATGCTGGCAGTAAACTTATTGGTCTGTATGACGTTAGTACATTTTCAGGCTTATTTGGCTTAGGAATCATTATTATCTCGGCGCATTTCCATTGTGTCGGGTAATGACATAATCTCAATATAGAGTTAAATATCAGCGTCAAAAATAAAATGCTTTTTTTGGACAAACTCTTAGCTACTTTGGTATCAATTTTGTCGAACCCAGGAGATTTTCTTTTGCCAAGTTTCGCTATTTCAGCTTGAACTTCATGAGGCGTAATATGTTTTATTGGCAAATCCATTTGACACGGAGCATCTAAAAATCGGTACACATCAGAATCACTGTCAGGACTGGTTGAAGAAAATGGCGAAAATTGCTGCTCTAAATGAGTCGCAAATGCAACTGCCTTGCTTTTAGATGATCTGCACCATTTATTGTTAGCATCTTTTAAGGGTATTTTTCTTTTAACAGGGCGCTTTAAATACTTTGTTGCATTCCATAGGCAATGTTCATCGCTTTTTGTGACATCTAAATTTCTCAAATAATAAGCTGTTTTTTCATTTTTTAGTTCATGTAATCGATTTTTGAGATAGTTAGCTGCTTGATTAAAATTACGTTTATCAATAGGGTTTCTGCTTAGCATCCACACTCGTCTCAACCTTCTTTTATTACGAATGAGATTCCTAATTTCAGTTGTTACAAAAATTCTATTAGGAATTCTTACATTTCCAGAATTATTAACATCTGGAGTAGATAAAAACGCGGCTTCATGAATTAAATTTGTAAACATTTCTACGGCATCATCCAAGTCTTGGTTACTCGTTATTGAGACATTCAGATTAATATTCTTGTCCATCCAATATTCAAAGGAGCGCATATCAGTATTTTTGGTGATAATTTGTGTAGTTTTTGTGTCCTTCCGTAGTTGGGCGTGATAATTTATTATCAAAGCTGTGTGGTCCGAGCTCAGATCGTCCGTATCCGTGATGTCAAGGCTGCTGCAAGGAATGCCAGAAAAAACAATAAAATCCAGTAAATCTGGAATTTTAGAGGAATCAGTGGGCCAATAAGTTGGTCTACCGGTTGACAAAGTTTCGTAATGTTTCTTTTGAATACATTTATATAGCTCTCGGCCTTTAGGATTAACTAGTCTTGAGCCCCATTATCGACATATTTTGAAAAAAAATACAGAAAACTTTTTACAAAATTATCGAAAACTTTTGATTAATATTATGGATGACTTTTTACTAAAATAATCAATTATTTAAAAAAAAAATTATCGATAATATTCAATTAAAATTCTAACATTGAAATACTTAAATTATTGATAACTTTTTAAAATGATCGCTAACTTTTAAAAATTTCCGATTACTTTAAAAAACTATCGAAAATTTTTATCGATTATAAAGTAATCTCCGATTACTTTAAAAAACAATCGAAAATTTTTAAAAACGATCGATAACATTAAAAACAACCAATAACATTTGAAACAATCGATAAATTTAAAAACTAAAGATAATTTTCATAAATTATCGATAACTTTTATAAACATTATCAACAACTTTCTACTAAAATTATCGATAACTTTAAACTATTATTAAAGTGAACTTAAACAAAAATTATCGATATTTTTAACTAGTATAATCTAAAACTTTTAAGTAAAATCATCACAATTAAAGATTAACTTTAACTGAACTGTTTTCAAATTTTTTTAAATTTAGCAATTAATTTTTGCTGGAAATGCACGATAAATTTTTTTCTAAAATTATCGATAGTTTTTATTTATACTATCAATACATTTTTTATGAAATAATCGATACATTGAACTAAAACTATCGATAAATTTTACAAAAATAATCGAAAATTTTTAAAAAATTATTAAATACTTTTGCCAAAATTGTCGATTTTTTAACTTAAATTATCGATAAAGTTTAAATAAAAGTTATCCTTAACTTTTAAATAAATTTTCGATAAATTTTCTTAAAAAAAATATTGAAAAATTTTAAATGACATTTCTGCAGAAATTTATAATGTTATTTATATATTTTCTAACATATAAATTAATTTGCTCTAACTAATTAAGTAATTAAATTTTTCTTATATTATCGATAAATTTCTGCATCAAATATTAGATAACAAATCATCTTTAAGCTTGTACTTCATTGATAAATTTATTCTTACTAAATTATCGGTTAGTTTTAACTAACATATCAATTAATTTTTACAAAAATTGTCGATTTATTATTTAATGCATCGATACGTTTTAAGTTTTATTAAAAAATCACTTAATAAATTCATCAATAGATTTAAGCTTACAAGGTATCATGAAAAAAGTGTTGATGAAGTAATTAAAATTTTTTTTTAAGAGTAATTTTTATTTAATATATCGGCTTTTCCACTAAAATTGTCGCTTTATTGCTAAAAACTATCGATACATTTTTTAAAGTTATCGAAAAGTTTCGATTAAATTTTCCAAATTTTATAATAAACTTAACTTAATCTAATAAAAATTTCTTAGTTATGAGATTATCAATTAGTATATTTTTCCTTAGCCGCTTAAACTAAAAATTTTAAAATAAATTCTTAATTAATTACTAAATTTAAGACCATATATAATTTAGATTATTACTCATTAAATTTTCACTAAAAAAATAAATGTTTTTGAAAATATTCCTTAAAATTTTATTACTGTTACTGTTACTGTTACTGTTACTGTTACTGTTACTGTTACTGTTACTGTTACTGTTACTGTTACTGTTACTGTTACTGTTACTGTTACTGTTACTGTTACTGTTACTGTTACTGTTACTGTTACTGTTACTGTTACTGTTACTGTTACTGTTACTGTTACTGTTACTGTTACTGTTACTGTTACTGTTACTGTTACTGTTACTGTTACTGTTACTGTTACTGTTACTGTTACTGTTACTGTTACTGTTACTGTTACTGTTACTGTTACTGTTACTGTTACTGTTACTGTTACTGTTACTGTTACTGTTACTGTTACTGTTACTGTTACTGTTACTGTTACTGTTACTGTTACTGTTACTGTTACTGTTACTGTTACTGTTACTGTTACTGTTACTGTTACTGTTACTGTTACTGTTACTGTTACTGTTACTGTTACTGTTACTGTTACTGTTACTGTTACTGTTACTGTTACTGTTACTGTTACTGTTACTGTTACTGTTACTGTTACTGTTACTGTTACTGTTACTGTTACTGTTACTGTTACTGTTACTGTTACTGTTACTGTTACTGTTACTGTTACTGTTACTGTTACTGTTACTGTTACTGTTACTGTTACTGTTACTGTTACTGTTACTGTTACTGTTACTGTTACTGTTACTGTTACTGTTACTGTTACTGTTACTGTTACTGTTACTGTTACTGTTACTGTTACTGTTACTGTTACTGTTACTGTTACTGTTACTGTTACTGTTACTGTTACTGTTACTGTTACTGTTACTGTTACTGTTACTGTTACTGTTACTGTTACTGTTACTGTTACTGTTACTGTTACTGTTACTGTTACTGTTACTGTTACTGTTACTGTTACTGTTACTGTTACTGTTACTGTTACTGTTACTGTTACTGTTACTGTTACTGTTACTGTTACTGTTACTGTTACTGTTACTGTTACTGTTACTGTTACTGTTACTGTTACTGTTACTGTTACTGTTACTGTTACTGTTACTGTTACTGTTACTGTTACTGTTACTGTTACTGTTACTGTTACTGTTACTGTTACTGTTACTGTTACTGTTACTGTTACTGTTACTGTTACTGTTACTGTTACTGTTACTGTTACTGTTACTGTTACTGTTACTGTTACTGTTACTGTTACTGTTACTGTTACTGTTACTGTTACTGTTACTGTTACTGTTACTGTTACTGTTACTGTTACTGTTACTGTTACTGTTACTGTTACTGTTACTGTTACTGTTACTGTTACTGTTACTGTTACTGTTACTGTTACTGTTACTGTTACTGTTACTGTTACTGTTACTGTTACTGTTACTGTTACTGTTACTGTTACTGTTACTGTTACTGTTACTGTTACTGTTACTGTTACTGTTACTGTTACTGTTACTGTTACTGTTACTGTTACTGTTACTGTTACTGTTACTGTTACTGTTACTGTTACTGTTACTGTTACTGTTACTGTTACTGTTACTGTTACTGTTACTGTTACTGTTACTGTTACTGTTACTGTTACTGTTACTGTTACTGTTACTGTTACTGTTACTGTTACTGTTACTGTTACTGTTACTGTTACTGTTACTGTTACTGTTACTGTTACTGTTACTGTTACTGTTACTGTTACTGTTACTGTTACTGTTACTGTTACTGTTACTGTTACTGTTACTGTTACTGTTACTGTTACTGTTACTGTTACTGTTACTGTTACTGTTACTGTTACTGTTACTGTTACTGTTACTGTTACTGTTACTGTTACTGTTACTGTTACTGTTACTGTTACTGTTACTGTTACTGTTACTGTTACTGTTACTGTTACTGTTACTGTTACTGTTACTGTTACTGTTACTGTTACTGTTACTGTTACTGTTACTGTTACTGTTACTGTTACTGTTACTGTTACTGTTACTGTTACTGTTACTGTTACTGTTACTGTTACTGTTACTGTTACTGTTACTGTTACTGTTACTGTTACTGTTACTGTTACTGTTACTGTTACTGTTACTGTTACTGTTACTGTTACTGTTACTGTTACTGTTACTGTTACTGTTACTGTTACTGTTACTGTTACTGTTACTGTTACTGTTACTGTTACTGTTACTGTTACTGTTACTGTTACTGTTACTGTTACTGTTACTGTTACTGTTACTGTTACTGTTACTGTTACTGTTACTGTTACTGTTGCTGTTGCTGTTGCTGTTGCTGTTACTGTTTCTCCTGAGTAATCTATTATGTTTGTGGAACAATATAATTCTTATAAGAAATTTCAAATAATTTTGGGAAACTCAATTAGGATTAATTTAAATTTTTCACAGATTCTTTTGAGTCTCACTTAAATGACTTTATTAAATGTATATCATTTTAGCAAATTTTGTCTTTTTTTTTTATATATGCAAATATTTTTTATTTTCTCATTATTTGTTATGAACTTGTTTGGAGTTTATTGAATCATATGCTGTGTATAAATTGACTTAAATTCCTGACATAATCGTCTGCGTTACAAATAAGATGAAACAGAAAATAAATATTAAAATTTTGGCGCTTAATTTGCACAGGCAGCAATTTCTGGAAATACAAAATGAAAAAACCAGCAGGGCAGCAGCTCTTGTTAGCCAAATTTTAATCTATTTTTTGTGAGTTTTTTGATCAGTCATGCATGCAGATTATAGAGTGAGCTTTATTCAAATTTTGTTCCACATTTTTCTCAGCCCAACTACTTGTGACACTTCTTAGACTGTCTTTTGTATGCTAGCATGTTTTTTTTTTTGCGTTTTCAATTTCATTGCTTTGCTCTTTCTTTACTTCCACTTTTTATGTGTCACCACTTATTATAGGATGATACCAGCTAGCTTAAAGCAAGTCCACTTGGCTTCCTGGCCAGGCTTAGGTAATTGAGAATACCTGCTGCAACAAAGACAGCTGGTTTCCTTAAATTTGCCAACATTTTGCTTTAGCACTAGCCGGAATTTCATTTCTTTCAATTTTTGGGCTGGTGACATGAAAACATAAAAAAATAACTTGAAGTTATGAGCCTGTTAAGAGAGCAAAGAAAGAAAGAAAAAATCACTAGGCATAAATTGGGTAGCGGATGAGTAGCATAAAAGAGGGCAACAGCTAGTACAAACATAAAAAGTGCTCGTTTATTTTCTCAGAAACTGTCAACAGCAGCGCGCCAGTTGAGCTGCTTTTGTTTGAGTAGCAGCGGCAGCGTTTGCTTAAATTACAAAAACTACTCAAAAACTTTTTCAAGAAAAGCGCACAAATGCGTTGCCATGAAATTTGAAATATTTAACGCTTAACGATCTTTTTGACATTTTCGTCGTCAAGGCCAACAGCAGAAGGAGCAGCAAAAGCTTTGCATGCGCACACATTTTGGGCCAATGTTTTAATGGGTTTTTTGCTTAATAAGACGTAAGCCAGCACTAACGATGACATAACGTAAACCATACGCAACGGTAAGTTGCGTGTATAATTCAAAAATAAGTAACTAACTGTGAGGTAAAAATTACTTTTATTACCATTCGGCATGGTTGGCTGGCTGATGGGCAAACTCTTTTTACTTCGGGCATTTTTTTTTATCATTTTGCAAGCATTTTATTGCATAGCTACGCAGATATAAATGTGTGTGTGTGTGTGCCACATACTTGGGTTTTATTTTACTTTTATGACTGTTTTGCGCTTCTGACAGTTTCAAGGACTAACATTAAGAAGTTGTGTGCTTTGACTAAATCTTATGTAAGCCACACTTTACGCACTTTAGATGGGCAGTAACGTGAGCGTGACTTTTGCTTTGAAATTTTTTTTTGTTTTCAGAATTACGCCTGAGTTCATCAAAAATTAAGTCCAATGAAATGTAAAACAAATTCCATATTTTTACGCCTAACACTGCTCGCTTAATTTTCTCGACTTAAATTATAATGTATCAAAATTGATTTTCATTGGCTTAAAATTGTGTCCAACCAACAGTGTGGCAAACATTTCCTCTTTTACTACTCTTGGTTTGTTTTATTTCTTCCGCTTCCTTTAACTTTGCCCTCAACTAGATCTCTTCGCCTACATAGTTCGTGCACAATAAATTGACATCCTTCCGTTCATTCATTTATTTCTTCCACTTCATTTCTGTACTTTCATGCTTCACTTCATCATCCTGACTTAGACTTCCTCTTGACTTCCGACGTTTGTGCCGCCCTATAGCAGCTACCTACAATGCGCGCTTTTGACACTTTAAGTAGCTGGCTGTGATTGTTGCTGGTACCGCTTCATCAGAAATGGACGCTTTGCTGCTTGCTGCTTGAGTTCATGTTAACAGCGCTAACAAGAACAACAATAACAACAGTTATGTTAGCAGCAACCTCAAAATATGTGGCTGGTATTTATTTATTTTTCTTGTTTTTGATACTTTATCATTGCAGTAGTTGGTGGTTTCTTTTCGGTTTTTTTTTTTTTTTTTTTGTTTGCTACTCCTGTCCTTGTTTTACAGTTGTTGTTGTTATGACATGTTCTCATGCCACACTCTGCCATCTTGCGGTTACTTTTACAAGCGTTACAAATCGCTGTTTGCTCTTAAGTCGAGTAAAATTATTCTCATTTGTCGTTTTATTAAGATGTCCTTCTTGCAGTGCCACCCACAAAAAAAAAAAAAAACTAAAATAAAACACACATTTATTGGATTGATAGCAATTTGGCATTTTTTTTTTTTTTTTTTTCATTGTTGACTTAAGGAATGGGTGGGTGTTGGTCAAAAAATGTCAACTACCACTTAATTAAAATTTGATGATATAGCGTGAAAAAGAGAATGTTAATTGGTTTCTTGATTATTAGGGCGATGTTGTATGTCTTAAATAAAGACTGATATATGTCCCAAAGAATAAAGCTTGCTTGTTGTTTTTCTAATACTTCATTGATTTTAGATTGAGCGAGAATCTCATTAGTTTCTCATTGAAGCGCTGTATGATAGATAGTTTTGAAATATTTTTTTGCAAAAGAGCCGCTAGAGAAAACTTGTTTTCGGGCCCCTTAAAAACCTTAAGATGGCGCTGGTACACAAAAGGTATGAATTTTGATCACTAAATGCATGCAGCAGTTCACTCTTCCGTTGTTAATGTGGGTACATGACACTCATGAATTTCTGTCACTTATCTCATGAACTGTTCTCGGTCTCCTCGTATTTGTACACGCATTTTAAAAATTTTATTCACAAAATGTGTGAATTATTCATGTTCTCTTTGAATTTTTTTTTTAAAGTTACGAAATTTTTTAAGAAAAACTTCTTTGGCGGTGAGTGAAATTTCAAGGTCTCTTATTTGTGACGCTTGTTTAACGTTTTCAATTAACATGAAATGTTTCAAAAAATTATTGCGGCAAGCGGGAACTGAACCCGGACTGTCGCAACTAAAAATCGCATAAGAGTTGAAAGCGCTACCATTATGTCACTAGGCACATGATTAACAGGCAAACAAAATGTAAGTAATATTGAACTCGTTTTGGTTCGTATCTAGTATATCACCAACACAAACCATTTCTATCAAGCATTTAATTGTCATCCTAAGAGTATGCACTGAAATTTTATTTCTGTAAGCTTGGAGTGCTGTTCATTGCATTACATAATATAACAACTGTGTGGAGAAACAGTAACAGTGTGACAGATACATACTTTCATTGCTTTTCAACATTAATTAACTTATTATTCTTTTTATTTTATTACAACACTTACTGCTTCTTTTTTGTTTTTGTTGAATATCAAATTTCCGCGGCAATATAACACATATAAACACATGAAAACTTTCGTAAGAGGGCGCTTTATTCAATCATTTATGTCTTGCTTGTTCATGTCAAAACGGATGAACTGATTTTGATAACATTTTTTAAGCATTTGTATCTATTACTGAAATAGATCCTATGATTTTAAAAGTTCTTTCGACAAATCTCAAGGAATGAGCCGAAGGCAAACGAAGTCAAGAACCAAAGACTAACGAATAAAAATAAGTTTAACGAATACGAGCAGAAGCTATGTGTTTATGTCAAGATGTTTACTCATCTGCATAAACAGTCTAATTATTCTTGAATTGTAAGAGGGCGCTTTCGCTTCTCACCACACTTTTCTTTTTTCCTTTATTTCCGTAAATTGTAAGTTCGAAATCCAAAATCCAAAAAAAAAGTGACAGGTTCCTGCCTGTAACTGAGCGATTTCTCGTTCACTTTTTTGTCACCCATCTCCTTGGTAAGAACAATTCCATTGTTAATAAAAATTAATATTTTAGAAAAAACTTAATCCGCCTTTTTTTCATTTGACGCCAACCAAATCAAACGTTTTATTGATTTGGAGCTACGTTTTTGCAGATTCAACTGTTTCACCATTTCCACTGGCAATCAAATAAATTTCCCACATTTTCATGGTCCAATTCGAGCCAGATATTTAGGAAGCAGAAGAATCATACTTCATAGGCGATTAAGTTGTTCCAATCCACTTCAATCATAACTTCATCAATTTCATCACTTCTGCCAAGGAGGATTTATTCACCTCATCATCATCTATCGCTGTCAAATCAGGTGTGTTTGCATTATTTTGATTTTCTTATAGTAGTACAAGTGCATTGCGTGTACAAGAAGCCGAGCTTCTTCTCGTTCATTCGATTATCGCGATCAAAATCCTCAAATTCCTCCACGAAATACGTAATCTTGATCCAATATAATTAAAAAAAAAAAAAAAAAAAAGATATATTATTAATTTGTAATATAAAAGCTGAAAAAAAAGTTCAAAAATAGCAAAATATTTAAGTTTCCGATTTAAGACAGTGGTTTTTTTCATATAAAAGTGCATATATATACACATTAATACATAAAGATGTTTGCACATTTGGTAAAAGAAGCTGTCAAAAAATATTAACTAAGACGGACAAATATAGATCACGTTGTTTGCAATTACGCAATTCTGGTGAGTTGTTTCATGTAATTTTTCTTAAAAAATTTCATTAAAAATAAAAAATATTAAATACTCCTATAAAAAACAATAAGAAAAATCATAAACATAAAAATTAAAATTGTAGCAAAATATTTTGATACAAATTTCGTGCATTCATATTTATATAGAGCGCGATCGCAATATATAAACGAATTCAGCACTCTCACCTTATACACGATCGATTAGGCGTAAATTGCTTGCAACCAATATCCAATAATAAAACCAATATCGGTTAGGCGTTAATTATTTTTATCCAATATCAGAACCCATTTGATCTTAGCAGCTTTATTTTCTGTGCGGCAAAACAGTGCTTCTCAAACTGTTGCTTAATTATGCATAAAAACAAACAAAAGCTTTAAGCATATCGAACAGCTGTTTGTTATTACAAGCAATGCAATGCTATTGAACCCATTACAACAGTGGTCATAGAGATTGTAAGCTTTGCTCAAATTTGTGCACTACGCAAGTCATCATTTGAACAATATAATATAAAGAAAAGGAAATAAATTAATTCAAACTAAACAGGAATATTCAGAGCTAAATATTTAAATAATTTATAACATAATATATCAAAAAAAAAAAAAAAATAAATATAAACAATAACATAATATTAAATAGCAATATAACGAACATGTTATAAAAGTCATCGAATCAACATTTTTGTTGGATAAATTACGTTTCAAATATTTCCTTTTTATCGAAATCATAACCGTTTTTATGATCTTTTGAAAGACAATCTTTTCTAGTTTTATACCTGCTGTTTTTTATTGAGAAAAAAAAAAAGAAAGAAAGATATACATATCATTCAAGTGAAAATATTTTCTTTAAAATTTCCATGGTGATGATAGTTATATTTTGTCGAGATAAAAATATTTTCATCGATTAGTTCGTGGTCATTAAACAAACTTAAAAAAAAAAAAAAAGTTTTTTTTCTTGAATTTTTTCGTCATCCGATTGTTGGGTTTAAAATATTTACTTTCGAATTCGTATTATTTTCTTTCTTAATATTTCATTCGATTTTTCCCTAAATTCAGATTACAGACTTTTTCCTATTCCGTTATATCTTATCAATTTTCACGTGGCAAAGTTGATTTCTTACAAATCGGTTTTCGATTCTATTTTATCAATTTCAATAGCAGAATAAGCATAATTTGTTTAATTCGGAAGTACCAAGTAATTTCATCCGCAGCTATTCCAAAACTGAACATTTTGAATTAATTTATTCTCTTTCTAATTTTTTATCAAAATCAATTTTTAGTTAAATTTTTTATAACTATATTTTCTTGCGTCAAAATATCATAATATTATTGATTTAAAAATTTACAATCTGCTTTTTGATTCGGCCTTGGTCATAACGATTATTCGCACATTTCTTATCTCGATTTTTTCTGTCTTTGGTTTTGTTTGGAATTGAAATCAAAATAATCTTCTTTTATCTTCATCGACACTCTTCATCTGCTTCGTTCGATTTCTAAATTCTTTACTGGATCTTCTGAGAAAAAGTATCTGAGAACCATTCCGAATCAAATTGGTATAGTTTCTCGGCTTTATATAAAAGCAAGTTCTTTTTCTTCTGTTAAAACAAAAAAAACTGGTCGCCACAATGAGCTCATTGGAATCCTTTATACGTCTATCGGACAGTTTAATTGAATTTGAGGCAGACTTCAGTGATGCAAATATTTCCCAATATTCAGCAGCCACCATGGAAGTACACAAGGATGAAATGAAAGCTATCTGGATCAATGTGAAGTTAGCATATGAAGCATGCTTAAAAGAACTAGCTTCACCTAAGGACAAGGACACAGACTGCGAGTATGACATGGAAACCATTAAAAATCGATATCATAGCTGCTATCAAAGCTATGTCCGGTGTATCTCAAGGCTCACTGAAAATATTCAACAAATATCAGCTACGTCGACTTCCTCTCCTAGGCCGCATGATATTCCATCCAGTTCCAACTTCCACTTACCTCCATGTGACACTGATGTTTTCAGTGGAGATTATCTAATGTGGCCGTCCTTCCGTGACCTGTTCACAGCCATTTATGTGAATAATACTCGGTTAAGTCCAGTGGAGAAGCTTTTTCATTTGAACAATAAAACTCGAGGAGAAGCTCGAGATATTGTCAAAAAATCTCCTTTAACAAATGAAGGTTTTTCATCAGCGTGGCGTAATTTACGTGAACGTTTTGAAAATAAACGTATTCTCGTAAATAGCCAACTGAAAATTTTGTTTAATCTTCCATTCATACCCACTGAATCTGGTCAAGCATTGCAAAATCTACAAAGAGACATCAACAGTTGCATAACAACCCTTCAACTTTACGATATAAAATTTCATGATTGGGATTGTATATTTATTTATTTGTGCTCCACACGTTTGCCTGAAACGACTTTGGCTCTTTGGGAACAATCCATTCAAAATAAGACAGACATTCCAAAATGGGAAGCCTTAGATAATTTCTTGACCAATCGTTATCAAACACTCGAAACCATTTCAGATATTCAAAATTCGAATCTTCCAAAGTATTCACCTAAAAAATCTCCTTTAAATTCAACTAATTCAAGTCCACCACGCCGAGTGAGCACATATCATTCGAAGATTGCCGGTTCTTTTTGTAAGCTTTGTCCAGAAGAGCAACATCCAATTCGACAATGTGCTCGTTTTCAGGAATTCAACATTGAAGAAAGAATTCATTACATAAAAAGCCAAAAACTTTGTATCAATTGCTTTGCTCGTGGTCATACTGTCCGAGATTGCAAAAGTTCCTATAATTGTTATATCTGTAACAAACGACATAATACGCTTTTGCACCGTGACAATTTAAGTCCAAATAACAATGTTCCACCTTTTGAAACTTCTAATAGAAATAAAAATGATACCAGTATCATTCCCAGTATTAACATGCAGCAGGCACCCGTTCAGTCAATACAGTCCGCTAATTTATCTTTGCCTGTTGATAATATTCAAACATGTTTTTCTACTAATTCCAAGGGCATTCTTTTAGGTACCGCCATGGTTCATATATGCCAATTAGGTACAATTTTTTCTGCTCGGGCCCTCATCGATACTGGTTCAGAAGGAACTTTCATTTCCGAACGTTTATTTAAATTACTAAAACTTCCTTCTTCTTCAATAAGGGCTAAAATTTCAGGTCTTAATAATACTACTTCTGCAAGAGTTGATAAAATATGCTCCTTTATCTTAAGCTCACCAATTAATACTACAATTCAAATTGAAGCCAACGCTTTAGTCCTGCCACAACTCACAGGGAGTCTTCCAACTTCTCCTATAGATCCTTCAACTTTTAATAATCTTTCTGAATTACAGCTCGCAGACCCACAGTTTTTTAAGACTTCTCAGGTTGATCTGCTGATTGGCGGTGATCTTCTTCCATTTATCCTATTAGATGGGATAAAACATAACATTTGTGGTTCCTTATTAAGTCAAGAAACCATATTTGGTTGGATATTGACTGGGCCTGTATCCAACAAATCTATTTCTTCATTCTCAACATGTGTTTCATACTTCAATGAAGTGTCACTAGAAAAGGCAATTTCTCGATTTTGGGAGGTGGAGGATCTTCCACAAAAACAATTACTCAACCAAGCTGATCATTTTTGTGAAGAATTGTATGTTCGAACAACGAAAAGAAACAGCGATGGTCGCTATGTTGTTCAATTACCATTCAAAGAAGGGTACCCAGAAACCCTAAAGTTAGGTCATTCGAGATCAATTGCTCATGGGCAATTTTTACGAAATGAAGCTCGATTGTTAAAAAACCCAAGCTTTAAAATGCAATATGATAGCGTCGTAGGCGAATACCTTGACCTTGGACACATGCATGCAGTTCTGAAACAAAAAGATGAGTATGTTCAACCTCACTACTATTTGCCTCATCATGCTGTCATCAAACCCGACAGCCTTACCACAAAAGTACGCATTGTATTCAACGCTTCCAGTCTGTCATCCAATGGCAAAAGCCTTAACGATGGTTTATACACCGGGCCTGTACTTCAAGCCGACCTTAATTTATTATTACTTAAATGGCGTTTTTATAAATTCGTTTTTAACAGCGATCTACAGAAAATGTATCGCCAAATCCTAGTTGACTCTAGCCATTGTCCTTTTCAACGCATTCTTTTTCGAGAATCTCCCACAAAATCAGTTTGTGATTTTGAACTTAAAACAGTAACATTCGGAGTTAACTGTGCCCCATTTTTAGCCATCCGTACACTTCATCAACTAGCTAACGATGTTGAAAACACATATCCACTTGCAAGCAAGATTCTTCGAAATAACATGTATGTAGATGATGTGCTAGCTGGAGCTCATGACATCCATTCCGCTTTGAGTTCGCGTAATGAACTCATTTCTGCTCTGGCTTCAGCTGGATTTTCTCTGAGAAAGTGGACATCCAATTCAAAGTTAGTTCTTGAAGGAATTCCCTTAGAACACCTTCTTAATTTAGATTTTTTGCGTTTTGAAGAATGCAGCACCGCAAAACCACTCGGCATACGATGGAATGCAAGCTTAGACTCTTTTTTATTTTCAGTTCCATTGCTGCCCTTAAGAAGCACATTCACAAAACGTGAAGTGCTTTCCCAAATTGCAAAGCTTTTTGATCCTTCTGGCTGGCTTGCACCTTGTATCGTACTGGCCAAAATATTAATGCAAGATATATGGCTAGAGAAAATAGATTGGGATGACAATTTACCATCCAACTGCCTTAAGAAATGGCAAACATTTATATGCAATTATCCGCATATTAACGAAATACGTATTCCGCGATGGATAAGTTATTCTCCACAATATAATATACAATTCCACGCATTTTGTGATGCCTCTGAGAAGGCTTATGCTGCGACTCTTTATGTGAGAGTAGATCATCAAAATTCAGTCTCTATTCACTTACTTGCTGCAAAAACAAGAGTTGCGCCAATAAAAACTATCTCAATTCCACGACTTGAACTGTGTGGTGCAGTTTTATTAGCAGATATGATTGACGCTTTATTACCACGTCTTGAGGTTAATATTCATGAAACATTTTTCTGGACTGATTCCATTATAGTCTTGGCTTGGTTACGAAAGCCACCATGCCAGTGGTCCACATTTGTTGCCAATCGTGTATCTTAAATCGTGCAAAGTGTTGGACAGTCTAATTGGTTTCATGTTGATACGCAAAGTAATCCTGCAGATTTGGCTAGTCGCGGTCTTTCACCACAAGAAATTATCCAAAACACTTTGTGGTGGAACGGGCCAGAATGGCTTAAATTTCCCCAATCCAAGTGGCCAAGTTCGCACGCAAACTCTGATTTTGACACTTCCTTAGAAAGGAAACCCTTAAAATCATTCTTCACATATTTCGAACATTACGACGATATATTAGAAAGATTTTCTGAACTCCCAAAAGCAATTCGCGTTATCGCTTATATATATCGTTTCTTTCACCGTATTCATCCCAAACATCGGTTAAAACATTCGTATGAATCTAATCTCATAACGGCTTCTGAAGTAAGCAATATAAAGACTCACATTATGATTCTGTGCCAAAAGGTAGCATATCCTTCAGAGTATCGAAATCTTTCTTTTAAACAACCCATTGCATCTTCTAGTGCCATACTGAACCTCAATCCATTCATGGATGGTAAGGGTCTCCTTAGAGTTTGCGGTCGTTTATCTAATTCACCTTCTATTTCATACGATGAGCGTCACCCAATTATCCTGCCATATAATTGTCAATTCACTCGTCTTTTGGTAAATTTTACGCACAAGATTTCCCTCCATGGAGGTAATCAGTTGATGCTCCGACTAATTAGACTACAACTTTGGATACCGAAAGTAAAGAACTTAATAAAAGCTAGTATAAACAAATGCAAAGCTTGTGTTGTCTTCAAACAAAGGCTGCAAACGCAACTAATGGGTAGCTTGCCACCGGAACGTACAGTTCTTACTAGGCCATTTGCACATACTGGTCTTGACTTTGCAGGACCATTCGATATAAAAAACTACTCTGGAAGAGCATGCCTTATTACTAAAGGGTACGTGTGCGTCTTTGTATGTTTTTCTATCAAAGCCATACATCTTGAAGCAACTTCCAATCTTTCTACCGACGCGTTCTTAGGCGCTTTTCACAGATTTGTCTCCAGACGTGGATGTCCCCTTCATCTTTATTCCGACAACGGAACGACATTCGTCGGAGCCTCAAAAAGACTAACACATGATTTCCTTCAAGCATCACGCTCAGCTCTTATATCTAGTCAGAGTTTTCAACAAATTTCATGGCATTTCATACCCCCTGGCGCTCCACACATGGGTGGACTCTGGGAAGCTGGCGTGAAAAGCTTCAAAACGCACTTTTTCAAAGTAGCAGGCTCCTTTAAATATACTTTTGAAGAACTTACAACTCTTCTCTCCAGAATTGAAGCTTGTCTTAATTCACGACCAATATCTCCAATGTCCGAGAACCCTGAAGATATTTCCGCTCTAACGCCAGGTCATTTTTTAATTGGTGGACCAATTTTATCACTAATCGATCCAAACATCTCAGAACAATCAATATCGATAATTAATAGGTGGCAAAGACTCAAGGCTCTTCACCAAAATTTCTGCGCTCGTTGGAAAAACGAATATTTGAAAGAACTCCACAAGCGTAACAAATGGAAATCCCCTTCAGAAAACATAAAAGAAAATACAATGGTCATAGTAAAAGAAGACAATCTACCACCAAATGAATGGCGCTTAGGTAGAGTAACAAAGGTATATTTCGGTCCAGATAATAATGTCCGAGTTGTCGATATTGCTACCGATCGTGGTTTAATCAAAAGACCAATAGCAAAACTTGTTGTGCTTCCAGCTTAACATTTATTTTTTCTCTTATTTTTTTTTTTTCTTCTTATTTAATCCTAACACTTCGCAAACTCATATTACAGAACATAATGACCAACGACATGAAAAAATCTACAAAAATACGGAGCAACGGAAGTCCAAGAAATCCAAGCAATCTCAAGTCCAAGTCATTCCAGTGCAAAATTTGTCCACGTCATCATGCGCTTCGATTTTGTAAAAAATTTCTAACAATGAACACCGAACAGCGAATGCGTGTAGTCCTTCTACACAAATACTGTGCAAACTGTTTAGCTCATAAACACTCTGGAGATTCATGCCTAAGTGGATCTAAATGTCACTATTGTCAGGAGGATCATCATACGCTTCTTCATCTTCACGAGCGACTTCGAAACACATCTTCCAGATCAATCGAAGAACTGTTTAAAATTCCACCAACATTGTCATCTATTCTGACGCAACATTCTATTAGCCTTTTTCCAACTGCTTACATAAAAATTGATGATAACATTGAACTTCATTATGTTCGCGCTCTTTTGGATACTTGTGCAGCACACAGTAGAATTTCTTCGTCATTAGTGAAGAAATTGAAGCTGCCGACAACTTCAATTGGAAGCGAAAAAGTGTGCTCTGTAGCTATCGGAGCTCGTTTTGATATGGCAGTGAAAATAGATGCGATCCTACGTGTTGATAATCGCATAACTATGAAGACGCCCACAAAATCAATAGATGACAAAATAAAAGAACATTTTTCCAATTTGCTGCTTGCGGACTCCAAATTTTATAAGTCTGCGCCAATATTCATAGTTTTAGGTGCTGACCTCTATCCGAAAATAATTAAATCCGGTGTCATACCTAGCACTGGTGGCCTTCCGCTGGCTCAAAATTCCGTGTTTGGATGGGTGCTTTCCGGCCCTTGTGCCCTATAAAGTTTATATATGGGTTCATTCTTTGCCTACATTTA
Organism: Tetanocera ferruginea; assembly: GCA_958299015.1. Taxonomy (NCBI): domain Eukaryota; kingdom Metazoa; phylum Arthropoda; class Insecta; order Diptera; family Sciomyzidae; genus Tetanocera; species Tetanocera ferruginea. Next base: position 4,033,637 of record OY282641.1, read on the forward strand.
AAACGCACGCACGCATGTACTATTATATTGAAAAGTTTGAATATATGCAAATACACATTTTATAATATATTATACATTTATATACTTTAACTATCATCTAATTAATATTATTTTATACATTGTCAATATTCCACTTTGAAGTACACTTTTAACACTTAGTTATCTTATATCATGAATTATAAAGCTAAATTATGTAAGAAATGTATACATATATCTATATCCTTTCAATTTTATTGCAGCCGTACTGCAAGGCGGGCGGCATGTTTATGTCAAGATGTTTACTCATCTGCATAAACAGTCTAATTATTCTTGAATTGTAAGAGGGCGCTTTCGCTTCTCACCACACTTTTCTTTTTTCCTTTATTTCCGTAAATTGTAAGTTCGAAATCCAAAATCCAAAAAAAAAGTGACAGGTTCCTGCCTGTAACTGAGCGATTTCTCGTTCACTTTTTTGTCACCCATCTCCTTGGTAAGAACAATTCCATTGTTAATAAAAATTAATATTTTAGAAAAAACTTAATCCGCCTTTTTTTCATTTGACGCCAACCAAATCAAACGTTTTATTGATTTGGAGCTACGTTTTTGCAGATTCAACTGTTTCACCATTTCCACTGGCAATCAAATAAATTTCCCACATTTTCACTATGTAAAGATGAAAAAAAATCAACCGAACAGTATCTACCAAAACCAGAGTTGAACGAAGACAATCCAAAAGTCGAATCCATGCCAAAAGGATTTTTTTAAATTAGATTTTTTTTTAAGATAAAATGCAAGCTAAATGCATGATAAGAAAACCTTTAAACTCATTTTTCTCGAAATTACTTCCTTCAAACTGAGTAACCATTTTTCTCACAAGCCAGACGTCAGAACGAGACGTTGAAGAAGACATTTTTTTTTTAATCATGTCCGGTAGGTACAGTTTTACGATAATTTGACTAAGCATTTTCGGCCAAAACCTTATAAAACGATAATTTAAAAAATTTTCAAATTTAATTGATAATTTTAAAAATTTTAAAACGTTTTAAATATAAAACCAGTTTAAAAAATCGTCCTTTTTCTGTGTTTGCGACACAAGCCCAAGAAACACCGTGTTGCATCCGCTAGTTTTAAACAAAATTGAAGCGCAGAGAAATTGTTGCTGACGTAAATAGCCATTTGCATTAAAATTAAGCTTTGCCAAGAATACTCGTCTTAACGGGGGACATGACATTTGCCGTTTTTTGAAATTGACTTTTTTATAATTTTGTATTTTAGTAAATATTCTTAAGATTCTAAGAAAAAAAAATTTAATGGAAAAATTTTTATGTGTTCAAAAGTTACAGCCGGATTAGGGAGAGCGCAGTTTTATTTTTCTTTGCATTTTTCTTTGTTCAAAAACTTTGAACGCGTTTATCTCGAAACCCTGTTTTTCGTACTGGTTGCAGCACTCGCGGGTTAATTTTTTGACGATTTTTTTTTTTGTATTTTTTTAAACTTGATTCGCTTTCGTATGACATGAGCTTTTTTTAATTTTTTTTCGATTTTTTATGAATTTTTTAAGTCAATATTTTTTTCGAAACAACACACTTTCAAAGTTGGAACATCATCAAAAAGTGAAAAAAAAGTCATACACTCCTGTCATACGATAACAAATTTTGTTAAAATTTAAAAAAAGTCATTTTTTTTCCAGATCGGACAATTTTTGCGACTTACAGCGCTGCAACCACGATGCCCCGTTTTTTTCTCTACCGCTAGTTTAGATCTCTATAAAACCATGTTCGAGTGAAAAATATATTTTTTTTTAATTTTTTTTCTTGTAATTTGTTCAATTTTCTACAATAAAAAATTTAGGAAAAAATGTTTGTTTTTGACTGAGCTATGAAGTTTTTAAAAAAGGTATGTTTTCTCTGCCGCGAATGTTAGGTCCCTCCTTCAGACGAATGATGTGGATGAATTGTGTGGTTAGTTGTTCCTGAAATAAGCTCCAACACACTTTTGTGAATATTGTGCAGCAGATAGCTAAGAAGTCATCTTCGCTCAAGAAGTTACCTTGATTTAAATAAATCCATCAGGTACATGAATAAATCTTCGTTTTAAAAGATTTTTTCAAGGCCATGAAACTTTTTTGACGAATACTTTAGGGTATACCTACAGCCTTTAAAACTCATCGTTCAAAGATAATATATATACTAAAATATCAGATATATCCTGCGCTGAATGAATATCTTATTTTAGATTTAGTCACTATTAAATTAAAACCAAAAAAAAAATAGTAAAATATAAGCAGAAAAATGCATGTGTTTATATAAAAAATCAATCATCAGCTGCTGATGTCGTGCCTGCTGCTTTCTTGGTTTTTGTTTCGTTGTTTTTGCTTGTATTATTTCTGTTTTGTACGAACTAATTCGCAGGCTTCTTCATTGGGTTCTTGTATGTACTACTTAGACTTGAGTGTTTTTGTATGTGTACTGAAGGTTCTTGTATGTACTACATTCACATCCTCTTTGCATCTCAGTCAATGAACTCAAACTGTCAAACTTAACAAAATGTGTCTGTGATCCGGTTAGATTTAACTCTTATGAAAAACTGAGTTGAATCATATTTCGTTTTATACTTTTTCCCAATAAATGGCGTACAATTTTAATTTTTGTTTTTAATGCAAATTAATTTGGATCCCACAATCCACTTGCACAAGCGAGTGTTACTCGCAAACTATACATCGGACAGAGACGAAAGTGCCACCCGTACAAAACCCATTTGCTTAGCTTGAGATATAGCTACCAGCCGATTTCTTGAAAAATCGGGGCATTCACTTTATTTAAAATTAAATTATAGTAAAATTGAGTTTAGCTCGCAAACTATTCAGCAGACAGAGACGACAGTGATACCAATGAAAAGGATATTCGCTTAGCCTTTTTTTCAATTAAATCAATGAACTTAACCTGTCAAACCTAACGAAATTATCGAACAAATTTGACAGTTTGCTTGTTTCTTTTTGCTTGCTTATTTTATCATGCTTTAAACGTTAAAAGGTTTTCTTTGTTTTGTTCTTGACTAGAAGTTCATAATTGAGTGTTATTAATTTATGTGTTAATTTTCGGAAGATCAATAAAAAATACGTGGCAAATGGACAAAACAATGGCAACAAAGAGACAAAGTAGAAGAGGTTACAACTTAAACGGAATGCTACTTCTACTCTGTTGATACTATCGAAGCTGTTTAATTTTTTTTTTTTTTTAATTTCATTTTTGCAAACTTTTCATGAAAGCTGCGCTTGTGATCTGCTTAGCTATTTGTCACACTATCATGATTTTAATAATTTATGAAATATTTTTGTTCACCACAATATATTTTGAAGTATAATTAGTATAACAGTAAATTGGTGTACATTTTTCTCTTTCGATGCAGTCTTTTGAACTTGTTTTTAATTTGTTGGTGTGTTTCTTTATTAAAAATATTCGAATAAAAATTCAACTTATTTTTTTCTGCTTAATACATCTGCTATTGCAATGCACAATATATCTCAAGACTATAAAAATATTTTATTTTTTTAATAGAGAAACACACAAGCTTTAATTTTTATGTGCTAAATATCACATTTCATTGGGAATATGGCAGCACTACACAGAGTTCGACATAGAACGAAAAATCTGTACATCATGACGTATGCGTGACATTTAATTCAATGCCATCGCATTAATGCTATTTTGTATTAATCACAAAAATTAAGATAATTCATTATTGAGCCAAACAAACCTGTCTCATGCTACTCCATCCAGCACATCTCATTTCCGCTTTCTTCTCAGTATCTGCTGCCCTTAGCATGATGACGTTAATAAATTATTATAGCAGCACACTTTGTCAGGAGTATGAAAAAATATAATGATTTTTGTTTTGTTTTTGTTACTTTGTATTAGATAAAAATAAAATAGCAAAAAAAATTCATTTGCTCATTAATTATGGCAACTGTTGAGCCCAACCCGGAAAAAAAGGGACAACAAAAGTAGAAGAAAAACAAAAACCACAAGACCAGCAGCGGTAGGAACAACAACATAAAGCTATAGCTAAAAAAAACTAGTTAATGAAACTTGGCGTAAATTTAATACATTCATTAATTTTATTGCAAACACGTAACACATTAACGCATTCCCCGCGGGGGTCATTGACATACTTTTGGCAACACTACAGCATAGAAAAAAATATATATACATACACACACACAAACACACACTGATAAACACTCGACAGACACATATCTTGTCTCAGCTGAATTATGGCTAAAGCTACAGTGGGGCAGCCAGTCAAAATAGTTAGCGAAAAAAGAAATGGTAAGAGATGAGAAGCAGCAGCAACTCAAAGCATGTCAAACGAATTTGAAGCAACGTCTTGTTGTGGCTGTTGCTGCTTTAAGTAGCGCTCTTTGGGGGCTGTCAGTTGGGCGCAGAAATGTTGGCAAAATAAACAGTAACTTAAGATATGCTGCAGCCACAAGCTAGTGCTTTATTTGTTGCCCCTTTTAACCACATGTGTTTATTTTTATATGCCATATACTTGAGCTATATGTATACCAGCAGCATATGTTGCTAAGCATTTGTATACATATATATCTTTTTTTTTTTTGTTTTTCGGCCAGCTGTAAGCTGTGTCAACATGTTGTTTGTCAGGCAATTATTGGTTGACAGGTGAATGAATTGAACAAAGCTGCCAACTGGCGTAAACTTGCATATCTTTTGCGTCTAGTACATGTCAAATATTTACACAAAAGCACACTAGGGGGCGCCTTAGCTTCTTAAGTGACAGCGCGCTGAGCCCAGCAGCCGTTGGCAACAGCTGAAAAATGCTTGAAAAAAAAATATTTGGGCAGAGCAGAACTTAACAGCGGCTCAAGCGCAGCGCCGTTTCATGCAGGCAGTTTTTTTTTTTGGGCAATTTTTTATTTAATGCCTTCTAATAAAAAAACATCCACAAGAACAAAGCAATAAAATCAGATAAGATGAGGAGCACAAACAAAAAAAAAAAAAAAAAAAAAAAAACACAAAAACTGCAGATAAATAAAAAAGCAGCGCAAAATGAAATCGTTAGCCAGGAAATTTGTTTTCTTATATCTTACTTTTGCTTTTTTTTGTTTTATTTGTTTATTTCTTTTTATTTTGCCGCCATTGTTTGTAGATCCTTTTATTCATTATTCCCTTAAGCAGTGAGGTATGCGTGTTTTTCTTATAATTTTAGCCGCTTCTTGTGTTTTTTTTTGTTTTTTTCCTGTGTTGCTCTCATATCATTTCGTTGTGCTTTTTTATGTTGCCTGCTTTTGTTTATTTAAACCATCAAAACGTAGCTCGCTCGCTGCCTTTGTTGTATTGTTTTTTTTTTTTTGTTTTTTTTTGTTTTTGTTCTTGCATTACTGTTTTTTTTTTTTTTTTGTTCTTTTGAGACTTAAGCCTATCTGCGCTGCTTTATGCATTATTTAAGGCACTCCTTTGCATGTCTTCTGGCCTTAGCTAGTACCTTACCTTCTTGCTTTCTTTCTTTCTTTCTTTCTATCTTTCTTTTTATTTTTATTTGTTCTACTTTATTTTGTGCCATCATTTTTCTTCTTTAATGTTTGCTTTGCGTAACCTTTAAATAAAGCGCACGCATAAAAAGTATAATCTTGCGGCTTTTGTTGTTATTGTTGGCATTGTTATGATTGTTGCCTGTTGTTGTAGTGGTGTTGGTGAATGCTCTTGTTGCTGTCACTGCTGCTGCTGCTGTTGATACTGCCGCTGTTGCTGTTGATTATTTACCCGGATAATGAAGCAACTTGCATGGCTGAGTGACTCAATGACTGTCATAAAGTGACTGCTTTAGTGGCAAGCATTAAAATATGCTTAACTTAATTAATGTTGCCACAACGGAAAAAAAAAAAAAAACAAATTGGACATTTCAGCCCTTGAAAGGACTTTGACCGAGCTTCTTATGATCAATTGTGTTGTGTGTGTTATTAAATTTTTGCACACAATTGACCGAGAACTGGACCTACATGTTTTATGCCGACTCCGAACGGCTAAAGTTTATGTTCTCAAGAAGCTTTACATGGCATTATTTACTCTCTGAGGTTTGCCATTGTCTGCAGAGAGGTGGTGACCAATCAGAAAAATTTTTTATTGAAAAAACTTTTCGCCGCGGCTGGGGATCGAACCCGGGCTCCGAGCATGCCAAGCCACACACTTAACCTGTATGCCACGGTCACCACGGAAAGCACTGCGTGCAAAATGCTCAAATTGAGTGAAGTGCCTTTTTGAAATACCATATTTTGCTAGGTTAGGAAGTTTGCAAATAAATTTTACTTTTACTGCCAACCCTTAAATGACACACTGCATCAAAATTACCATAAAGGACACACTAGCGCGAATTAGCAGCAACGATTTTTGATTGCTTACAAGTTGTTTGGCACAAAAATAAACCTTGAATTTTTGTAGAGCATGAAAAAGGGAAATTTATCGAGCAACTCATTGATGAAGTGCACTGAGAAAAAAAAAATATAATATAAAATTAAAAAAAAAAATGTAAAATAGAAATTTTACGCATTTGCGCTTCTACAAAACAAAATTTAAAACACAAGTTTTTAAAATTCAAGTATACAAAAACAAAAAAAAAAACAAATTGGCCATTTCAGCCCTTGAAAGCACTTTGACTGAGCTTCTTATGACCAATTGTGTTGTGTGTGTTATTAAATGTTTGCACACAATTGACCGAGAACTGGACTTACATGTTTTATGCTGACTCTGAATGGCTAAAGTTCATGTTCTCAAGAAGCTTTACATGGCATTATTTACTCTCGGAGGTATGCCATTGTCTGCAGAGAGTTGGTGACCGATCAGAAAAATTGTTTATTGAAAAAACTATTCGCCGCGGCTGGGGATCGAACCCGGGCTCCGAGCATGCTAAGCCACACACTTAACCTGCATTCCAACTATACACTTCTTTCCTTTTTTTTCTGCCATTATTTCTTTGAAACTTTCTTTGACACTTTTTGAATATTTTGAGTTGATTTGAAAAATATCGAACATAAAATAAATTCAAAACTAATTCATATTTCAATATTAAAAATATTTAAAATGCAAACATCTTCGAATGGAGTTCAGATTTGGAATTCGGAGGATCCCAAGGATAATGAATCTATCATCAAAAACTCGAAAATACTAAAGAAGTGGCATCAAGAAAATCATGCTTAAAAATAGTTATTTTAAATACTAAAATTTTTGTTTCAAATTTGATTTTATATTTGAAAACATTGTTTAAAAAGCAAAAACTTTTATTATAAATTTAACTTTAAAGAGTTTTGTGTTTAACTTAAGTGAAATTGTTTCAAGCTCTATTTCAAAAAACATATTTGTTTGATTAAAACACAATTTCATTAAATTTAAACACATATTTTTCTTAGTGTAAGGGTTAAAAAAAATTATTTTGCTTTTGAAAACTTGGCTTAAATAAAATACATTAAAAAAAAAAGTAAAGAAAGTCTAAAGTCGGTCTAAGCCGACTATGAAATACTTTAAGGAAGGACATAACATAAGCGGCAGAGAAAACAGACTTTTTTAAAAATTCATAACTCAGTCAAAAACAAACATTTTTCCAAAACGTTTTCTTAATTTTTTTTATTGTTGTAGAGAATTGAACAAATAACAAAAAAAAAAAATTAAAAAAAAAAAATATTTTTAAATTCAACATGGTTTTATAGAGCTCCAAACTGGTGGCAGAGAAAAAAACGGGGCCTCGTGGTTACAGCGCTGGAAGTCGCAAAAATTGTCCGATCTTTAAAAAAAATGAATTTTTTAAATCTTAACAAAATTGGTTATCATCTGACAGGAGCTTTTGTTTAAATTTTTTCAATATTTGGTGTTGTTCCAAATTTGAAAGTATGTTTTTTCGAAAAGAATATTGACTTTAAAAATTCATAAAATATCGAAAAAAAATTTCAAAAACAGCTCGTATCATACGATAGCAAATCAAGTTTAAAAAAATACAAAAAAAAATTTTTCGTTAAAAAATTAACCCACTAGTGCCACAACCAGTACGAAAAACATGGTTTCGCGATAAACGCGTTCAAAGTTTGTGAACAAAGAATATTAAAAATGAGCTCTCACTAATCCGGCTGTAACTTTTGAACCCGTAAAAATTTTTCTATGAAATATTTTTTCTTAGAATCTTAAGAATATTTACTAAAATATAAAATTAAAAATTGATTAAAAAAAACCGGCCAATGTCATGTTCTCCCCTTAAACCTACTTTTTCAAAATACAATAATAGTATTGAGAATGGGCGTGTCCATAGACGGTTGAAGCACAAATTTTATATGATTTCAATTTTTATGAAAAATTTACTCATGTCAAGCTTTATTCCTGTCACATATTAATGCTAACATAGTGTTTTCGCTATTGTTGATTGTATGGGAGGTGGGCGTGCTCGTGAACGGATTATGCCCATTTTTTAAACACATCTTAGTTTTGATATAAAATACATACATACACAATTTTATCTCTGTAGGTTTAACATAAGCTAATTTATAGAATTTAAAATTTTTGGGTTGTATGGGAGGTTGACGTGTTCGTGTGTGAATGACGCCCATTTTTCAAAAACGTCTAAGTTTTGTTACAAAATATACATACGTACCATATCTTATCTCTGTAAGACAAACATAAGCATATTTATGCAATTTTTAATTTTTATGCAATTTAAGGCGTTGTATGGGAGGAAGGCGTGTCCTTGATCGGATGACTTCCATTTTAAAAATGCATCTTTGGTTTGTTATAAAAAAGATACATACCTAATTTTATTGTTATAGGTTAGTTACGAGCTTATTTATGCAGTTTTCAATGTTTGCGTTGTATGGAAGGTAGGCGTTTCCGTGGGCGAATGACATCCATTTTTTGAAGACATCTTTGTTTTGATATAAAATATATATGTACCAAATTAAATTTTTGTAGATCAGTTATGAGCTTATTTATGCAGTTTTCAATTTTTGCGTTGTATGGGAGGTAGGCGTTTCCGTGGGCGGATGACATTAATTTTTTAAAAAAACCTTTTTTTTTTGTTACTAAAAAACAAACGTACTAAATTTGATCTTTGTAGGCTTAACAGAAGCTAATTAATTGAGTTTTCATTTTTTGTATTGTATGGGAGGTGAGCATGTCTGTGAGCGACATTTGGTGAATGACACCCAGTTTTCGAAGACGTCTATTTCTTGATATAAAAAAGATACAATCCTAATTTTGTTGCTGTAGGTTATATATGAGTTTATTTATTGAGTTTTAAATTTTTTTGGTTGTATGGGAGGTGGGCGTGGCCATGAGCCGATGATATCCATTTCTCGAAGACGTCTTTGCTTTGATGTATAATACATACTTTTCAAATTTTATCTCTGTACGTTAAACATGACCTTATTTATTGAGTTTTTAATTTTTGGTTGTATGGGAGGTGGACGTGTCCGTCAGTAGATGACACCCATTTTTCGAAGACATCTTTGTGTTGGTATAAAGCGCATGCATATCAAATTTTATTGTTGTAGGTTGATTTTGAGCTTATTTATACAGTATTAAATTTTTACGTTGTATGGGAGGTAGGCGTGGCCATAAGCGGATTCCAAAAATATTTAATAGTGCAGATCCTTGCGTCCATGTGACAATGTGTAGTGAGTTTCATCCAAGTATCTCAACTACAGATGGGCGCGTGAGTGATTTTTACTCACGATCACGCATGCTAACGTTGTGATTTCGTCTAATCACGGACGCTCACGATCAAAAATAATTTTTTGGATCACTATCACGCACAATCACGATGCGATTTCTTCTACTCACGCATGCTTACGCTTAAAAATTAGTTTTTGATCACGATCCCGCATGAACTCGATGGCATATTTTACTCACGAGTTCTCACGAATACGTTTTATAGAAAGAAAAATACACATAAGTTTTTATTAAAAGTGTATTTAGTGTTTTTACAGTACCTCTGGTAAAACCAACATACAGGAAGGAGCAGAAGCAACAGAGAGGTAGATACAGCACTATAAAAAGTAAATTGATAAAATTTCCCAGCTTATTATTTTTATTTAAAAAATACCAAAACTGCTTCAAGTTGTCGCTGACGTTTCGAAGAATAAGTAAAGAGAGCAAAGTTAGTTGTTGTCGCTTGGCAAAAGCTTATGAAAAGATCATAACGAAATTTGACACAGGTTTGAACAATTTTGCTACACAAGTCGTGATTCGAATAAATTTAAGTCACGCACGTTCACGGACGAGAAATATTTAATCACGCACGATCACGAATTTTTCGTGATTTTTATATTGGTACGCTCACGATCACGACGTGATTCATCGTGACAAGTCGTGACACGAATACAAATTTGTGACACGCGCCCATCTCTAATCTCAACTCATTCTTCTTATCCTGTGTTTGCGGACAACACACAGACTGACGGACGGGCGGACAGACCTACGGACGGACGGATAGACGGACATGAATAACTTGACTTACGTGGTGACCCTGATCAAGAACATATATACTTTTCTATACCGGACTCGCTGATTTCTATGCGTAACAAGCGTTTGAACAAAGTTAATATACCCTGACCTTTCAGGTTTGAAAATATTATTGAGATTTATTGCATCAACCGATTGATTCAGATGGGATTAGTTAAAAATAATGACAATTCCAATAATATATGTACCTCTATCATCTCTATCACCTCTATGTTATCTGATATAGATTTGCTTATCAAAGTAATATTTCAAAGTTATATTTCGTTATTAACTGTCATTAACTTAAGCCATTATTAAAAAGGATTTTATTTTTTATTCTACTAAAATATTGAAAAACTTGTCCAAAATTTATTTCGTCCTGTTTGCCAATCCCCACTTTGGTGAAAAAAATTTTCCGCTTTAATTCATCAACTTCTAAAATTTGGTAGTCTTGCCAGCAAGAGCTTTTCTTTCATATAATAAACAAAAAAGAAATTCTTATACAAATTTGCACACTAATTTATATATATAATTAAATATATATACATATAAATTAATACATATGAAAATATTTTCTTCGGTTTCCATGAAAAAATTTCGCTTTGTCGTAATAAACTTAATTAAAGATTTCAAAGAATTATGCTTTGATTTAAAGACAGAATTCCGTGAACAACAAGCTTGTATTAGAATATAATAAAGCCCAAAAGTATGCTTGAAATTAATTTTTAACTTTATTTTTTGATAAAGAAGCTGTCTGATGTTTTCAATATAGCTAGTTAAGAAATTTTTCGTTTATTATGTCGACAACAACTTTTTATTTACTTTATAATTCCAGGGATTTTTTTGTTGCCATTCAATAAAAATGCTTAAAGCCGGTGCTTAAGTTCTGAATTATTGTTGACCTAAAATGTACCTGCAAATAGTAGCAGCAACTAACAAAATTCCATGAAAACATTCAACGTATTTCGAACGTCGTTGAACTTTGTCTGACTGCCATATTAAGTGGTGGTGGTGGTGTTGATGACGGTGTTGGTGTCGGCACAGAGCACACCAGGCGCTGAAAATCCTGCTGAGCCAAAGTTCAAGACAAGTGACATAAATTCAGACACGCACACAAGCAAACACACTTACACATTGCTACAGCTACATATGTATGTTGCTAGCACACACACACACACAACACAGGCGTTCCTTTGCTTGTCTACATGAAAAACATTAAAGCCGGAAACCGGAAATGCAACTTATGCTGCAACATAGCACAAGTTTATTGAAGTTGCAGCAAAGTAAGCAGCACGTTAAAATTGCAAGCAGCAGGAATGTCGCAGTCCTATGCAAACACATACTCAAACACACATATGTACAAACGCACATGCACAGCAATACCTATAAATTTTGTAAAATGAAGATATGAAATGAAAAACTTGCACAAGCAATGAAATGCGAAACACGCAGAAAAACACGTATCAAACTAACAACAAAAAAAGTTGCCACCAACTAAAAAAAAAAAAATTAAAAAAAATAAAATCGGCAACAACTCTGAGAAAGCATTTTGTAGTATTTTTTGTGGTTATTTTGTTGTTGGTTTTTGTGGCGCATTAAGCGAGTTGGCTGGGGCGTTGGTTTTGGTTTTGGAGCTCTTCAGTCTGGAGCTGGAGTTTGTTGTTTTTATTGCTGTTTTGCGCGCTAAAATATGGTGCACATGCACAAGCATACACAAACACAGCAATACATAGACTTAAAAACATACAAAAATATTGTCACATTGTTTATTGTTTTTGTTTTGTTGCTTTGTTCTTTTCTTTCATCGTTAAGGGAATTGCAAAAATTAATTTCAAAAAGTACTGCGTCGCTAGCTATGCTGTCGTGCTGCGTTGTTGTTATTTTTGTTGTCCCCAAATATTTATTGATATTGCAAGACCATGTTTGCAAATATATTATTTTAATGCTACATGAATTGCATGTAATAATTGAAATTATTTCAAGACATTTAGCGTTGAAAGCCATGTTGAAAATTGTGTAGCAGATTTGTTGAAATTTATTTTTTTTATTTTAAGTTATGAAAATTTGATTATTCTTGGCGCTTAACAAAGAAAAAAAACAAAGAAAAAGTAAATTTGACTTGACTGCAAAGTCAAATCTGGATATACTTTCTGCTTTTTCAAGGCAGAGTGAGGCCGCAAGTCTTGTTCAAGTGCTCGTTGCTCTAGTAAGAAGCAGATAAATGAGCTCATTGCTGTCTTTAAAATTTTTAAATTAATAAAATAAAACAATAAAATATTGTAAAAATATTCTAACTTCTGGCTGCCAACAGGCCAAAATGCATGGTCCGAAAGTTTTAAAACTGTTCTTAAAAAGCTGTATCGTAGACATGTGCAATGGGCGACGGTTGGTATATCCTTCTAAAAAAACTTTGAACCTTTATTTGAGCACCTGTCAAGCCGCGTCAGTTTTGGTTTAATCGTTTGTCCTTACTGTGAGGGTAAAGTTGAACCGACTACGAAATCGTTACAGTAGCCACAGAACCTGGTTTTATTAATATTTTTGTTATGCTAAAAATGTTGTTGTTTCTGCTTCAAATCAAACAATTTTGTCTTATTTTTTACTTTTTTTAATGTACAAATGAATGCCTTATAAAAAAACACGTATTTGTGACAAAAAAGATTGCTTACATTTTTCAAAATTCTTTACTCAAAAAAAAAAGACAATTTTCAAGTTGAAAAATAATTATAGTTGTTCGAACTGAGCCAAATCTGAGTAATTGTTTTTGAAGATATATGCATGAAGCTTTAATTCTTAGAACATTTTTCTGAATATCAATTAGGAACGGAGATATGAACTTTGAACTAAAAATTTTAAAAAATACTCGTTTTCGGCTGTTCCGAAATTTTTATCGCAAAACTGAGTGACATTTTTTTGTTCCTTTAATTGAAATATTTATCTAAAGCTTAAAAAAAATGTTGGCCAAAAACTATTTTTGAAGGTGTTAAAAAATGGCCAGAAAAATGTAAGCTGAAATCTTTTTTGATTTGGCACAAAAAGCTGATTCAAATATTTGATTATGCGATACACGGTTAGGTGCTCTAGAGCAGCGTTTAAAAAACTAAAAAATCTTCAGTTGCTTTTGCTTGTAATTTGCTGTGCTTATTGATAACACTGTGCGACAATTGAAAGGTCAATTGGAATAACCTCAAATATCTTAATGGGTTAGTATAGTGCATAGTCTATATATTATGCCCTCATATTCAGTTTTATCGGATTAGGTCAAATAAGAATGAAGTTCAAGGTCAAATTTCACCTTTAAGTCACAAATTTATTCTTATACCTCTTAAACTAAATTCAAATCCTATGTAGTAACTGCTTATAAATATTTGAAATGAATGGTTCTTTACATTTTGAGACCATTTTTTGCTCAAAGAGTTACGTAAGAGGCTTAATTATTTGTTGGAAAGCAGTGCTTTTTTAATAAAAAAAAAAAATTTTCAATAGTTCAGTTACTTTGTATTTGTCTTCAAAAACAATCAGATTTTGCTAAGGTTTTGCACACACCTTAAGTAAAATAAAATAAACCACCTCTGAAAAGATCACAACAATAACATGTACGCATTCAAAGATATTCGGATTCAAAGATTACCAAAGATGGTAACTTCGTTAATGTAAGCCCTAGAGTAAAATCATTCAGATGAAAATTGAAGATCCAACAATTTTCTTCAAAACTTTCCTGTACATTTTTACTGAAAGAGTTACTGTTTTAAAGATATGTGTGTAAATAAGCAAAAAATAAGTAAAACGTGATATGATATCGCTTGAAAAAGTTTAACCAGCTTCAGCTTCCACTATGAACGCAGCCTAACGAATACACAACTTCCGACAGCAAAGCGAAGCAAAGCTGCTTAAGAACTGTTGCTGTCGTAGTGCTGTGACATATAAGAAAAAGCAAAACGAAAAGCAAAGCAATAAAATCATTTATTTTGCTTTCGTAGCACTACACAGTAAAACTAATTCAATGTCTTTAAAAACTGTCGGTAGCACTAATGCAGTTAAATGTTCGAGGCTTTTGCTGTTCTGCTGAAAGCAATTCAAACCCTGCTTTAGAGTTAATGAGCTAGCTCAGCTCACTTCGTTGTAACTGTTCAAAACCATCTGAGAAATATAGGAGTTCTTGCAGCATTGAATACAAATTATGATTATTTCCGAACAAAAATATAGAAATAATTTTTAGATTTTTATTTTTGAGCCGAAAAATAATAATCAAAAATAATTTTTGTTTTTTTACTGAAATCATATAAATGAAAAATAATTGTTTAATTGTTAGTTGTTAGTTGTTAGTTGTTAGTTGTTAGTTGTTAGTTGTTAGTTTTTAGTTGTTAGTTGTTAGTTGTTAGTTGTTAGTTGTTAGTTGTTAGTTGTTAGTTGTTAGTTGTTAGTTGTTAGTTGTTAGTTGTTAGTTGTTAGTTGTTAGTTGTTAGTTGTTAGTTGTTAGTTGTTAGTTGTTAGTTGTTAGTTGTTAGTTGTTAGTTGTTAGTTGTTAGTTGTTAGTTGTTAGTTGTTAGTTGTTAGTTGTTAGTTGTTAGTTGTTAGTTGTTAGTTGTTAGTTGTTAGTTGTTAGTTGTTAGTTGTTAGTTGTTAGTTGTTAGTTGTTAGTTGTTAGTTGTTAGTTGTTAGTTGTTAGTTGTTAGTTGTTAGTTGTTACTTGTTAGTTGTTAGTTGTTAGTTGTTAGTTGTTAGTTGTTAGTTGTTAGTTGTTAGTTGTTAGTTGTTAGTTGTAAGTTGTTAGTTGTTAGTTGTTAGTTGTTAGTTGTTAGTTGTTAGTTGTTAGTTGTTAGTTGTTAGTTGTTAGTTGTTAGTTGTTAGTTGTTAGTTGTTAGTTGTTAGTTGTTACTTGTTAGTTGTTACTTGTTAGTTGTTAGTTGTTAGTTGTTAGTTGTTAGTTGTTAGTTGTTAGTTGTTAGTTGTTAGTTGTTAGTTGTTAGTTGTTAGTTGTTAGTTGTTAGTTGTTAGTTGTTAGTTGTTAGTTGTTAGTTGTTACTTGTTAGTTGTTAGTTGTTAGTTGTTAGTTGTTAGTTGTTAGTTGTTAGTTGTAAGTTGTTAGTTGTTAGTTGTTAGTTGTTAGTTGTTAGTTGTTAGTTGTTAGTTGTTAGTTGTTAGTTGTTAGTTGTTACTTGTTAGTTGTTACTTGTTAGTTGTTAGTTGTTAGTTGTTAGTTGTTAGTTGTTAGTTGTTAGTTGTCAATGAATACTCTGATGGAAAAATGACTTAAAATTAAATGAAATAGTATTCATGTAAATGAATTTGTTTTTGAAAAAGTTCTTGAATGAATTTTATTTGATTTAAACACAAATAATTTCAAATTTAAATTTTATAACGAAAGTATTTGATTTTAAAACAATGTTTTCATACATAAAAATACATTTCGAACAAAAATTTTAGTATTTAAAACAAATTATGATTTATATGAAACATGAATTTTTTTATATTTTTTTTACATTTTTCATGGAATTTTTTTATATTTTTTTTTTGAGTTTTCGACATTGTGTTCGTAATTAGCGAGCCCTGAAACCCTCTTATACCAATTTTTAACTTCACTCGATGCAGTTTTTGTTTTTTGTTTTTAATTTGTAAAACCAATGCAAAAACTTAAAAATTTTCATTGCACTTAAAATAGCTTGATATTTCATAAAAGTAAAAGTAAATGTTTGTTTTTAACTATATTTTGTAGTAGCGGTAATGCGTTAAATTTCTGTTTTAAAATTTTTCTCAGTGTATTTGTCAGTTTTTAGTTTTTAGTGTTACTTTTATTAAGGTGCTAGTACAGTGTTAAGCTAGAAAAAAATTGATTTTATGTATCTTACATAGTATTAATAATAAATTCGATGCAAATTTTTTACGTAATGAAGATATAAAAAAATTTTTTTTTATCTATATTGTTCATTTTCTATATAAATTGTTCATTTTCTAGAGGGCGTTGAAATTGGCTTTATAAAAAGTTGTTATATTTGGCTTTTCGTCTCCAGCATCTTCAAAGCGTCTCAAAGTAAATAATCCAAGTGCATTCGTTAGAAAAGTGTTGTAGTTGAGCACTCAACCTACGCGAATAAAAAAAACAAAAAAATGGCATGCGTTGAAAACAAAAAACAAATTAACAAAAACTTATTTTTTCGCCGAAATTTTTATTCATACAAAAAATTGCAAAAACTTTTTTTTATGTTTTAAAAAGATGATTGCTAACATAATTGAGTTTTTAACACAGTTTTTTATAAATACTGTCAAATATTTAAACCCTCTGAGAGCCATTTTATGGGTCTTGTTTTGCCCTTTTTAAAAAAAGAACTAAAATACTTTCGTTGGTATAAGTCGCAGCAGGTTAAAGTATTTTATGAAAATCTTCCCCTCTATCACACATTTTTATAGGTCTTTTTTGACTTTTTTCAAAACAAAGTTAAAAAACTGGCATAAACAGTAGTCGCAAAGGGTTAATATACTCTATGAAAATCTTCTCCGTTCAATTTTGCTATGAGTCATTTTAAACACGACTTGTCTTCAACTGACTTTTATATAGCAAAATAGCATATTTTAAAGAACTTCTTGTAAAAAGCTCATCAACTGAAAAATAACAACTTTTAAAAGTATGCAATAAATATATCTTTTAATAATGAACAAACTGAGATCAATGGTGAGTAACTCAAAACTATGATGTTTTGAATGATATATTGATTGTATAAGAAATATTTTAACCCTCTATCATACTAAAACGGAACACATGGGTCTTTTCGGGTGCCTTCAAAAATAAATTATAAAAAACTGCTCTTAGCAGTAGTCGCAGAGGGTTCAACTATTATATCCAATACCAGTTAAATTTTTGTATGAGTCACTTTAGATAAGATAAAATTATTGAGCATTTTTAAATAACTTTCTTTTAAAAGCTCTTCAACTGAAAAATACAGCTTTAATAAACATCTCTTCAAAAAATGAATGTATAACGTTGAGAAGCTTAAAAAAAATATTAAAATGGTTTTAGAAATATTTTTTACTATATTTTAACTATACATTTGTTTTGGTTTTTTTTTTGGGATTTAAAAAAAAAACAGTTAAAAAACTGCCCATAGCAGCAGTAGCAGAGGGTAAAAATATTGCTTGATTATGTTCAATTAAATATATCATAAATATATTCACTTAATATATCTCAGTTCAATTTATTTATGAGGCACTTTGGATTAAAAGCAGAGAAGCAGACTCTATAGAAGCAGAGTTTCTGAAAATTTTAATAACTTTCTATCAAAATCTCATTTAATTAAATTAAAGAAATATGCAAATATTTTTTCAAATAATGGATTTCTTACAGTGAGTAAATAAAATTTGATAATTCTCTATAAAAGTAAGCTGTAACAAAAATTGTGGAAGTGAAATATGGTAAAATTTTACATGAAACATTTTTATAGAATAATTTATCCCTCTGTGACTCTTACTTAGAGTACTTTTTTAGCAATTTTTGAAAAGGGTTAAGTTAAAATAGTTTACAAAATTATTCCTCATCATATTTTGCTACAAAAGTATGAACTCGTAAACTATGGCAAACACTAATATTTGGATTTTCATAGAATATTTCAAGCCTCAGCGACTTCTGATGAAGCTATTTTTTAAAGTTTTTTCTGAAAAGACTTAAAAAGGCACAAAGGCAAGGCACACTAGAAGGTGCAAATGTTTAAAAAAAATGCTCATAAAATTTTACTATAGGTCTGTGAACTTATCAACTATGTCAAGCAGATATATTTGGAAATTTGTTATCGTTTTATTAAAGTAACTTATTTAATTAAGCTTAATACATTAAACATAAGCGTCACGACTCACACCAGGTATCGCTCAAATTGTAATGATGTATTGCTATTATAGTGCTTTTCAAACTGTGTAACAAAATTTGAAATATTTTCAGCCTAAAAGTATGCACAGACAATTTATTTAGAAATGTGTGTTTTTAAAAGATTTGATCATAACAATTTAGCCACACACTCCAATCAGTCACACTTGGAATGAGCTTGTAAAAATTGTTGTGAGATGATAATATATTTTAGTAGAATAAGCAAAAGAGAATCATTGGTACTATAGTACTATATACTATAGTATTAATGTAAACGTTTACTATTTCATTGGAAATAAGCATTGTAAAAAGCTTTCTACAATTCAACATTTTTTTTTCTTTTTGGGCTTTCATACTGGTAGTAAATATGGCTCAGACCAGGGCCAGAAATAAGGAAAAAATTAATACTGCAATTACAACAATCTATTTCAAGTTAATATATTATATTTATTCAGTTTTATCTATGATCCATGTTGTTACCAAAGCCTTCAAAACAATTTACACATGAAAATTTACTTCGGAATTGACTCTTTTACGGTTTATTTTTAAGCTTCCACTTAAAAAAGCAATGAATGAGGAGTGCAGGCAACAATCCGTGCTAAAACTATAGTAATTTCATGAAATTGAGTCAACTTTGTAGAGTGACAAAATTTAAATTGCATATTTAAGTGAAAGAATATTTGAATTTTAAACATACCTTTTTTATGTTCATCAGTTTAGATCATAAAAATTAAAACTGCAGAAATTGAAAATAAGTATTGCATATTTGAAATTAGCATTGCAAAAAATCTAAGTACATCCGCTTATTTCAGGCTCTGCCATACACACAATATTAACCTTATATATATCTACGTAGACGTTGTCAGCGCAGACGTCAATTTAATAAAGAGAGTTCTTCTAAAATGACGAACAAATTTCAATTCTATTCTTTTGAATTGTATTGTATTTTCGACTAAAACAAAAACACATTTTTATATTTTATTTAAATATAATTTACTGTAGTTATTGAATTACCTAAAAAATACAATTCATGAATATATTTAACATTTAGTAATACAGCTCGACTACTTTTACATGATGGTTTAACTTGTAACACCCGTCACCATATGTGTCACACCCGTCACATTATATGTAGCACCCGTCACATATTTTCACATATTTAATATAACATTTTCTGAAACTTATTTAAAAATTTTGTAATGCTAGGTTAATTGTTATAATAGTTGAAAAATTTAAAAGCACTTGTTTTAAATTTACATCAGCACTTCTTTAGTTCATTCCACACAAAATTGGATACATTTTGATTTTGCAAGTTCGTTAAAAATAATTTCTTTTAGTACAATCCTAAACAGTTTGTTTTACTATTTTCAAGTTATTCAAGAGACAATATTTTTTCGGAAAATTACGTTTTTCAGTTACTATTCCTGAAATGCAGCCATATTGTACGATTCTGTTTCAAATTCTAGTCTTGTCACGTTCTTTTTTTTAATGAATGATGATGAAAAACATTATTGAATTGGCAATAAATAATTTTTATTATTATCAATTGTAGTTTAGCTGAATTTCTCAAACATTCAGAGTAAAACCCAGATTTTGCAATAAGTACTCGCCATAACCGCCACAGGCTCTTCACAGGTGAAGTCAGATTTTGCAATGAGTACTCGTAACACCCGTCACAGGTTCTTTTTCAAAATTATACGAACATTGCCCATGATTTTAAAAATTGTTTCCACATTTGGATAGAAAACCATAAAAAAGTCATTTATGATGACTGCAAAACTCTTAATTTGTTTTGTTTGCTAACAAATGTAACACCCTTCACATTAAAATATTCCATATAAATTCAATTTTTTTTAAGTCATATTTAAATAAAATTATAAACTAAAAAGTAAATTTTTTTACTTATAAGTCATGATATTAGAAATAAATTACATATTTTCCGTTTTCAAAAGCACGAACATTTTTTTGTTTAAATTATGATCAAAGAAGCAGTTAATTATTTTAATAGCCACACACACACACACACACATAGCGTTACGCACACAAAAACTGTGCGTGGCTGGCAGCAATATCGTAAAAACTAATGAGACGCTTTGTGGAATGCAACTGCAGTCAGGCTGAAGTGAAAAGACAGCAAAAACTGCAACTGCAACAACAAGAACAACAACAACAACCAAAACACCACTTGTAGAAAAAAAAAAGAAAAATATTGGCAAAGAAAACAATACCAACACAAAAAGAATAAGCCACTTGCTAGCTAAGCAGCAATAATTTTAACACTTGAGCGAAGGCAAAGCAACGCTTAGCTAAGTAATAAAAAAAACACGTTTAAATTTTTATTGGCAGAGCAATGAATTAAAATTTTTATAGTGCACAGTTTTATACTTTTAAATGCTGTTCAAATGTTTAGCATAAATTATAAAAATTAGCAGGTTTTAGAGCGATAAGAAAAAACAAATCATTTAACAAAAACTAAGTTTTTTAATTATTAGTAATAAGAAATTGCTGTGAAAAACAAATTAAAAAAATACAAAATAATTTTGCCTTAAGCATAAATTTTCTCGAAATAAAGTTTTAATTAAAAAAATAACTCTATAATGTATGCTTTTCTAGGCGATTTCAACTTAACTTTAGAGTGTACAACATGGCGTATACTTAACATTTATTTTAAATGCTTTGCTTAGGAAATAAATTTACGCTTAGTTAACTGCTGCTCATTTTTTACTTCTAATGAAGTCAGCTTATTTAAAAATCTATTTTTTAATTTCAATTTTATTTTTTTTTAATATTTATTTTTCTTAAGAACGTTGGAGCACGCTTAACATTTCTTAATAAACTTTTCCTTCACTTTGCAACATTATATATTATTGTTTGTTTTCTTTGGTTTTGTTTTGTTTTTTTTTTTTATTTTTATACTCGAACGTGACTTAATTAGCGCGCTATTAATATTTATTACAATTGCAAACATTACAACATGTTGGTCATAAATTTTAAGACCAACATAGAAGAGGGTGAATTGATTAATTGACTGCATTACAACAGCGCATACATAGCTATATCAGATATAATTAAAGTCTTTTAATATAAAATGAAGATGTATGTATGTTTTCTACCTTCTCTACGCATGTCTGGCAACTGTTATATGCACATTATAATAACAACAAACACAGTCATATATACCCCTTTTTAACTTTTTTAACTTCGGAAATTTTATCAACTTCCATAAAATTTTATCACATTCTATGAAATTTGGCATATTTATTTACTTATTTAGTTTTGTAAACCTTATTTTTTCTGTCTGGAAGTATATTAGAGTTTTCACATATTTTTAATATACAAAATAATTTTACTATTTAAACATTAAGACTTAACAAAACACAAAAAGCTTGCTTTGTAATGTTTTAATATAACGAGCGCTGTTAACGAGCAAAGTTTTTGCCTTCATAACGCAAAAAAGTTTTGCGAAATTTCAATATCAGCCGTGCTTGCCAATTACAAAATTGGTTAAAGCTGCAAACTTTATGAAGTTTATTGAACTTTATTTTTCATAACGATGTTCATAAAATTTATATAAAAACGATTTTAATATTTCAAGAAATTTATAAAATAAAAACAATTTTAAAATCAATTAAAATTTCAAGAAATTTTCAATGCAGTTTTTAAAATTTCTTGTGATTTACTTAAATAATTTTTTATGAAAATGTTTGTTACAAGAAAATTTAAAAAAAACACGTTTGGTGTTTCATGAATGCCACAAAAATAATTAATTTAAGTTTAAAATTAAGACTACTGTTGGTTATCTCGTCTTTCGCTCGAAAATTTGAAAGTGTCTTGATTTTTTTTTTTTTGTTTGTTTTCAGGCTTTTACGTTTTGACATTTTTCTTATACTTCTTCCAACTTTTGTTTCTATTTTCTATTTTTCATATTCTAATTTTATTAGTTTTGCCTCATTAGCTCTCTGGTGGCTAAGTTATATTTTTATATTCCCAGCTTAAACCGCTTGGTTGAACCAGATTTCCACAAAAGTTGGGGTTAAATAAAAATAATTGTCTACAAATGCATTACAATTCATAAGCAACATTTATTTAAAAAGAAAAACCAACAAAAATATACATTCCTTCATATATTTTTATTTCCATCACAGCAAGCGTAAATCTTCTTTTACGCCAGATTTTGATCTAACACGTTTTTTGTTTTTCCCTTCCTTCGCTTTATCAAAAACATTATCATTTCAAGTAAACGCTCGATAAAAATAAAATAAATTTAAAATTCCACCACATTAATTTGGCCATAAAGCTTGCCTCTATTCCAAAACAACTCTATAAAAGGGATTTGATTTATTTGCATACAAAAGTGTTGTAGCGGAAAAAACAAAAAAAAAAAAATAATCTCAGCTTGTCCTTGATGCTAATTCGTTAAAAAATACAAAATTTTTTTCCACAAAACCAACAAAATACAAGCTTAACAAGTTTTATTGCGCAAAAAAAATAACCTACAAACAAACATTAGAGCCTTTCATTAGACTTAAATTAATGCTTTGTTAACTCACTTAAACTAATTAAAGTCATTGCAAATTTACTGAATGTTGGCGAGAAATGTTATGTAATTAAATAGATATTACAATTTGTTGCAAATAAACACAAATAAAAAAAAAAAACAAAACCAGTCTGTGCTCTAGTCTGAGGTCTGGGACGACATGCTTAACATTCAAATCTGGTATGTAAATTACAGCATATTAAAAAGCCACAAAATGCAGCGAACCATTGAAAAGGCAACAACAACAACAACTACAACAACAACAAAAAAAACAAATTAAAGCAACGCAACTTTAAGTCATGCATGCAAATTATAATTTATAACATTTTATTTCACATTTCGTAGCATACTTCTAGGACGCACGCAGCTATAACTTTCTCTCTCACTCTATCTCACTCACACTCTCTACAGCTCACTTTTGTATGCTAAGCACGCACACATATTTTATGCTCATTACTTGTACGCTGGGTGTGAAGCGTTTGTTTGGTGTGTGTTGTCTAGAGGGAAGGGAAGGGGGTTAGGGTGCAGCATGTTAATTTTTTGTTCACAAAAATTTTGCTAAAAATCTAAGCAAATGTTTGTTTCTCGTTGTGCCATGTTTTGCTTTTACACACACACACTCACATAAGCTGCGTTAGCTCGTATGTATAGCATACTTTTGGGCAAACATTAAACTGTGTAAATGAGTGAGTGAGTGTTGCTTGTTTGTTTATTGTTGTTGCTGTTGTTTTTGCTGCTTGTACTGCTGCTGCTGCTGCTTGCTGCTCGAGACTTAATTAGCATTGTAGCTAATATTTATTACACGTTTTCGCACATTTTTACTTTTGCCTCATTTTGTTTTTTCTTTTTTGTTGCTTTTCTTTCTGCCTCCCTCTTGGTTTAGTATTAATATTTTATGTCATGTTTATGACTGACAATAAATTTAACACCGTGTCACAGTTTAATGTAATTTTTATGCAAATTTATAGCCAAACATTGACTATGGGTTTGAGTGTGTGTGTATGGGTTTGTGTGTAAGTGTGTGTGGGTTCAAGCGCATTGTTTGAAGTGCTAAGTTCAGGGCTCGTCTGCTCTAAGTGCTGTCAATGTACTTTTTTCATATTAGCTGGTCAGCCAGCGGCACTGGCGGGCATAGTTTTCTTTCATATTATTTAAACGTAATTATTTAAGAAGGGACATAACATTCGAGGCAGAGGAAACAGACCTTTTGTAAGAATTCATAACTCAGTCAAAAACAAACATTTTTTTCAAAATTTTTTTTATTATTGTAGAGAACAAGTTCCAAGAAAAAAAAAATATATATTTTTTCACTCCAACATGGTTTTATAGAGCTCCAAACTGGCAGCAGCGAAATAAACGGGGCCTCGTGGTAGCGGCGCTGGGAGTCACAAAAATTGTCCGATCTGGAAAAAAATGACTTTTTAAATCTTAACAAAATTGATTATCGTATGACAGGAGCTTTCTTTAAAATTTTTTTTCAATTTTTGGTGTGTTTTTGTGTGAAAAAAATATTGACTTTAAAAACTCATAAAAAATCGAAAAAAAAATTAAAAAAAAAATTTCGTGTCATACGTCATTCGTCATATAGCGAATCAAGTTTAAAAAAATTAAAAAAAAAAACACTTTCGAAAAAAAAGAACCCACTTGTGCCGCTACCAGTACGAAAAACATGGTTTCGAGTTACACGCGTTTAAAGTATGTGAACAAAGAAAAAAAAATTGATAAAGAAAAATGCGCTCTCACTAATACGGCTGTAAGTTTTGAACCCATACGAATTTTTCCATGATTTTTTTTTCTTTAAAATCTAAAAAATATTTACTAAAATACAAAACTATAAAACAAAGTCAATTTAAAAAAACGGGAAATGTCATGTCCCCCGTTAAATTTCTCCCTTTTTGAACATTTTTATAGTGAATCGGCATATGAAATCATGTTATCCTTTCATTTGGGGTATAAAATATGTTCTGAGGACTTATGCAAAAAACGATAGGCAACATTTTTGTGCAAAATTTTAACCCTCTAACTACTCAATTTGTGGGTCTTTTTTGATCCATTTGTAATAAAGGACAAAAAAGACCCATTAAACAGGGATATATTGGGTTAAAATGTTTCACAAAAATTTTTGCCATACAATTCTACTTTTAGTCTGTGAATACATCAAAGCTCAAAAATCAACTTGAACGTAAGAAAGCGTTATTAAGAGATTAAATACTGCAATGAATATTGAATATAACGCCGAGGACTGGTACAAATTTATATGTAAAGTTTTCTTTTGTATGGTGATTTATAGTGAAATTTTATTTAAAAAATTTCTTTTGAAGAAACTAATGCTCTAACACTGACTTTTGTGGCACATTTTTAAACCAACTCCGAATTAGTACGAAATTAACCCTTAAACACATTTTAAGTTTTCACTTTATTCTGGCGTTCAAGTTGATTTTTGAGCTTTGATGTGTTCACAGACTTATAGTAGAATTTTATGGCAAATATTTTTGTGAAACATTTTAACCCTTTATATCCCTGTTTAATGGATCTTTTTTGTCCCTTACAAAAAATGGGTCAAAAAAACCAACAATTTGAGAAGTTAGAGGGTTAAAATGTTCTACAAAAATGTTGACCATAGTATTTTGCCTAAAACCTCAGAACATATCTTATATCCAAAATGAAATTATAATATGATTTCATATGCCGATTAACTAGAATTTCAAAAAGAGAAAAATTTAAATCCCCCTAAAATGAGGCTCAGATGTAAACTTTAAAAACGCCGACACAAATGTATTTTTTTTTGTCCCCTCTGTCAGGATCCGTTGGTGGAACCTTGTTATTTTGGGAAAAAATTGATTTTGTTGTTTTGTGTTATTGAAAATTATTAAACCAAAAACTTGCATCTGATTTTAACAGCGATTTATATTATCATAAAAAGGTCATCATAAGAAATTTAGCACTTCTTTAAATTAAATAAAATCTGCCTGTAAATTTTATTAAGTATTTAGAAAATCTTTAACAA
Source organism: Tetanocera ferruginea (assembly GCA_958299015.1). Lineage (NCBI taxonomy): Eukaryota > Metazoa > Arthropoda > Insecta > Diptera > Sciomyzidae > Tetanocera > Tetanocera ferruginea. The sequence goes on from OY282641.1 coordinate 4,059,508, forward strand.
CAATTTTGATCGCAACACACCAGGCCTTCTAATTAGTTAAAGAACTATATAAATCCATTTGTTAAATCACTATAACTCAAATATATTTTGTATGCATATCAATTTCTACACAATTCATGTTCAATTAATTACGAGCAGCGCCTACAAATATGCTTTGGCCTACTAACATGCTGACTGTTTGTTTTCACAACTAAGAGAAATAATTATAAAAATAATTATAATGCTTTGAATTGGTAGCTGGATAGCTGGTTGGCTGGCTAGAACCAGCTTAAGTTATGTTAATAATAATAACAATAGTGATGATGATGAAAGCAACAACAAACACAACAACAACAACAACACGAAGAACATCAGCAATATTAGCAACAACAGCAATATATTTGAACCTAAGCACACATAAATAATAACAAAAACAACAACACTAACGTCTTGTTGTAGCCAAAATCCAATTAAATAGTGGCAAATAGGCAGAAATAGCAATACGATAGACGCACTCAAACACACGCACACAAACACGCACTTACAACAAACAATTAAATGCAAGAAATACAGCGACATCAACAAGGCGAAATACATTCAACAGCACTGATGCCGGAAGTGTTAATATGCAATAATCAACATATGTATGAGTGAGTTGGTCTTGCCAAAGACTTGTCTTTGGACGAATTTGTGTGACTGAGCGTTATAATGTGTATGTATGTGTGTGTGTGTGTGTGTCTATTTTGTGTGACTTTGATTATGCATTGCTTATCTAACTGTCAACTAGTCTGTTGTTAGCTTAGATTGTTGACGTTACAACATTAGCAATAATATTTACAAGAACAATGATGGCACTAGCAAAACTAACAACAACAAAAACAACAACAAAAATAACAATAACAACTGCACGAGCAGTTAGAAGTGCGTAAATTATATTAACAACTAATGTCTTCAAGCATGTCGGAATTTTTATTGCATGATATTCTAATGTTTGCATACAACATTAACTAAAGTTGTTCTAATTATAATAAAATTTATTGCTTGTAAGTGTTTAATTTGAAGAACAATTGATTGTCTAGAATTTAAGAAATAACAGCTGTCTGAACAATATTTTTAACATGTTTCATTTTAGAAGACTGAGTTTAGTTGCCTAAATCTTTTAGCATTTATTAAGGCTATAAACGACAATTAAGAAGGTGTTCAATCGAATTATGATCAATGGCAAAATATAACTACTTGTATTTTTAACTCTTAAAATCTTTTTGGTATACTTTTAAAAGAACATCAGTATCTTCCATGAAAATTTTTGGAGCAATACCCATAATTAAAGTATCTAACATTAATAATATTGATGTGAGTGTTAACAACCCTTTTAAATTTTAACAAGCGAGCCTTTTTACTGCATTATTTATAGTACATACTCATAATTTATACTTCATAATTTATACTTTATACTTCATACTTCTAACTTCATACTTCATACTTCATACTTCATACTTCATACTTCATACTTCATACTTCATACTTCATACTTCATACTTCATACTTCATACTTCATACTTCATACTTCATACTTCATACTTCATACTTCATACTTCATACTTCATACTTCATACTTCATACTTCATACTTCATACTTCATACTTCATACTTCATACTTCATACTTCATACTTCCTACTTCATACTTCATACTTCATACTTCATACTTCATACTTCATACTTCATACTTCATACTTCATACTTCATACTTCATACTTCATACTTCATACTTCATACTTCATACTTCATACTTCATACTTCATACTTCATACTTCATACTTCATACTTCATACTTCATACTTCATACTTCATACTTCATACTTCATACTTCATACTTCATACTTCATACTTCATACTTCATACTTCATACTTCATACTTCATACTTCATACTTCATACTTCATACTTCATACTTCATACTTCATACTTCATACTTCATACTTCATACTTCATACTTCATACTTCATACTTCATACTTCATACTTCATACTTCCTACTTCATACTTCATACTTCATACTTCATACTTCATACTTCATACTTCATACTTCATACTTCATACTTCATACTTCATACTTCATACTTCATACTTCATACTTCATACTTCATACTTCATACTTCATACTTCATACTTCATACTTCATACTTCATACTTCATACTTCATACTTCATACTTCATACTTCATACTTCATACTTCCTACTTCATACTTCATACTTCATACTTCATACTTCATACTTCATACTTCACACTTCATACTTCATATTTCATATTTTATATTTTATATTTTATATTTTATATTTTATATTTTATATTTTATATTTTATATTTTATATTTTATATTTTATATTTTATATTTTATATTTTATATTTTATATTTTATATTTTATATTTTATATTTTATATTTTATATTTTATATTTTATATTTTATATTTTATATTTTATATTTTATATTTTATATTTTATATTTTATATTTTATATTTTATATTTTATATTTTATATTTTATATTTTATATTTTATATTTTATATTTTATATTTTATATTTTATATTTTATATTTTATATTTTATATTTTATATTTTATATTTTAAATTTTATATTTTATATTTTATATTTTATATTTCATATTTGATATTTCATATTTCATATTTCATATTTCATATTTCATATTTCATATTTCATATTTCATATTTCATATTTCATATTTCATATTTCATATTTCATATTTCATATTTCATATTTCATATTTCATATTTCATATTTCATATTTCATATTTCATATTTCATATTTCATATTTCATATTTCATATTTCATATTTCATATTTCATATTTCATATTTCATATTTCATATTTCATACTTCATACTTCATATTTCATATTTCATATTTCATATTTCATATTTCATATTTCATATTTCATATTTCATATTTCATATTTCATATTTCATATTTCATATTTCATATTTCATATTTCATATTTCATATTTCATATTTCATATTTCATATTTCATATTTCATATTTCATATTTCATATTTCATATTTCATATTTCATATTTCATATTTCATATTTCATATTTCATATTTCATATTTCATATTTCATATTTCATATTTCATATTTCATATTTCATATTTCATATTTCATATTTCATATTTCATATTTCATATTTCATATTTCATATTTCATATTTCATATTTCATATTTCATATTTCATATTTCATATTTCATATTTCATATTTCATATTTCATATTTCATATTTCATATTTCATATTTCATATTTCATATTTCATATTTCATATTTCATATTTCATATTTCATATTTCATATTTCATATTTCATATTTCATATTTCATATTTCATATTTCATATTTCATATTTCATATTTCATATTTCATATTTCATATTTCATATTTCATATTTCATATTTCATATTTCATATTTCATATTTCATATTTCATATTTCATATTTCATATTTCATATTTCATATTTCATATTTCATATTTCATATTTCATATTTCATATATCATATTTCATATTTCATATTTCAAATTTCATATTTCATATTTCATATTTCATATTTCATACTTCATACTTCATACTTCATACTTCATACTTCATACTTCATGCTTCATACTTCATACTTCATACTTCATGCTTCATACTTCATACTTCATACTTCATACTTCATACTTCATACTTCATACTTCATGCTTTATACTTCATACTTCATACTTCATACTTCATATTTCATATTTCATATTTCATATTTCATATTTCATATTTCATATTTCATATTTCATATTTAATATTTCATATTTCATATTTCATATATCATATTTCATATTTCATATTTCAAATTTCATATTTCATATTTCATATTTCATATTTCATATTTCATACTTCATACTTCATACTTCATGCTTCATGCTTCATACTTCATACTTCATACTTCATGCTTCATACTTCATACTTCATACTTCATACTTCATACTTCATACTTCATACTTCATACTTCATGCTTTATACTTCATACTTCATACTTCATACTTCATATTTCATATTTCATATTTCATATTTCATATTTCATATTTCATATTTCATATTTCATATTTCATATTTCATATTTCATATTTCATATTTCATATTTCATATTTCATATTTCATATTTCATATTTCATATTTCATATTTCATATTTCATATTTCATATTTCATATTTCATATTTCATATTTCATATTTCATATTTCATATTTCATATTTCATATTTCATATTTCATATTTCATATTTCATATTTCATATTTCATATTTCATATTTCATATTTCATATTTCATATTTCATATTTCATATTTCATATTTCATATTTCATATTTCATATTTCATATTTCATATTTCATATTTCATATTTCATATTTCATATTTCATATTTCATATTTCATATTTCATATTTCATATTTCATATTTCATATTTCATATTTCATATTTCATATTTCATATTTCATATTTCATATTTCATATTTCATATTTCATATTTCATATTTCATATTTCATATTTCATATTTCATATTTCATATTTCATATTTCATATTTCATATTTCATATTTCATATTTCATATTTCATATTTCATATTTCATATTTCATATTTCATATTTCATATTTCATATTTCATATTTCATATTTCATATTTCATATTTCATATTTCATATTTCATATTTCATATTTCATATTTCATATTTCATATTTCATATTTCATATTTCATATTTCATATTTCATATTTCATATTTCATATTTCATATTTCATATTTCATATTTCATATTTCATATTTCATATTTCATATTTCATATTTCATATTTCATATTTCATATTTCATATTTCATATTTCATATTTCATATTTCATATTTCATATTTCATATTTCATATTTCATATTTCATATTTCATATTTCATATTTCATATTTCATATTTCATATTTCATATTTCATATTTCATATTTCATATTTCATATTTCATATTTCATATTTCATATTTCATATTTCATATTTCATATTTCATATTTCATATTTCATATTTCATATTTCATATTTCATATTTCATATTTCATATTTCATATTTCATATTTCATATTTCATATTTCATATTTCATATTTCATATTTCATATTTCATATTTCATATTTCATATTTCATATTTCATATTTCATATTTCATATTTCATATTTCATATTTCATATTTCATATTTCATATTTCATATTTCATATTTCATATTTCATATTTCATATTTCATATTTCATATTTCATATTTCATATTTCATATTTCATATTTCATATTTCATATTTCATATTTCATATTTCATATTTCATATTTCATATTTCATATTTCATATTTCATATTTCATATTTCATATTTCATATTTCATATTTCATATTTCATATTTCATATTTCATATTTCATATTTCATATTTCATATTTCATATTTCATATTTCATATTTCATATTTCATATTTCATATTTCATATTTCATATTTCATATTTCATATTTCATATTTCATATTTCATATTTCATATTTCATATTTCATATTTCATATTTCATATTTCATATTTCATATTTCATATTTCATATTTCATATTTCATATTTCATATTTCATATTTCATATTTCATATTTCATATTTCATATTTCATATTTCATATTTCATATTTCATATTTCATATTTCATATTTCATATTTCATATTTCATATTTCATATTTCATATTTCATATTTCATATTTCATATTTCATATTTCATATTTCATATTTCATATTTCATATTTCATATTTCATATTTCATATTTCATATTTCATATTTCATATTTCATATTTCATATTTCATATTTCATATTTCATATTTCATATTTCATATTTCATATTTCATATTTCATATTTCATATTTCATATTTCATATTTCATATTTCATATTTCATATTTCATATTTCATATTTCATATTTCATATTTCATATTTCATATTTCATATTTCATATTTCATATTTCATATTTCATATTTCATATTTCATATTTCATATTTCATATTTCATATTTCATATTTCATATTTCATATTTCATATTTCATATTTCATATTTCATATTTCATATTTCATATTTCATATTTCATATTTCATATTTCATATTTCATATTTCATATTTCATATTTCATATTTCATATTTCATATTTCATATTTCATATTTCATATTTCATATTTCATATTTCATATTTCATATTTCATATTTCATATTTCATATTTCATATTTCATATTTCATATTTCATATTTCATATTTCATATTTCATATTTCATATTTCATATTTCATATTTCATATTTCATATTTCATATTTCATATTTCATATTTCATATTTCATATTTCATATTTCATATTTCATATTTCATATTTCATATTTCATATTTCATATTTCATATTTCATATTTCATATTTCATATTTCATATTTCATATTTCATATTTCATATTTCATATTTCATATTTCATATTTCATATTTCATATTTCATATTTCATATTTCATATTTCATATTTCATATTTCATATTTCATATTTCATATTTCATATTTCATATTTCATATTTCATATTTCATATTTCATATTTCATATTTCATATTTCATATTTCATATTTCATATTTCATATTTCATATTTCATATTTCATATTTCATATTTCATATTTCATATTTCATATTTCATATTTCATATTTCATATTTCATATTTCATATTTCATATTTCATATTTCATATTTCATATTTCATATTTCATATTTCATATTTCATATTTCATATTTCATATTTCATATTTCATATTTCATATTTCATATTTCATATTTCATATTTCATATTTCATATTTCATATTTCATATTTCATATTTCATATTTCATATTTCATATTTCATATTTCATATTTCATATTTCATATTTCATATTTCATATTTCATATCTCCTTAAGTATTTCGTGTTTCAAAAAACCCTTTTAGGACCAAATAAAAAATACAAAAAAATAAAAAAGAAAACATTAAAATATATGCAAAAAAAAAAATTGAATAAAATTATTGCAAACCAGGAATACTTCCTTAAGTCTTGAAACGGTCTAGCATTTGGTTTGTTTCCCGAGAGTAGATTTGGAGTTTTGTGAGGAGCACTTTTAAAATTTTGAATATTCAACTGCAAGATGGAAGTTCAAATGTAGTTGTCTAAAAGTCTAGAGCTTCCCGTTACATGAATATGTTATGAATTAAATTTAAAACGAGTAATGATTGCATTAATTTTTCTTGTTAGTGCCAAGTAATTAAATAATCCAACTCAAGAATAATTTCAAAAATTTTGTCAATTTATGTTGACTGCATGTTGTTATGCGAGCTCTTTGCAAACTTCTTTTAAAATGCAAATGCATTAATAATGAACACACAGTTTATGCAAATTGAATTGTTTTATTTTCCACAAAGCTTAACTAACTAACAAAGAGATTTCATACACATACAAATAAACCAATTATGACTGACTTAATTTAGACCCTACCCCCCACCCTCCCTATCTAGACTCTGAAATTATAATCGGCTTTTGGATTCAAGTGCCATTAAATTTAATAAGCAAGCAAACGATACATTGTTTCATTTTGTCAGCTTGCAACTGTGAATGTCAGTCATTTATTCACTCACTCAGCCAGTATGTCAGTCAATCTGTTGATGTGTCTGTGCGTCCAACAGTGTGTCTGCCTGTCATTGCTCAAAATGGCGTTCAAAACTTATTTTGAAACAATAATATTTTTGCTAATATGCGGAAAATGAAAATGAAAACAGCAAAAGCAAAGCCAAGCAAAGCCAAACAAAAAGAGAAGCAATGACGATGATGATGATTGTGGGTAAAATTTGTTGAATGTCAAATTGTATTGCTCTATTTTTTTGGCCTTATTGTTGTTCATGCAAATTGCAGTTCTACTGTTTTCGAATGCAACATACCAACGGCGGCTGCGAGTATTCATTAAAAATTGTATTTCATGTTAAGTATACGCCGTGATGCACACATTTTAGGCTTGTGTGTTCTCTATTTGTTATCATAAGTTTTTTGTATGGATTTGTTAGAAATGTCAAAATTGAAATTGGCCACAAATGTTACACGTACTCGAGTGTTTCTGTATGATTGTGTGTGAGGGTGTATTTTTGTGCCTGCAGCGGTTTTGAATGAATTGCAATTGCATTGAAAGGACTTCATTTTGTGTTTTCAATAATATTTGCAATATGCATGGTTTTGACAAGCAAATGTGTAAATTAGTGTGTGTCTGAATATGTGTTTGTGTGCGTGTTTGAATAAAGTAGACTATAACGTCAATTGCGGTAAATGCTGTTTATGGTTTTTCGTCATAATTTGAGAGTAACACAAAGCATGGTATTTGCTTGAAAATGTAATTTCGGCACTGCGTCATAATGTGGATTTTTGAATAGAGCTTTGCCATAAATAGCACAAGAAATAGTTTTGATTAAAAAACAAGATCTACCTTAGAAATTTTTTTTACTTTTATAACATTTCTTTAAAAGTGGTATTCTCTGTTGAAGTCAAATGATTAATTTAATTCAATTTGGAGTTAATTAAAATGTTACTTTAACATTGAATTCATGTTTCCTGAAAACAAGCTGTCATAATTTAATTAAAATAATTTATGTATGAGCATTTTTCTTTAATGCGTCGTTATAAATTAGAGCTTAACACTGAAACATGCCAAATAAAGAGCGAAAATCACGCATACGCTTACAACCACAAATCCAGCACATATTTAATTAGTAAGCTACAAATAAAGTTTTTGCATTAGTGTCACACACACACACACACACACAAGCTATTGTACTTGAAACAAACACAACGCCCAAAATGTTCATGCATTGAAGCATATCAACAGCTAGATTATAACAAATTAAAGTGCAAAAAAGAACAATACAAGAATGCAAATAATTTTCACAACAATTACAATAATTTACACCAGAGGCTAAAGTAATAATAATAATAATAATAAAAACAGCAACAACTAAACAACTAAACGAGATGAATTTAAATATTTGATAAAATATTTAAGCTGCTCGATATGCACAAAATACATATGCCAGGTATTATTTGTTTTAATTGTTCATCAAGGATTAGAAAAACACATATATGTACATATGTACATACAGCAACATACATAGCAATCTGATTACATTCATACACATTCATACTATATGAGCATAAAAACATATCGACTCGAATGCATATCGTTGAGTGTTTATTTGCGTCTAGGTTATAAGGTTTTATTGTTTATTTTTGCCTTATATTTGTATATGTGTTTGAGTATTTCTTATGTGTGTGTTTGTGTTTAAGTGTTCGTGTTAAGGATAATTCCTTTCAAAAGCCAGCCAAAGGCAATCAAAATAATTGAGTGTAAAATATGTCGGTAGCCTAGAGTATGATAGACAAAAATGTAAAGAAAACAAATTTTAATACCTGTTCAAATTTTGCAAAAGAAAAAACACTTTTGCTAATCTTGATAATAAACGCTGCTCATATTAAACGAAACAAACAATTAAAAACTAAATTAAACTTGATCTTAGTTTTGTTAGTTACAAACTAAATGTTTGATCATACTTAAATGCTGTAATTGAAAAACTGTTGACTGAGTACATGCAATAACAATAGAGTTCAGCTACTACAGCTTTTTCGCACATTCTCAGCATTAATCTATTTGAAGTCACAATCCAGATCTCATTGAAATATTTCAATGACATGAATTCCAGTGGCTCCAAACAAATTAATGTGGGAAAAATTTACCCACCACAGAATGGATTGGGCTCAGGGACAACACAGGACATAACAACTAACCATGCATACACAAACACAGATCTAATTACACAATAGCTTTCAATCTACTTTTGAGTTGACCTTTTGACAAACTAACATCAAAAAATGTACAGTTGTTAACAGAGGCACTCATGCGGTTCAAGGGAGCAGTAGCCATGTAATTTGTTCTACTAAATGGTAGATAAATTAAGTTGTTAGCATTTCTACTACTTCTACGGTTAGAGTTAAAGTTTATAAGAGAAAGTAGTTCCGGACAATCGAATACACCGGGTATGAGTTGGTGTAAATAAACGATATCCGCAGACTTCCTTCGTTCACTTAGAGATTGCATTTTTAAAAGTTTTAAACGATACTCGTAAGGAGGAATGTTCGAAAAATCAATCCCACCTAAGCCCCTAAGAGCAAACCGAACAAAACGTTTTTGGATTCTCTCCATACGTTCAACATGCACACTATAACTTGGGAACCAAACTTGACTTGCGTACTCCAAGTGAGGGCGCACTAGTGCATAATACAACGTTGTAGTTGTAATCATGGTATTGAATTCTTTGGCCCAGCGTTTTATAAAACCAAGCATTGAAGATGCTTTTTTACAAATGTAGTCAATATGATTGTTGAACGATAGCTTAGAATCTGCCATTAACAAAACCATGCTGACGAGTTGTTATGACTTCTCCGCAGTGAATTTTTACCCGATCATACACGATACGCTCAAAAAGTTTTGGAATCGATGAGAGCTTGGCAATTGGCCTGTAGTTAATAACATCATTCCTGCAACCTTTTTTATAAATTGGACTAATGTACGATTTTTTCCAAAATATTGGAAAATAACTTTCAATGATTGATTTGTTGAAAAGCAAAGAAAGTGGTTGACACAAAATGGAACCGCATTGAGTTAACACTGCGGCAGGAATTCCATCGGGTCCAGCATTAAAGTCCTCATCGATCGATCCGATATACTTTAAGATATCCTGAGAGGTAAAGGATATAGGCTCCAGAGAAACTTTGGGTCCTGAATTCATATATTCAAAATACTCTTCATCAGGATTGAAAGAATCAGAACAAAATCATTCTTTGAAAAGATTGGCAAACAAGCTACAAATTATAACTGGATCATCACTAAATCCATCAATGGTTTTGAATGACGAAGGGAATCCATCAGATTTCTTCTTTGTGTTTATGAATCCCCAAAATTTCTTTGGATCAGACAGTATCCTTAACTTAATATTGTCTAAATATTGATGATATAATGCAGTTGCACTATTTTCAAATTCCAGAAACAAACATTTGTAAGTTTCCAGGTCATTTAAGTCTAAGCTACAGACATATTTCTTCCAGGCCCTATTCCTGTTGTTTCGAAGAGTTTTCAAATCCTTTGTATACCAGGGATACGCAGAATTTTTCGCAATCTTGAGGCTGTATGGCACAGATTGAGAAAACATATCAAAGAGCTCCATATAAAAAAAATTAATGGAATCATCAAGGTTATTTCCATTTATGTACTCTAAAATTACATTAAGCTTACTATGAAGTAGATGTTTCAACTTCAAAAAGTCAGCTTTTTTAAAGTTGAATTCATAAACCCTTTCTATTGAGCTTGAATTTACTATATTTTCTCTGTCAGATTTGTACCAGATGCTCAATGGTGGATGGTATTCATCAACAGTCGTTAGAGCATGGACGGCCCTCTTAACAATGACATTGTTACTGTCTGTAGTTAAGACCAGGTCAAGAAGTCGATTAAGACTATTGTTAATACAACTTACTTGTTGTAGGTCGGAACATATATTATCAACAAATATATGTTCTTGACGAGTCTTCGAATTAGATGCACAAAAATATGTATCATCGTCAGAAGAATACCATTTTAAGTCAGGCAGATTAAAATCGCCCAACAATAAAATGTCGTCATTAACGTCAAGTATACTTATTATAAATTCTATGCAATCAGCAAGGCTTGCATAGACCGCCGTACTGCTCTTTGGAGGAACATACGCATTAATAACATATACATTGGAATTACAATGTATAACCTTAACGCATATTAGTTCAATATTAGAAGAGCAGGGAATATCAATAAAGGAACTGATAAAGGAGTTCCTTACAGCTAATAGGACACCACCACCAACAGCGGAAGTACTGTCAGCGTATCTGTCCTTTCTAAAAACTTGGAAACTATTGTCAAACAATTCCAAGTCAGTACTGCTTCCGTTGAGCCACGTTTCAGTTAACGCGATAATATCTTCTGAGAAATTCTGGGTTGACAAAAATATGTCACGCGTATACTATGTATTCTATACCGTGTACTATGTATTATCCAGCTTATTATATTATCCAAAAATAGCTTTCAAAATAAGGTTAAGTGGAAAGGAAAGTCATGAGTTCCATACTTTCTTCTTTCACACCCAGAAGGCATTCTTTTGACACATGCATGTCATTGGAAGAAGTGCTGTCCTTAGACTTCTCTAAAAATACTTCTAAAATTAATTAATGAAATTTTTCGTTGAAGCTTCAATGAAAGGAATCTTGTAGTTGTTTTCCGACATGAAAAAAAATGCTTCTTAGAAAATAGTTAATCATTGATTTGCACAAGCCATGCCATGGAAGTATTCTTGAAAGCTATTCAAAAAGCCTTTTAGAAGTTTATAAAAATACCTTCTGAAATCATTTTTCGATAAAGCTGAAAAGACTACAATTCGATTTTTAGAATGTCTTTTGGAAGCAATGTATCTAAGAATACATGTCAAACTTGTATCAGAAATCAAGGAGTACAATAAAGCAGAAATTTTTGATTTTGATACCAAGGATCTCTTAATTTTGTGAGGTTTGAAAGAAAAAATGATTTTGAAAAGTGAAAACTATTGAAAAACTATAATTTATATAATTTATACAATTTATATATTTTATATAATTTATATAATTTATAAAATTCATTTAATTTATATAGTTTATATAACTTATATAATTTATATAATTTATATAATTTATATAATTTATATAATTTATATAATTTATATAATTTATATAATTTATATAATTTATATAATTTATATAATTTATATAATTTATATAATTTATATAATTTATATAATTTATATAATTTATATAATTTATATAATTTATATAATTTATATAATTTATATAATTTATATAATTTATATAATTTATATAATTTATATTATTTATATAATTTATGTAATTTATATAATTTATATAATTTATATAATTTTAATAATTTAAATAATTTTTATTATTTATATAATTTAAAAAAAATTTATATATTTTTTATATAATTTATATAATTTATATAATTTATATAATTTATATAATTTATATAATTTATATAATTTATATAATTTATATAATTTATATAATTTATATAATTTATATAATTTATATAATTTATATAATTTATATAATTTATATAATTTATATAATTTATATAATTTATATAATTTATATAATTTATATAATTTATATAATTTATATAATTAATATAATTTATATTATTTATATAATTTATGTAATTTATATAATTTATATAATTTATATAATTTTAATAATTTAAATAATTTTTATTATTTATATAATTTAAAAAAATTTATATATTTTTTATATAATTTATATAATTTATATAATTTATATAATTTATATAATTTATATAATTTATATAATTTATATAATTTATATAATTTATATAATTTATATAATTTATATAATTTATATAATTTATATAATTTATATAATTTATATAATTTATATAATTTATATAATTTATATAATTTATATAATTTATATAATTTATATAATTTATATAATTTATATAATTTATATAATTTATATAATTTATATAATTTATATAATTTATATAATTTATATAATATATATAATTTATATAATTTATATAATTTATATAATTTATATAATTTATATAATTTATATAATTTATATAATTTATATAATTTATATAATTTATATAATTTATATTATTTATATAATTTATATAATTTATATAATTTTTATAATTTATATAATTTATATAATTTATATAATTTATATAATTTATATAATTTAAATAATTTATATAATTTATATAATTTATATAATTTATATAATTTATATAATTTATATAATTTATATAATTTATATAATTTATATAATTTATATAATTTATATAATTTATATAATTTATATAATTTATATAATTTATATAAGTTATATAATTAATATAATTTATAATATAAACCGGGTATCCGCAAGCCCGAAAAAAATTGAGAGCCCTATAAAAACAAACGATTTTTTAATAATGATATTCTATTCACGAAGATTTTTTCTCAATAACGGATTTCTCAGTTTCATAATGAAATGAAAAATAGTTAGCTGAGAGCATTAAATTAAAACAATAACTTACAACAAATAAACATACAAAGAAAAAATTAAAAAATATTTTTAAGGACTATTTGAGAACATTCTAGCTAAGCTTACTATATTACATAGCTAAACATTATAAAAACGAAGTAAAGTCTTCACGACAAAGATTCAAGCTAACTAATAATATTAAGATATATATACAAAATTAATTAAATATACTAACAGAACACCTACGACAACGATTTAAAACACGTTTTGATAAAAAACCAAAATACAAAAAAAAAAAATATGTATTTTTAAAACCGTTACAATTCAACTGAGTTGCTTGCTAGAAAATTGGAATTTTTGAATTTTTTACTGCATTTTTTACACAGTTGACATGTGTGCAGGAATGTTTAAAATATAGTTTTGCTTAAAAATTTTTAGTTTTGATAAACTTAAAATTCGAAACTTAAAATTCACAAAAATATGTAGTTAAAATATTAATAAAATATTAAAATATCACAAAACAGTAGTTAAAATATTAATAATAAAGTAACGGTAAAATATTTAAAATAATTTTTAAGTAAAATGATTTAAATCGATATCATCACCCAATAATATTTTACATTTACTTGTGTTTTGTTTAGCTATTTAATTGAAATATGGACATTTCCCAGTGGAACGGACGCGACATTCGCACGGTTTTAATTACTCGAAAAATAAGAAAGGAACAAAAAGAGCCGAGATTTAGTACAAATTAGTACAAAGTAATAAGCAATCATTCAGTGGAACGGACGTGACAAAAAATATAAGTTTTTTAAAATCATATAGAAATATGCAAAATATAGCTAATTTTGAGAATTTTTTTTATAAATAATATAAATGTAAATGAAGGTCAAAGGATAACTATTCCTCGTAGGCTTATGAAATATTAGAATTATCCCTTCCCTTTTAATAGATATAGCACGAATACGGACGCGACATCTTAGACGCGACAAATTTTTCCAACAGTAGTAAAATAGAGTAAAGATGTTCATTATAAATTTTAATAAATATACATCATAATAAGTTAAATTCAAGTTACATAGCAGTAATACTAATAAAAAAAAAAAAAAATAAAGTTAAAAGCTGTTAGAGTGCTTTATTAATGTTTTTCTTCACTTTTGGTGGACCTTTTTTGGAAGATGCCCATATGTTAATTTTAATCTAGTTATATTGTGACTTACTTATTTAAATATATTGTGACTTATAATTACTTATAAGAAAGTAAAAATTGGTTTTCAACAAATTTTTTTTTTAAAAAAATAAAGCTTAAAGCCACTTTAAACTGAACTCTAGCACAGCATTGACACTGTTTGGCACTTTTTTCAAACAGCTTTTCAGTCATTTACCTTAAAACTACCAGCTTTTGACTTTGTTTTGCATAAAATCTAAATTTTTATGCAACGCTGGTCAAGCGGGCTAGCCATGAATTTTATTTTAATTAATATTTTTGCTCTCTTTTACATTTGCTTTGCTGCTTGCTTCTATTTCTTTTTTGACATCTAATTTATTTCATAGAATTAAGCAGATGCCAAACTGTCAACTGCAGCTTGTAGAAGCGGCAGCAGCAGCAGCAGCAGCAAGAGCAGAAGCAAAAGCAGTAACACAGCATCATCGCATAGAGCTATGAAAAAAACAACAAACTTTTAATTGAATGAAAATAAAAAAAAAATGGAAAAAAAAATAAAAATCGAACAAAAACAGGCGCATAAAAAATATTTTTATGTCAGCCGGTAACCACAAAATAAATTGCATAGAAATTAAATTGACGAGCTGCATAAAATTTAGCATTCAAGAATACGCTGTATGTCTGAATTTAGATCAAGGATACTTAAAAGTTTAAAGCCCTTCAAAATATTTCAAATTTACATTTTATGGAATATACAAAATTGATGCTGGATGGCAGCATGGTTCATGTCAGCATTAAACTTGATTATTTAAGCCTACATAAAAACAAACAAAGACGCAAGCACTTCAACACCAGCGCACACACACACACGCACACATACACTAGTATTAATGCAAATGCAAACAGACACAAACACAGATACAGACACAGGCAAACACAGGATGTTTGTTTATGGTCGTCGCTGGTTTGTTTATGCTTTTGTTTCTTTTAGCACTGCTTGTATTTTTGTTGACAAAATTTAATTAAAATTTATAAGTTTAAGAAAATTTCACAGCCAGCAAATTTATTATCTCTGTGTGGCATGTTTGACAGATTAATTTTCTTAACGAAATTGGCCAGAACGAAGAGAACGGCTTGAGTTGAACGCACTTTTGAAGTTATGGTTTGAGCTTAATTGAAGCAGCTTGTGCGGCGTGTTGATAAATTTTGGCCTGCCGAAGCATTTTCTCACCCAAGAATTAAGCTTTTTTTATTATAATTAAAAAACAATAAGTAAAGAATTAGTTTAATGCATACAAAATTTAAACACTAAAAAAAAATGCATGACCATTTTATTGTATGTAGAACTCACAGCTTGAACTTTGGTAGCGAAAGCTCATATTCCTCTAGGTAAAGCTTTGTATTATTTGCTTTATTTTGTTGGCGCACGGCCAAATTTTATGTTTTGTGCGGCTTTTTTGCCGGTCTGACCAGCATTTCGCTGCTATGTAAATCAATTACTTAAACATAAATAAAAAATGCTAAAGCACACTAGCTGCATTTTACATACACACACACACAAACACATGTCTGCCTATAAGCGATGGCAGGCATGCATGCCAAAATGGCTGGAATTAAATTAAGCCAATTGTCCTTTCAGCTGCCATCCGGCGATAAATTTTCTATTTGATTGTCATCATCAACAGCAGCAGCAACAGCAGCAGCAGCGGTAAGTTCAATAACAAAAGAAAAACAATCAAACAACAACAACAACAATAATAACAACACATGAAGTAGTAATGCATATTGTTTTTTTTTCTTGTTGTGTTTGTGTGTTTTTGCTGTTGTTGTTTCTGTGTGTATTGTTGTTTTTGTTGCTATTTCAATTGCTGTCCAATTTGCGCTCTTATCGCGATCTCACACTAAATAATTCATTCGGTCATGCAATATCAAAGTTCGATAATCGCCATTTGCATTTTGAAACAAGCATACACACACACACACACACATACATAAATGCCAGCGCACGTAGCAAGTAGAGATAAGCACACACAAACATATGCTAGCACACATTGATATACTAACTCATACCGATTTAAATAAGAACACGTTCAGTGTAGCTGTAGCGAACTATGGAGTCATAAGCTTGCGTGAAGTGAGGCGGTTATTTTTTTTTTTTTGTTTTGTTTTTTCGCCAATTAAAAGTCAATTAAGAATATGTTAAATAAAAACTACTACCAACACTTTGATAATTGAAAAAGTGCCGAAGAAATAATTAGTTTATCATATCAAAAATTACTACAGCTATAATTGTTGTTAAAAATAAAAGAAAGGAACTAGTTTCCAGCTTTTACTTTAAATGTTTAAATGTTTTATAACGCACATTTTGGGGTTGTTCCCTGACAGCGAAATCGTTGTTGCCGGCGACGTCACTCAGGCCAATTAACACCTGAAGGCCAATACGTTGAGCTCTTTGCTGAATCGAACCAATTGATTCAATTAGTGAAGGAACCAATTTTCATTCCTAGAGTTGGTATGCAGAGCCAAAAAGTCTTAGACCTTTTTCTGACATCGCATCATGAAAAATATGATGTGAGTGTCCATGCATCTCTTGGTAATTTGGATCACTGTATCATATCCGCTGCTTTTCCATATTCTAATCGACGCACCTCATCACCTAAAGCCCCGAAGAGGATCGCTTGGTTTTATGAAAGAGCAAATTGGATTGCGCTAAATAACTTTTACCGCAAATTCAATTGGAAATTGTGTTTCGCTGACAGAAATGTGAATGTCGCGGCTATAATGGTACAAGAGATTATTTTATTGGGTATGCGGTCTTTTATACCCAATAAGATTAGAAGCATTAAACCAAAAGACCAAAAAAAAAAAACAAATTGACCATTTCAGCCCTTGAAAGGACTTTGACCGAGCTTCTTATGATCAATTGTGTTGTGTGTGTTATTAAATGATTGCACACATTTGACCAAGAACTGGACCTACATGTTTTATGCCGACTCCGAACGGCTAAAGTTCATATTCTCAAAAAGCTTTACATGGCATTATTTACTCTCTGAGGTTTGCCATTGTCTGCAAAGAGGTGGTGACCGATCAGAAAAAATTTTGTATTGAAAAAACTTTTCGCCGCGGCTGGGGACCAACCAACCAAACCAAAAGACGACTTCTGGTTTAATTAGACTTGCAGGATTGCAGTCAGGTCCAAAGAGGAAGCCTTTCAGAATTGGCGTTCTAACAAAAATTCTGATTCTAAAAGGCTTCGCGTTGAGGCTAGGAATCGCTGTAATGCAGTTTTAGAACGGGAAAAGTTTCTTCAGGAAACCTGCATAAGAGAACAGGTTCTTCTCTGCCCAAAAGGGAGTAAAAACTTTTGGTCTTTTGTTAAAAGGGTTAAGAATCAGACATCTTCGTCGATTCCAACTATTTTAAAAGATGACTTAATCTTCACTGACTCGGCTGATAAGGCAAACCTGTTGGCTGGTTTGTTTGCACTGAACTCCACTGTCCCGGCTAGCAGTCAGCTACTGCCATTTATTGAAAGAAAATCTTCTACAATGCAGGAGATTTATTTTCGAACAAAAGCAGTAAAACGAGTCCTTGCAAATCTCAATATAAAAACAAGTAAAGAAAGTCTAAAGTCGGTCTAGGCCGACTATGAAATACCCTAAACCCACTTCTCAAAAACAAAAAAATTTGTATTGTAAATGGGCGTATCCGTGGGTGGATGAAACCTATATTTTATATGCATTTAAATGTTGATGAAAAATTTACACATACCAAGTTTTATTCCTGTAGCTCACAGTTAATGACTTTATTGTGCTTTCGCTATGGGAGGTGGGCGAGTTCATGGACAGATTACTCCCAATTTTTGAACACACCTTAGTTTTGGTATAAAATACATACATACCAAATTTAATTTCTCTATGACAAGCATAACCTTATTTATTAAGTATTAAACTTTTTGGGTTATATGGGAGGTAGGCGTGTCCGTAGGCGGATGACGTCAATTTTACAAAATCATCTTTGTTATGTCATAAAAAACATATGTGCCGAATTTAAGCTCTTTAAGTTTAACACAGGCTTATTTATTGCGTTTTCAATTTGTGGGTTGTATGGGAGGTGGGCGTGTCCGTGAGCGGAGGACGTCCATTTCTCGAAGACATCTTTGTGTTGGTATAAAACACATACATATCAAATTTTATTGTTGTAGGTTAACTATGAGCTGAGTTATGCAGTTTTCAATTTTCGCGTTGTATGGGAGGTAGGCGTGTCCGTGGGCGGATGATGTCCATTTTTCAAAACCGTCTTTTCTTTGTTATAAAAAACATATGTGCCAAATTTTATCTCTGTAGGTTAAACAGAGGCTTATTTATTGCGTTTTCAATTTTTGGGTTGTATGGGAGGTGGGCGTGTCCGTGAGCGAATGACGTACATTTTTCAAAGACATCTTTGTGTTGGTATAAAACACAAACACACCAAATTTTATTGTTGTAGGCTTATTATGAGCTGAGTTATGCAGTTTTAAATTTTTGCGATGTATGGGAGGTAGGCGTGTCCGTGGGCGGATTCCAAAAATATTCAATAGTGCAGATCCTTGGGTGTATGTGACTATGTGTACCAAGTTTTATCCAATTATCTCAACTCTTTCTTCTTATCCTGTGTATACGGACAACACACAGACGGACAGACGGACGGACGGACGGACGGACGGACGGACGGACGGACGGACATGAATAGCTCGACTTACGAGGTGACGCTGATCAGTAATATATATACTTTTCTATACCGGACTCGCTTCGTTCTATGCGTTACAAACGTTTGCACAAAGTTAATATACCCTGACCTTTCAGGTTTAGGGTATAAAAAACCTCGGGGCCTGATGGCATACCACCACTTGTGCTAAAAGCGTGTGCTTCTACCCTGGCTCGACCTTTACGAAACCTTTTCAACATCTCCTACAGGACAGGAGTATTTCCATCTTGTTGGAAGATTGCAAATGTCCAGCCAGTACCAAAAAAGGGCTATGCCACGAACCCTGCAAACTACCGACCCATATCGATATGCTCTACGCTCTCCAAAGTTATGGAGAATGTAATTAACTTCTTACCTCATGAACTATCTGGAGCACAACAATTTTCTTAGTGACCGTCAGTATGGTTTCCGCAGGGCACGCTCTACTGGTGACATGATGGCATACCTCACTGAAAAATGGAATCAATGCGTTCACTTATTTGGTGAGAGTAAAGTTGTTGCTCTGGATATTTCTAAGGCGTTTGACCGAGTGTGGCATAAAGCGCTCGTGTCAAAACTAATCGCATATGGTGTCGGTGATAACTTTGCTCGGTCGATCACGTGTTTTCTGAAAGACAGATCTATACGTGTCGTTATTGATGTCATTTCATCCAGCGAACGCTCCATCGATGCAGGAGTACCGCAGGGCTCAGTTTTTTCACCTTCTTTGTTTTTGGTTTTTATCAACGACCTTCTGTCGTTGACTCACAACCCAATTCACTCGTTTGCAGACGACAGCAGCATATGTCATTCTTATTCGTTCAAAACATGCCCGAGAAAGAGGCAAATTATGAATGACACACTCCTTAATGATTTAAAAAGAAATCTCCGAGTGGGGTTTTGCCAATAAAGTAGAGTTTAATGCAAGTAAGACTCAGTTTAGTCTGTTAAGTCACAAGCGAGTGGATTGCCCCTTAGCTCCCCTTAATATGAACGGTGTGAATCTTGTGGAGTCAGCAGCTCTTGACGTTCTGGGCATATTGATCCAATCTGATCTTCGTTGGAATGATCATATATTTGATGTGTCGAAAGAAGCGGCCAAGTGCCTTGGTTTTTTAAAACGGTGCAAGAAATACTTCACTCCAACTGATCTTCGCATGATCTACACCTCATATATTAGGCCGAAAATGGAGTACAATTCGCACATTTGGGCAGGGGCTTCAAGATCATATTTGGAACACCTGGACCGAATTCAACGTCATGCGATATATCTGATAGGGGATGAAACTATTTCTTCCTCTCTCAACTCTCTTGGACATCGACGCAATGTTGGTTGCCTGAGCCTTCTGTATAGGTACTACCATGGAAAGTGTTCAAGGGAAATTCATGACCTGACGCCAACAGCTCGTGTGTTTTCTAGGTCTACTCGGGCAGCTTTTTAAGCCCATCCTTATACCATTGCTTCGTTGCCCAATAGAATATCGCATTACCGAGACAATTCGTTCTTCAGTCGCTCAGTAAAATTGTGGAATAATCTTTTCCTGCGAGCGTTTTCCCTGACAATTACGAGCTGTGCAAATTTAAATCAAATCTTCACCGACACTACTCTACTTTCCCACCCTCCCACTAAACTATTACCCTTCTTCCGAATTAACACAATGCTCTGCATTTATAGGGGGCATCCTCTGAGCGTTGGTTCAGTCTAAAAAAAAAACAAAAAAATAAAAGGAAGATCAGGAAGGGTATGCAAACGCATTAATTCATACTCTTAGCCTTACCCTAAATTAAAGGCTTGGTACAATTTTTGAGATAAGGACGAGAATCATTATTTAGTAGAATTGTTAATGATAAGAACACAAATTGATTCAGGGATAAGAATAAAAAATTTAACAAAACTTCAAACAGGCAAGGTTTTGGTTAAAAATTAAAATCAAGACAAGGATGAAGATAAAGATTAAAGTGGGTATTTAAAAGATTTGACAAGAATTATCATAACTATCAAAATGGGAATATAAATAGGATCACATCATAGAGAATATAAAAGGATCAGCTTAATACATAGGACAAGAACTCAGATAATTACAAGAAAAAGAACGTTAAAAAGAATTTTTACAAGAATGACTTCCTGAATTTAAGATGAATTTTTACAGAGATAAGGACAGAGATTTAAAAAATAATCACAACAAATTTGAGATAACAATAAAAATTAGGCTTAAAACAAGAATTTTAACAAGAATAAGATTTGTCAAGAATTTGGACAAAAAGAAAGAAACGAATAGCATGTGATTAAGACAAGCATCAGAGCAAGAATACAAGGATTTTGGCAACTAAGACACAGATAAGAGTAATGAGTGGAATAATTATGGAATAAGAACAAGAATTTTTAAATTAATTAATAAAAAACGGAAGGCCAAAGGTTTGGAAAAGGTAGAGAAAATAGACAAAAATTAGATAAGCAAAACAATAAGAGTCAACACAAGATATCAGACAAGGATAGGGACAAAGATAAGGACAATGATAGATAATATTATTAGATAATTTAGATAATATTTTATTTTCTAATAGATCTTGTCGAGTTAAAAAAATATTCTATACTTTGCCGAACAACCCAAAAATCAGAACCTTCATTCAAAAAACCGATTTTGCCTACCTTTGCTCACTTTTTGGCCTATAACCTACCAGATTTTCAACCGATTCTTAAAATTTTTCCAGATCTTGAAAAACGAAACTAGAACTTTTCCAACGATATATATATTGTTTTCAACTTTGACAATTTTTCTATACAATAAATTATTTAGAGACCACAATAGTTCTTAATGGAATCATAAAAAATCTTATCTATTAATACGTGAACATTTAAATTTGTCGTACGCTTTTTTGGTATTCATTAAAACTCAAAATTAATGAAACTTATATAATTCGAAAGGTTATGTTGGCCAGATGTGCAGAATGTATATATATAAATGATATATCTGTTACAGGGGGTTCCCAACCTTCTATGAGAGAAATTAAATTTTTGAGAAAAAACCCGCTCTTTGATGAACAAAAATTTTGGTTAAAGAAGAGTTTTTGAGTTGGTCGTATTTTAATTTTTTTTAAAAGTAACAATTTCTTAAAAAAATGTAGTTTTATGCATTCGTCAATTCTAAAATTGGTAAAAAAATGTATTTTGAATTCAAAAATTTGACTTTCCATGTGAATATCTTGGTCGGATTTTAACGGTTTTTCAATTATTCTAATTTTTTCTAAAAGTTTGTTAAATTTTCTTTCAAATGTGATAAAAATTACAGCAAAGTTTTAACCTTAAGTATTTTTAATGAATTTTCTTAATATTGTCGTTAGTTATTTAGCGTGTGTTTCAACCAAATGCCAAGAGAGAGAAAAAAACTATCTCAAATTGAATGTTCTAAATTGGGAAGCCAATATCTCCGCCATCTAAGAATAGATTTTATTTATTTCTTTTTTGTATTTAAGTCTTATCAGTTAACTTAAAGAAACTTTTGAAAATAGTACCGTTTTTTTTGTTTGTTTATATTTAAATTATTCCTTTTAAAAAGAGACCATAAAATTTGATTTATTCTTAAAATATGGGGTAAAAATATTTTTGTTGTAAAAAAAAACAAAAACTCAAAATTGCATTTTTGATTTTCTTTCAAAGTCTATACTGGATTTTAGATGAATTTTTTTTGTCTTGACACAAATTTAATAAACTGTCCATGCCATTAAAAAATCAAGGCTACCCCCTATGATTTTTTTTGACAAAATTACATTTTTTAAAAATGTTGTTTATCTGTTTTTGAAAAAAATAATAAAAATAAAAAAATTTTTTTTTTGAAGAAAATAACTTTATACCTCCAATCAATTAAGAGTTATAGCCTGAACTTATTTTAACCATCTCGTATATAATTTTAAATAGGCAATCAATTAATTGGTTGAATTTCAACACCAGGCGATACTAGTATTAATTAATAATTTAAAAGCAATTAATTTTTTTCAAACTCCTTCAGCAATTAACAAATTTATTAAAATGTTTGAAAAGTTCTTGTTTCGTCTTTCAAGATTCGGTTAAATTTCTAAAAACTGGTTGAAAATGAGGTAGTTATAGGCAGCCTAAATTTGGCAAAGGTAGGAAAAATTAATATTTTGATCATTAGTCCAGATTTTGGGGTGTGTCCGGTAGACCGGAACAAAAAAAAAAAGTCTGAAATGATAGTTTAGGTCGAGAAAATAAAAATGTTTTAAGCCTTCATTAATTCTTAAACTCTCATTTTTGACACCGGAACGTCAAGTTTTTTTTTCGATACGGTCTAGTGTCCGTCCGTCAATAAGTTTAAAGTACCCTATAAAAGAATTGTATTCTTTTGAATACACCTCTTTTCTCCGACACCGGTACGTGAACTTTTGTTTTTCCGAACCCGTCTGTTTTAAGTTTTCTTCTTAGTATGACAGGATGTTCCAGATATAAGTTAACCTTTTCAATGGCTTGGCTAGAATAATCGTGGAAATAATTTTTTTTGAGGCGATATTCCCATTATTTAGGCCATAAAAAGATTTAAAACATCTCTCTAATTTGTACGTGCTCTCCTTAGCTTTTGCCAGGCTGTCCAATTTGATGAACAAAATTATTCAAAGGTTGTATTATAATATTTAGGTGCTCTTACTTCCAACGAAAACAACCGGAGACTGCAACTGGTACAACTAAGTTTTATAGTTCCTTCATTTTATAGTACAAGCCTTGGTTTTAAAAAAGATGTTGAAAAACAAAAACAAAAATTATTTCCTGATGCGTCCAATATAATGGACAAATCCATTGAAAGGGTTATATGATCAATTCGAAAAATTGAAAAACTTCATAACTTTCTGAAAATTAATATTGAATTGAAATGATTCAGAAGTCAAAACTACATTAAATAAAATTTTTTTCTAAATAGCATTATAAATTTACAAATTGTTTTTAATAAAAAAACTGCATAACTCGGATTGAGATAAAGATAAGAATAATGCTTGGGGAAGCTTTTACGACAAAGATTGTGACAAAAAGCTTTAACAAGAATCAAGGCAAAAAATTTGGACAAGAATTTATAAAAGTAGTTATTGAGAAGCTTAATGATTTTGCCATGGATTAGAACATGCCTTGAGAAATGGATTTGGATAATAATAAGAGCAAGAATTCCGTCAGATGAAGGCAAAAATGAACACATAGATAGATAGATTGTCACTTCTTAATTCTTGCACGTGTTTCGATAGCGACACAATCAATAAAATCCTTTTTTTTTCTTGAATTAAAATAAAAAACAATTGTCGCTTTTATTTTGAATTTTTGTTTTGCAACAAGTCAAGATTTTAGACTTTTAATTTTTACCAGTATTAGTTTTTTACAAAATTGCACCAATTTTTTGTTAAGCCTTTTTTTAAAATAAGTTCGAGGCTAAAACTTTTCATTGATTGGAAATATAAAGCCATTTCTTGCAACAAAATTTTTTTTTTATATTATTAATTTTTTAAAAAGGAAGAAAAACACCTTTTTAAAAAAATTAAAAATGAAACGGACTTTTAATTAATTTAGTGGCAATAAAAAAATATATTCGCCTTTAATGCGCTATAAACTTCAAAAGAAAATCTAAAATGCAGATGCGAGTTTTTATTTTTTTTTACAACAAAAATCTTTTCAACCCAAAATTTTGAGAAAAGATAAAATTTTTTGGTATCTTTTTAAAAGAAGTAATTTACAGTAAATTTTAACTACAAAAAAGTAATGATAATATTTTTATAAATTTTTTTAACTTACAAGTTTTAAGTACAAAGAAAAATAAATGAAATTTATTTAAAGATGGCAGACATATTTCATCTCAATTCAAAACATTCAGTTTGAGACAGTTTTTTTTCTCTCTCTCTTGGCATTTGGTTATAATACATGCCAAATATCTAACAACAATATTAAAAAAAATTAATAAGAAATATTTTTGGTTAAAGCTTTACAATGATTGTTATCACATTTGAAATGAAATTAACAGAGTTTAGAAATAATTTGAAAAATTGAAAATCCGTTCAAATTTGACCAAGATATTGACATGTGAAATCGAACTTTTAAATTCAAAACACCGTTTTTACAAATTTAATAATTGGTAATTGCATAAAGCTTAATTTTTTGAGTAAATTTTACTAAAGAAAAAAAACTCAAATTCGAGCAATTCAAGAGCTTTCGACAAAATTTCAAATTTTTCAAACAGAGGGTTATTTCTCAAAAATTGTATATCTCTCTTAAAAGGGTGGGAACTCCCTCCATCAGATATATCTTTTATAAATAGATATTCAGCATATCTATGTTACAGTACCTTTCGAATGCTATAAGTTTCATTTGTCTTGAATTCTTATTAATACCAAAAAGCATACAACTTATAATTGTTATTCTAATTTATAAACAAAATTTCTAATTTCTTTTAAAAATTATCAAAGTTATGCTTGCACTTACTTTGTTTAAAGAAATAAAAAAAAAATCTTTAAGAATTGTTTAATTTTAAAAGACTTTATTAGACACAAAAATAGCTAATTTAAAATAAATTTTGTTTTAATATTTAAATCAAACATATAAAGAAGGCCAACTGTCTATAAAAAAAGTTCTACAAACACTTTAAAATTTTATTGTAATAAAATCTAATTATTACTTTACTAAAAGTTAAAACGTTTTTGCTGCCATGGCAATCTTATTTCTAAAATAACCTATTTATAGCTGTACTAGAAATACTTGAGTTGAAGTGAAGTGGAAGTTGAACCAAATAACGGTGTGAAAATTGAGTGCGAAAACGTACAAACCAGCAGCTGTAGCCAAATAAATGTGTAAAGTTCACAAGATAATCAAATTCTGGTAAAGTTGGTGCAGAAAAAAATAAACAATAAAAAACATCGACGCACAAGAAAACAATAAACAGTGCGTTCCAGAAACACGGCAACAAATAATATGAATAAAAGTTAAGTTCAAAAAGCCTTACGTACGTGCAAGAGTTGGAAATAAAATTGAGTCAAATTGCTGTCAAAAGCTGTTGCCAAGCAGTGATGTGAAAATTACATACGAGATTGAGAAACACACACACAAACACACACATTCATAAACATGCTAAGTGCACAAAAACATAAACGTGCGACATACTTTAATTTTGACATCGAAAAGAAGTATTTTTGTGTCGAATCGATAAAGTTGTTTTTAAATTGTTTCCACTTCAGTTAACTGTTGATTGTGCTGTGCTGTTGGCACGAAAACAAAGTTAAAAGTTGTAGCGAATTTGGCTACTGCGTTGATGTTTAAAGTGTTTTGTTAGCTAACAAATTTGAACAAATTTCAACTGTCT
The DNA here is from genome assembly GCA_958299015.1 of Tetanocera ferruginea. Lineage (NCBI taxonomy): Eukaryota > Metazoa > Arthropoda > Insecta > Diptera > Sciomyzidae > Tetanocera > Tetanocera ferruginea. The sequence goes on from OY282641.1 coordinate 4,086,987, forward strand.
ATTGATTTGTATTATATTTCAATTTAGTTTTATAATTTGTGCAGATGACATGAATTGTGATTGGTTGAGAAAGCTGTGCATGTATGTGTGTGTGTGTGTATGTGCAATTGGCTGTGTGCAAACTGATAAGAAATCAACTTTTTTGTTACGTACTCAGTGTGGGGAAAGGTTTTGCCGAGAGGCAAATATTTTTATGAAAAGAATGTTTTAAGTATTTTAGATTTAAATTAAGTGAGATGTGCTTAAAAAATTATTGAATTTTGATATTAAGAAATAAGATTCTTGCTTATGAAAAATTTCTGACATTTTTTTGGGTGTGCTTTGTTGTAGGTTATAGGCGAGAAAATCAAATAAATAAGCAAAAAAAAGCACAAAAAAAAAAATTGGTTATATTTATAATATTGTCCTTTTTGTTAAATAAGAAAAGAAACGCAAACTCAGCTTTTTTAAGTTTTTCTAATAAAAACTTCTGGCTTGTTTTTTTTTCGGTAGGAAAAATGGTTTTCGAGTTTAAAAAAGGCTATCTGTTTACATGAGTGACTTGAATGGATCTTCAGTAAAAAGTCTAGACAAGATTTTTTTGGACAAATAGCGCAGTGAACTCTAAAATTACAAATACTAAGAAAAAAAACAGCAAAAACTGACATGTTTTGTTTGAAATAACTCAGACACATGTCCAATTAACTTAATTTCAGTATAAAAAAATAAATGTTATTGTAACGAAGGGTTTAACTAAAATGAAAATAATTAAATGAAAATGCAAAACACAAGCTTGCTAACAAACATAAAAAACACATAAAAATAAGCCAGAAACATGCATGACTGTGTTTACAAAAATTAAAAAAAAAAATATTTCTGTTGCTCTGTCTTTGCACAAAACACAGCTTTGAGACAAACAGTTTGTAGAAACATTTCATTTAAAAAAACTTTGTACAATTTATTTGTTCATTGTAACAAAAAAGCAATAAAGACACGAAAAAATATTAAGACAAAAGAAATAAATAAAATATAAAAAAAAAAAAAAATAAATAAAAAATGTTGCTGCCAAAAGCTAGAATCAACAATTTTTATAGCCGCAACCCAAGCGAGTTTCTTTAATTGTCACAACAACAGCAGCAATTCAGGTGCACAAAAAAAAAATACACAAAAAAAAAAAAAAAAATATTAAAAAATAAGAAAAATACAACAGTAACAAAGCTGGCAAAAATTCAAAAAAAAAAAAAAATAAACATAGGCAGCTGTTGTGCTGCCAGGATTATTCATTATAACTGCTAAACGAGATGCAATTATAAAGGACAAAACTCTGGGGTGTCATAAAACAAGGAAGTGCCATGATGACGATGATGATGCTGCTGCTGTTGGCGATGATGCCAACGTTGTTTTGTTTTTAGATTTTTGTTGTTGTCTTTGGCTGTTGACAACATTTAGCTGTTGGTTGATGCTGATGCTGAAGATGAGCATCAACATTATACATTGGGGCTCAATTGTTTTTGCTGTCGCTTATGTTTGTGGCTTTTGGTGCAAATTTTAATTCTTCGAGTAATAAGTTTTGAAATGGTAACGATAAAGCTATTGAAAAATAAGCACGGGTGGCCTGCCCTGCGTGAATTGTGTTGAAAATTGTTTTGAAACAACTGGTTATGATATAAGTAAGATTGATTTATGTCATGTGTTAGTTTTTCAAATGAACCTTCAAATGAAAAAATTCAAAAATGCATCAACTGAAAACCAAAATATCGTCAGATTTAATAAATCACGATTGAGCTTATCAGAGTGTAGCATAGCTAAAAACTAAAATATGCAGACATATTTTTGAGCTGAAACAAAATTATTCGAGTATTTTATTTGTTAAAATAAATCAAAATTTTTTAACATCTTTTGATTTGACGTAATGTGCCAGAAATTTTAAGAACAACATTGTAGATGCGTCAAAGTAACATTAAGATATGTCACATAAAATTGCGAAAATATTTAATTTTTAATATCATGTTAGATATACAATTTTGGGACACAAATATTGAAATTAATTTTATAATTTTATAATTTTATAATTTTATAATTTTATAATTTTATAATTTTATAATTTTATAATTTTATAATTTTATAATTTTATAATTTTATAATTTTATAATTTTATAATTTTATAATTTTATAATTTTATAATTTTATAATTTTATAATTTTATAATTTTATAATTTTATAATTTTATAATTTTATAATTTTATAATTTTATAATTTTATAATTTTATAATTTTATAATTTTATAATTTTATAATTTTATAATTTTATAATTTTATAATTTTATAATTTTATAATTTTATAATTTTATAATTTTATAATTTTATAATTTTATAATTTTATAATTTTATAATTTTATAATTTTATAATTTTATAATTTTATAATTTTATAATTTTATAATTTTATAATTTTATAATTTTATAATTTTATAATTTTATACTTTTATAATTTTATAATTTTATAATTTTATAATTTTATAATTTTATAATTTTATAATTTTATAATTTTATAATTTTATAATTTTATAATTTTATAATTTTATAATTTTATAATTTTATAATTTTATAATTTTATAATTTTATAATTTTATAATTTTATAATTTTATAATTTTATAATTTTATAATTTTATAATTTTATAATTTTATAATTTTATAATTTTATAATTTTATAATTTTATAATTTTATAATTTTATAATTTTATAATTTTATAATTTTATAATTTTATAATTTTATAATTTTATAATTTTATAATTTTATAATTTTATAATTTTATAATTTTATAATTTTATAATTTTATAATTTTATAATTTTATAATTTTATAATTTTATAATTTTATAATTTTATAATTTTATAATTTTATAATTTTATAATTTTATAATTTTATAATTTTATAATTTTATAATTTTATAATTTTATAATTTTGTAATTTTATAATTTTATAATTTTATAATTTTATAATTTTATAATTTTATAATTTTATAATTTTATAATTTTATAATTTTATAATTTTATAATTTTATAATTTTATAATTTTATAATTTTATAATTTTATAATTTTATAATTTTATAATTTTATAATTTTATAATTTTATAATTTTATAATTTTATAATTTTATAATTTTATAATTTTATAATTTTATAATTTTATAATTTTATAATTTTATAATTTTATAATTTTATAATTTTATAATTTTATAATTTTATAATTTTATAATTTTATAATTTTATAATTTTATAATTTTATAATTTTATAATTTTATAATTTTATAATTTTATAATTTTATAATTTTATAATTTTATAATTTTATAATTTTATAATTTTATAATTTTATAATTTTATAATTTTATAATTTTATAATTTTATAATTTTATAATTTTATAATTTTATAATTTTATAATTTTATAATTTTATAATTTTATAATTTTATAATTTTATAATTTTATAATTTTATAATTTTATAATATTATAATTTTATAATTATATAATTATATAATTTTATAATTTTATAATTTTATAATTTTATAATTTTATAATTTTATTATTTTATAATTTTATAATTTTATAATTTTATAATTTTATAATTTTATAATTTTATAATTTTATAATTTTATAATTTTATAATTTTATAATTTTATAATTTTATAATTTTATAATTTTATAATTTTATAATTTTATAATTTTATAATTTTATAATTTTATAATTTTATAATTTTATAATTTTATAATTTTATAATTTTATAATTTTATAATTTTTTAATTTTATAATTTTATAATTTTATAATTTTATAATTTTATAATTTTATAATTTTATAATTTTATAATTTTATAATTTTATAATTTTATAATTTTATAATTTTATAATTTTATAATTTTATAATTTTATAATTTTATAATTTTATAATTTTATAATTTTATAATTTTATAATTTTATAATTTTATAATTTTATAATTTTATAATTTTATAATTTTATAATTTTATAATTTTATAATTTTATAATTTTATAATTTTATAATTTTATAATTTTATAATTTTATAATTTTATAATTTTATAATGTTATAATTTTATAATTTTATAATTTTATAATTTTATAATTTTATAATTTTATAATTTTATAATTTTATAATTTTATAATTTTATAATTTTATAATTTTATAATTTTATAATTTTATAATTTTATAATTTTATAATTTTATAATTTTATAATTTTATAATTTTATAATTTTATAATTTTATAATTTTATAATTTTATAATTTTATAATTTTATAATTTTATAATTTTATAATTTTATAATTTTATAATTTTATAATTTTATAATTTTATAATTTTATAATTTTATAATTTTATAATTTTATAATTTTATAATTTTATAATTTTATAATTTTATAATTTTATAATTTTATAATTTTATAATTTTATAATTTTATAATTTTATAATTTTATAATTTTATAATTTTATAATTTTATAATTTTATAATTTTATAATTTTATAATTTTATAATTTTATAATTTTATAATTTTATAATTTTATAATTTTATAATTTTATAATTTTATAATTTTATAATTTTATAATTTTATAATTTTATAATTTTATAATTTTATAATTTTATAATTTTATAATTTTATAATTTTATAATTTTATAATTTTATAATTTTATAATTTTATAATTTTAAAAATTTATAATTTAATTATTTTATATATCCTTAAATAAAATTTTAAGGCACGCAAAGATTTTTTATCGGAAACTGAAAGTTGAAGATTTAATTCTTGTATAGAAAGCAGTTTCTTTAAAAAAGATATAATCAACAAAGTTCGTTTACGTCGTTCTAGCTTTACTTACTTAACCCACTTCTGCCTGCCTTTCCTTATGGCACGAACTTTTAACACCAGCAATTTGAAGCACTGACACACATAACTAATTTTCCAAAAGTAACTACTCAAAACTTTATATATAGTTAAAATTAAATTTATTGAAGGTCAAACTGAATGTATTTTCTTATCCAACAATTTTGTCAGCCGCTCGAGTTGCTAAAAATGTTAAAAAAAGTTCAATTTGAATTGAATTACTTAATAAAGATTTTATAAACTTTTATTCTCTACTTATCAAACTTTCAAACAAACAAAGCAAGATTTTATTTGTTAGGTTTCTGCAAGTTAAACTTTAACAAAAAAACTTTATAAAAATGTCAAACTGTGTAGCTCTTTTGCATTTATCGGTCAGCATATTCTAAACTATTCTTAGCTGCTCACACCACTTGTGTATTGTTTTTGTTATTTGGTCAAAGTTTATTATATTTTTTCAAAACTTATTTTATTTAACCAACGCACAAATCTTCAAGCTTCAACATTTTGCAACACTCCGACACAGACACAGTTCAAAGTACCCTTTAAAGCAGGTCATCTCGTGTTATTGTTCTTTTTCTTCTTGTTTTCTTCTGCCTCGCAGCCAGGCTAACTAACACACTAACATTAAATGTCTACGCATGAAATGCAAAAAAAAGAAAAAAAAAATATATATTAAAACAAGAAAAATATTCAGCATAAAGAACACACAAAGTTTAACACGAATACCGGATATACAAAGATCAGCCGCAGGAAACAGTAGCTTAAAATTGTACTGGCGACACATTTCTCTGGAGTGCGGCAACAACAAGTAGTTAGTTGGTTTGACTGTGTGTTGTTGGGGGTTGACAGCAGTTGAAAGCGTTCTGTCAAAATGCTTTGTGTTGTTTTAAAAACAAAAGATAAAGCAAAATTCTTGCTGGTTTTTTTTTTCTAAAACTGCATAATTATGAGATAAATGTTTAAGATTCTAATTAAACTTGGTGTTATTTTAACTTAAATTATAATAATTAAATTATTCTTTGGCAGCATGATGCGGAAATAATGTTTTTAAGTTGGTTTCTATTTTAAGTTTTAATCAGCTCTAATGAGTTTTTCATGAGAAAATTATGGTTTCAATTTAAGGTCACAAACATGTTTTTTCCCTCAGGTGTCATGGAAGACAGTGTCTGTTTATGGTAGAAAATTTTTTTATAATTACAGTTGAACTTTAACCATTCTTTGTAAAGTACTTTATATTAAGACCAGGCAGAGAAGTTATACGTAATTAACTTAAAAATGATTTTTTTTTTCTTAAAAAAATTTAATATATTTTTGTTTTCTTGACTTTTTTTTTTCAAGATACATATATTTTTAAAAGGAAAATATATACATTTTCTCAGTGAACTGCAATGTACAAGTTAATTCAGCAATCGATTGGTTCGATATACCGAATACTAGAACCTTATCTTTCAAATCTACCTTGACCTATGTCTCAAAATTTCTATTAAAAATACAGAATTACTCAAAGCTGTAACATTTTAATGTGTTATAATTTTGTAGTAATTTTAATTTGCTATTTTATTTTATAGTTCTTAAAAACAAAATACAATTCTTTTTTTTTTTTTTTTGTGTATATTTTTAAGCACAGGTTTGTTACCAGGCAAGTGCAGACAAAAACCTTATTTGATAAATATGAGTGTGTGTTGTTGGTATATTTGGCTTAAGCCAAAATATTGAACAACCCAAATGCATTTTTTAAATGATCCGTTTTGCTATACCGCATATCTACCCATTCTGTTACTCAGATATCAAGTTCTCATAGTTGAATAACCAGTTAGATCAACAGAATTTGCTGCAAAGACGCACACATGGTTCGTCATTGTGTTTTGCATGTAAACAAGAGTGCTTCAAAATTGAATTTTTTTTTAAACTATTAACGTCTTACAGCAAAAATTGATAGTATGTGATGCAAAAGTAATCAGTAAAATAAGTAATAAAAGCGAACTCCAATGTATCGTAATATTCTTAATACTTTAAATTAATGAAAATTTCATAATTTTGGCAAATATGAATTTATAAAAAATATGTTTTATTATGTATTCTTTACGAAGATTGCACTCTCATTTAAATATTACTAAAAATTTGCAACCATTCTGATTGAATTTTATTGAAAAGACAAAAATTGGGACAACAAAACTAAAGTTGGATTTAATTTTGTTCAGATAGTTCAGATAGTAAAAAAAAAATTTTCATAAAACTTAATGAAATATTTTTTGTTACGAACATATATATGATTATTCTTTATTTTTTTATGGACAATCTAATGAGACCAAAATCTTTTGGTGCTGCCGTCTTAAACTTATGACCGATTTTATTAAATTATTTTTTCACAACGCGTCATTTTGTCTAAGAAAATGATATAAGAACAAACATTTTCTCAAAAAAGAATACTTTGAATTTAACCCATGTTGTTTTAACCCATTCACGGCAATGAGTTAAGACAGCGCCTCGTTTGGTAAAAAATTAGTCAATTGCTCATGTTTTTTTTTGTCACAAGACTCTATCATCTACTTTTAAGAATATTTAATGTAAAAAATTTTTAATGAAAATATCATGGATAATATTCATTATCAGTTCATTGGCAGCAGGTTTTCGGAGATGCTTTCGCAAAAAGGTGACCTACGGTGCGCACGATTTCTATACAAGGGTTCATCTGAAATATAAAAATGAGTTAGATTTAGTTTCAGAATAAGTCTTTTTAAAACTCAATTTCTTCGGAGCACTTCTTAAAAACAAAAAAAAATGTTTAGATATTATTTTAACTAGAAAATTCAACGATTTTCAACTTTAATTTTGTTATTGTATATTTAGCATGATGCCAAAAAAATAACTTATTTGAACTTTAAGATACAAATGTGTGACTACACTCAATAAAGAGAGTCCATATATAGCTTCATTTCATAGTACTCCAAAATGTCCTTGCTTACTTAGGGTGCCTGATAACTAGATGTTTGAAAAAATTTCTTTTTTTTTTTTTGAAATGTTGTGTTTTTAATCTTTTTATCCATTTTCCTGGTGGAAAAACAAACATTTTATAATTTTGTTTTATTAAAAAGGATAAATTCTTTACAGAATAATGCTCTATACTGCAAGATTTAATATACAAATAAAAAAAATAATTATTTTAAAAAAAGTAAGAATATCAAATCAAGGGGCGTTCAAATAAATTTGCACAAAATACCTTCGATTTGGTAGAAAATTCGAATTGAAGATGCAGCTCCTAAAAAAAGTCATGTAAAAGTAAGGAATTATTTTTAAAGTTTTAAATGTGGCTCATTCCATACAGACGAGTGTGACGTTTTGACTTCTTTATCGTGCTGAAAATGGTATTAACCGGTTAAAATTTTAGCAATTTACTATAGGATATTTTTGAAGATGCCCCAAGGCTTCAAAATGCTAAAAAATAATGCATTTATTTATACTAGTATAATAGTTACATTCGCTTAAACACCTGGGACGGGTGTGACGAGTACAAGTTTAAAAACTAAAAATACTGAGTTTAACATTTAAATTCAGTCTATCTGCCACAATCAGACCATTTTTGACTTGCATATATTCAAATTACATATATTTTCTGTTGAATACCATTGAAAAATATTTTGCAAAAATGGCGATAACCATTATTTTTTAAACTTTTAAATGGGACGGGTGTGATATTAGATTGTCCCGGGTGTGACGAGTGCGAATTATGTGGGAATTATATATACCCTACGGACAAAAGAACCGGTTCAAAACCAATCACGTGATAGGTTCCAAAGTGATAGTGACCGGTCCCAATTCTGACACCAACATATGAAAACAACCGGTCCCTTTTACATGGCGTTGTCATTGGCAGGGGTAAATTGACACCGCCTAGATACCTTTGGACCAATCCTAGAACCGGTTCAGTAATATATCGGCTGGTGTCAATCAACACCTCATAGATACCTTTGGACCTAATCAGTAGCCGGTCTATTTATAGAACACGGCACACTTATACGCACGTTGATAATGAAATTGAATCATTGCTTTGTAAATTCATGTTTAGCCCACCTTGCTAGCGTTAACGTTTAGTACTCGACTGACCTGGGTTCAATCCCCGGCAGAACAAAAAAAATATTTTTTTTTTATTATAAAATAAATTTTTTTTTTAATTAAAAATTAAATTTACAGTTTTTTTCAAGGTGTTAAGCAAACTTATTTTGAAGAATTTTTTGATTAAACAGTTAATGAAACGGAATTATAATTTAAATTATTAAATTAAAATTGTTGATGTATGTAGTATACTTACACAGCCAGGAGACGAACCCACGTCCTCCGCGTGACAGTCCAACGCACTTCCACTGAGCTATTGGTAACGATAAGATAAATATAGCAAAACACATTTAAAAACGATTGGTCCCGTTCTGAGTTAAATCGAATCTGTCCTGTGATAGGCTAAATAAGAACTATCACAGGACCGGTCACTTTAGGCAATTGACCCTGCTTTTGCCGTAGGGTAAGAACTTAATGGATAAAATAACCATCACATATTTTTGACACCAAAATCAAAAAATATGTTTTTAATTAATGTATTGTATTTAAAAAAAAAAAATTTTTGATCAAATTAATACCTATATAAATGACTTCGATTTTTTAATTTCGATTTTTAATTTTTTAAAAAAAAAAATATTTTTTTGCAAAAAAATTTTTCCATGAATTTTTGATCAAATTAAAACCTAAACGAATGATTTCGCTAACCTGAGTTTACAAAACTAGTTTTAATCGAAGAATTTATTCATATACTTGCAAAAATATCATTATTAGAAAAAAATTTTGAAAACTGTACCGGGTGTGAGCAACTTCTTGTAACGGAAATTAAGAATAAAAAAAATTTATTGAATGAAAAAAGTTAACAAATTTATGTAAAATATCAAAATCCTTACTTTAGTTAAGTTTCATTCTTATCATAAGCCCATGTTGCTTCTTAGGAAAACTATAGCATTTTTCTGGGACGGGTGTGACACTGAAAAAACACTCAGTTAAAATATTTTTTCTATGTTAACGCAGTAACCAATCCTTGTTATAAACTTTTCTTAAATAACATTTGTTCAAACCTCACTACTTACTTAAATTATAACTACTTGTTAAAAAATATCATAAAAAATCTTTGAAAAAGCAATGTTTTCAAATTTCATTCAAAAACATTTTTAAATATTAATAAAAACGTTTCATTGAAGAAATCAAAATCAAACACAAAGCACGTCTCAATATAAAGGTATCTCAAAAATAAAGGTAAGTTTCGATTCCTAATAAATAAGATAGTTACAAACAACATTGTTATCTATTTTAACAGTACTAACCTAATTTTATTGAATGTGCATCAAGATGTGGCTGTTTTCAACGTTTTGAATCTTAGAAAAATATTTTAAGTTTTTCTCAACTCGGAGTTTGTTTACTTAAATTGTCAAAAAAACATAAAAAAAGCATTAAAACTAAAAATAATTTTGAACAGGATTGACTTTAGATTCCATTTTAATGCGAGAACCAAAAATTATTTCAATTGAAATATTGAAAGCATTTTAAAATAAATGTTTCCGTTCCTCATTTGTGTGGAATCAGCCATGTGCGAAATCATAGCGTAGAAAATGACTGACGAGAAAAACTTGTAAATTTTCTTTGTTTCCCAAAATATTTTTTCTTAAATATCTCTTTTGTTTAAAACTTAAATCTTCTGTTTGTTTAGCAAATAAATTTAGCAAGAAAAAGCTAAATTAAAAGGATCAGCATTTTTGACATCTAAAAGTTAGAATTGACAGTTAAAATGTTTTATCAAAATATGGGCTTCAGAGTCAATTTTTAACTTTTAGAATTTTTTTATAAAAATTGGTTAGTTTAAATATTGAAATTGAGTTTTATTGAATGTAACCTTTAAATAGTTTCTAATTTACCACAAATAAAAATGACAGCCAAGTCCCTGAACAAACATTGCTAAAACTATATATCTTCACCATCTTCAACAGTAAAAAAAAACTTTTTCCAAAAAACGCTGTTTTGGCATCATGCTGTGTATATTATAAAAAGAAACAAAATTGAAAAAAGTGCTCCCAAACGGGAAAATAATTTTTTGTTACAAATAAAATGACCAAAATTTCAGAAAAATTGGCCAAACTATTTATTCTAACATCTTTCGAGTAATCGTTCCACCAAAAATAAAGCATATTCTTTAGAAAAACGATTTTAAAGTTTTAAGCTTCGCACCAACTGCCTTGATGAGGCAACATTTGTCGAGTTGAGGAGTGCTTTGAGCAGGCGAGAATCTAAAATTCTTCCTTAAGGTGCGTTTTTACATATCTACATGGCATCTACACGCAAATTAGTGACAAAAAAAAATATAAAGAAACATTTAAATCTATGCGTTTGACAAAGTTGTAATATTTACGGATCTATGGTCACATTTTAAGAAAATAATTTTTTTTTTATTTATTAACCCTCTTTATATAGTGCTGCTTTCTATGAGACCGACAATGCTGCTGGTGTCTCTGCGTACACATATGTTTCTTTCTTGGTATGCGAAAGCTCTGCCCTATTCATCCTATAAAAAAAAACAAAAACAAATTGGCCATTTCAGCCCTTGAAAGGACTTTGACCGAGCTTCTAATGATCAATTGTATTGTGTGTGTTATTAAATGTTTGCACACAATTGACCGAGAACTGGACCTACATGTTTTATGCCGACTCCGAACGGCTAAAGTTCATGTTCTCAAGAAGCTTTATATGGCATTATTTACTCTCTGAGGTTTGCCATTGTCTGCAGAGAGCAGACAATGACCGATCAGAAACATTTTTTATTGAAAAAACTTTTCGCCGCGGCTGGGGATCGAACCCGGGCTTCGAGCATGCTAAGCCACACACGTAACCTGCATGCCACGGTCATCCTATATTAAAATGAAAACTTCATTTCTCACTATTGCACTAATTTTTTACAGAAAATAATAACAATGTAGTTAAAAAAATACATTGAATAATTTACACATCAGCTGTTCTATTTTGACAGTTCTTATAAAAAAGTTTATTTCATTAAAAATACCACTGATATAAATTTTTTTTTTTATTTTGTGCATACTTGTAGGCACTTTTTACATTGAGTCATAAAAACTCAGAATATATAATGAGTTAAGCTGAGTTAAATTGTACACTTTTGTACTGGTAACGCAAGAGTTTATTTCTCGTTTAATGACTTTGTACTGGTAACTCAAACTTAACCCTCTGTGTAGACATAGCATAAGATTAAAAAATTACGTATAATACAAATTTTGTATTTTTCTACACCGTGAAACATGAATTGAATCAAATAATGATGGCTTCATACAAAATGCGTTAAAAAACATATATTTCTACATAACAGATAAAAGTTGTGCCTCGCACCTTATATCGCTCAAACTGTAATTTTGCCTTGCTTTGAAACTGTTTTTCAGCCTGAAGATATGCAACAATTTATTTAACTCTGAATACATACACTCAGAAAAATATCAACTGTAATAATAACAGTCGGCCACTGTTATTTCAAAACGCTGTTCGATTCAATGATTTGCGTTTAAGTAAACAATGTTCTTTGTTGAATGAACTTTTCAAAGTATTTTTGTGCTGTTAAAATCATCTGTTGAAATATTTTTGTTTTTGTTGAAATGTCTATCTTTTCTAAGCAATGTTTTTTTAAATTTGTTTTGCTATATTTATGTTACCGTTGCCAATAGCTCATTGGAAGTGCGCTAGACTGTGATGCGGAGGACGTGGGTTCGAATCCTAGCTGCGTAAGTATCAAAAATTGTAATTTAATAAATGAAATTCTAATTCTGTTTCATAAATTTTTTGGTCAAAAATAAATATCAAAATAAGTTGCGTACAATCTTGAAAAAAAAAATTGTAAATAAAAAAAATGTTTGTTGGCCTTGCCAGTATTTGAACCCAGGACAGTCGAGTACTAGACGCACACGTTAGCATACTCGGCCAAACATGAACTTCTAAAACATTGATAAAATTTCATTAAGTTTTTATATGGGTTTCGTATTCTATAGACCAACAGTCAACCGACTGTGAAATCTGTTATTTTAACCCATGATTTGTTTGTTATAAAAGCATTTTTTCTCTGAGTGTAACATATATGGTCTTGCTTGGTAATTATTAAATGCTTTTTTAACTTTTTTACTTAAAGCATGCCTACGCAGAGAGTTAAGTTTGAGTTTCTTGTACAAAGTTGAGTGTTGCAGTTAAAGTTGAAATAAACTCTTGAGTTTCCAGTATCATAACACAGGATTAATCTGAACTAAACTCAGCTTGCTTTGTGAGTTTATTCAAATTCAACTTGAGAAATGCCTAAAAGCATGCTTATTTAGATGAAGAGGTACATTCAGATGCAACTTTTCAGATGACAAAATTAAATGCTTCCCAATTATACAAGTTGCTCATTCCATTAAATGATTTACAAAAAAAGCAAAAAAAAAATTTGGGCCATCGGAATGAGCTGAGAAAAGCACAGATTTGCGATCAATTCCGTAATTTGGCGATTATTTCAATCCAAAATAAACATTATTCTACTGACGCATATCTTTGTGAAACAGCTTTGCTTGAATTTAAACAAAACTCTCTGTTCTTGAGTATCAAAAATGTGCCTGAAAGTATGCACAGAAAATATATTTGACACAAAAAATAACCCCCAGAGTTTATGTCTTATGAAAAAAGTATACTTCTTTAATACTTTTTTTAAGAGGTTTCATTTGTATCACGTGTACGATGTTACAAGCGATTATTTTTTTTTATAGTAAGTATATATTTGGATCATCTAACGCCCTTTTTTAAACATAAAATGAAAATGAAAAATATATAAAAATATATTATTTTTAGAGAAAAATATTTTTCTGTTTTTGAGAAAAGATTTGTTTTATTGAAGAAAATAATTGTGAATTTTTTATCAAAATCATTTATAGCAAAAATTTTTAATTTTCAATAAATTTTTCTCTTTAAATGAGAATTTTTTTTTTTGTGCGAGAAAAATAGTTATCATTATTAAAGACATCAAAATGTGACTTTTCATTTCTAACAAGTCAAGAAATATTTTATCGAAAATGTGAAAATTTTTTTCATGTTGAAGAAACTTTTATTTGAAATAGAGAAAATTGCTTTAATCGAAAAATAGAGAAATTTTTAACGGAGAAAGAGATGTGTTTTTTCAAAGTTTTGAAAGAACATTTTTCAAAAACCCGCTGCGACTATTTTCAAGTACATTTGTTTTTAAATATATTCTTAAAAATAGTCAAAAGACCCCTCGTTAAAGAGTACAAAAAGCAGAATTATCATGAAACTTAAATATAAATCTGTAGATATATCAAATATGTCAAAGGCATTAATTATGACATTTTACTTCTTAAGAGTTCAAAACTTTTAAAAAAATTTATGCATCTATGTTTTTTTTTTTAAATTTGCCTCATCTACAAAAATTCGTTAATCTTGGTCTGTTATTAATATTTTGCTTTGTATTATGAATAATCACAAAATGATAACTCCCACTTTGTCATCACTTTACAACCCACTTTGTGGTTAGCTTTGAATTTTATAAACTTTGTGCAAAATTATATTTTGTTTTTTTTTATATTCCGAACTTTACCTCAATTGAGCTTGTTAAGTTTAAGGTTTTATTTTTATCATTCTTTTAACTCATCAAAAGCAAATCATATTTTTTTTTCAAAAGCTTGCCTTTGTAAGTAACAATAACAAAAACAATTTCTTAGAAAATATGCAGATCTTTGAAAAATCTCAAAGATATGCTTAGCATATAAGTAGAATAAGAAAAGAGAAAAAAACAAACTTAACAGATACAAGCTCATCACTCAAACTGCCAGGCGGCAACCAGCAGATGTGAGTGAGTAAGTATATTTTGCTTACGCTCAAAAACAAAAAAAAGCACACAAAGTCAAAGTGCGACAGACATACGCTACACGTACGCACGCCCACACGCTTACACTTACGCATACCCACCACTAGCACACTACTGCCTCACTCACGTAGTATATTAGAAACTTAAGTAGGTTTTTCAACTAAGCGGCAAATACAGGAAATTTAATTTCATTAGGATTACGGTAATGAGATCATAATGTTAGCTTGTTGGCGTACATGTTTTTTTTTTCTTTATTTTATTTTTTTGGTTTTTTTTTTTTTTTTGAAGCTGTTTTGTCATGCCTCGTTGTTTGCTTAAAGAGGGATAAAAAAGTTAAAAAGACACAATTTTTTATTATTATTATTATTTTTATTTTATATGCACGACATAAAGCAAAAAATAAAAAAAAACATATATATAAATATAGCATAAAGCGGCTTAAAGAAGCGTAAAAGTCGGTAAGTTTATAAAGTAAAAAGTTGTTGTTGTTTTTTTGTTCTTTCATGCGCCATTTAAAGCTCAGACTCACAATAAAGATGCGTGTTAAAGTGTGTGAGACCGAGGTGGCTGGGTGGTGGCTTGGCGGCTAAGAATGTGGCTACTAGGGAGTGACAGCTACATTAGCGGCATAGCGTAAACATTGAGTCAGCTTAATTTTGTCATTTAAAGCAAATCACATAAAATTCGTGGAAAACCAACAAATTGCGAAGTGAGTAAAATAATAAAATACACAAAAAAATTACAAATAAAAGCATTAGTAATGAATAAATTTAAATGTTTGCCTGCCTACTTTTAGGCTTACAGTGCATAAAGTCGAATTTAAATGAAAAGCAGCTGAGACCTAAGGCTTAACCCACACACAAAAGAAGAAGAGAAAAAATGACAAAATGATTGCCAACAACATGTGTTTGACAACATTGAAAATGTTTGTTCTTGCTTAACTCCTTCAGTGTGTGACGCAACAATAGGTGAACAAATTTTAACAGCACTTTAGCAAGCCAGCTGCTCGTTTGAAATTCACAACACATATGCCTAAAGGTATGCAACATTTCGCTGATGTCTCAAACAACAAACGCTTTATATCATTTATTTTGCTAAGCGGCTTAGAGAGCGTGCAAACGGCGCTCTGCAGTCAATGTTGGTCGTCGTATGCCTGGCAGGTTAAAGAGGGTAAACAGCACAAGCATAGCCAACAACACCAACAACACCAACAACAACAACAGCCGCGATAATAATAGCAATTTCAGTAGCAACAACAACAATAATGACAGCCATAATAATAGCATGTTTCTAATCAGGTTAATACAAAATTCTTGTTCGCTTTTATGCGATTTAGCCGCTTAACCTTTGTCTCTATATAGCTTGGCCCACAATCCGCTAGCATTGTTGCTTGCCACCATTGCACTCACTGCCTGCTCTGTTCACAGCAACACAACCTCTGTGCTTGTTTGCAATTTTGCTCAAGGCTCAGCCTTGATTTTGACACTTATAGCAGCTACTCAGCTATTGACTTTGTGCTGCCCGCCGCCAGCTTGTACATGATTAGCAAATGCTTTTGTATAGCTTGCTTTGCATACTTTTAGGCAACAAAAAATTCGAAAAAAAAATTCAAAGAAATAAGAACATTTATTATGTTGTTAGAAAATGCTTTTGTAAATTTATTTATACATATTTTTGTGCATGCAGACACACACGTGTTTGATGTGTGTGCGTTTATATGTGAAAATGCTCGAGCACACATAAAAAATGTAAATAAATTTTGCCATATATAATAATAGTGAAAGATAGTGGCAACGTTAACGTCGTTGATTTTTTTATCGCATAACGTTACCGCTGCTGTTGCTGCTTTTGCTGCACTGACTACACTAACAACATCAGTTCATCATTAATCTTGCTCATGGCTAGCAACGCTGGGTCAGAGGTTTCGCATGCCATAATATATCATCTTGTTTCCGCCATTATTTCGTAAGCATATGAGTTAGGATGAATGTAGTGGTGATAGTCATTTTGTGTATGCATATAAAGTAGTGCGGGTAATCCTTTTTATTAAATTGCATCTGCTGCTTAATTTTTTTGAGATTTGTTTAAATTTAAAACTGAATATCAGTATTTTAAAGAATTTTTTATTCATATCCGGTAAAATAAATTAAGTTCCAATTCAGTCAGTGCAGGACAGTCACATATATAGTGTTAGATACAATTACATAATAAATTAAAGTCAAGTTGGTGCAGCACATATATTATCTACTGTTTGATACAATAAGGTTATGTTTTCGAACACGAACACTTTAAGTTTTTACTCTTAAAATTTCCTAAAAAAAGTCTGAAAATGTTTTAAAGTATTGTTATCAGTGTAACAGTTTCACTTAAGAAGCGACTTTAATGAAATACTTTCTTTGGAGCCAGTAAAATTGGTCTTCTAAGCACTGCAGTTCGAACATTTTAAATGAGTCAAAAAATATTCTTAAATAGAAAAAAAGTTTTATTTCTATAAAAGTTTCAAAAACTTAACTCTTGAATGTGTTACCAAAAATTTCTGAAAAAGCGTTAGGTTAGAAAAAATGTTTCTTAAACAAAATATCATATTAAAGACTCATCCAACCAACTCATACTTCACAAAAAATATTGTTTTTAAATTAAAGAGGGACATTAGATTCGCGGCAGAGAAAATAGACCTTTAAAAAATTCATAACTTAGTCAAAAACAAACATTTTTTCAACTTTTCTCTTTTATTATAGTAAAGAATTGAACACATTAAAAGAAAAACAAGTAAAGAAAGTCTAAAGTCGGTCTAGGCCGACTATGAAATATCCTAAACCCACTTTTCAAAAACAAAAACAATTTTATTGTAAATGGGCGGATGAAGCCTATATTTTATATGCATTTAAATGTTGATGAAAAATTTACACATACCAAGTTTTATTCCTGTAGCTCACAGTTAATGACTTTATTGTGCTTTCGCTATGAAAGGTGGGCGAGTTCATGGACAGATTACTCCCAATTTTTGAACACACCTTAGTTTTGGTATAAAATACATACATACCAAATTTAATTTCTCTATGACAAACATAACCTTATTTATTGAGTATTAAACTTTTTGGGTTGTATGGGAGGTAGGCGTGTCCGTAGGCGGATGACGTCAATTTTTCAAAATCATCTTTGTTATGTCATAAAAAACATATGTGCCGAATTTAAGCTCTTTAAGTTTAACACAGGCTTATTTATTGCGTTTTCAATTTGTGGGTTGTATGGGAGGTGGGCGTGTCCGTGAGCGGAGTACGTCCATTTCTCGAAGACATCTTTGTGTTGGTATAAAACACATACATATCAAATTTTATTGTTGTAGTTTAACTATGAGCTGAGTTATGCAGTTTTCAATTTTCGCGTTGTATGGGAGGTAGGCGTGTCCGTGGGCGGATGATGTCCATTTTTCAAAACCATCTTTTCTTTGTTATAAAAAACATATGTGCCAAATTTTATCTCTGTAGGTTAAACAGAGGCTTATTTATTGCGTTTTCAGTTTTTGGGTTGTATGGGAGGTGGGCGTGTCCGTAAGCGGATGATGTTTGTTAGAGCGTAAGAAATGTTTGTGTTGGTATAAAACACATACACACCAAATTGTATTATTGTAGGCTTATTATGAGCTGAGTTATGCAGTTTTAAAGTTTTTCGCTGTATGGGAGGTAGGCGTGTCCGTGGGCGGATTCCAAAAATATTCAACAGTGCAGATCTTTGGGTGCATGTGACCATGTGTACCAAGTTTCATCCAATAATCTCAACTCCTTCTTCTTATCCTGTGTATACGGACAACACACAGACGGACAGACGGACGGACATAAATAGCTCGACTCACGAGGTGACGCTGATCAAGAATATATATACTTTTCTATACCGGACTCGCTTCTTTCTATGCGTTACAAACGTTTGCACAAAGTTAATATACCCTGACCTTTCAGGTTTAGGGTATAAAAATATTTTTTTTTTAAAAATTTAAAAATTTAAAAATTTAAAAATTTAAAAATTTAAAAATTTAAAAATTTAAAAATTTAAAAATTTAAAAATTTAAAAATTTAAAAATTTAAAAATTTAAAAATATAAAAATTTAAAAATTTAAAAATTTAAAAATTTAAAAATTTAAAAATTTAAAAATTTAAAAATTTAAAAATTTAAAAATTTAAAAATTTAAAAATTTAAAAATTTAAAAATTTAAAAATTTAAAAATTTAAAAATTTAAAAATTTAAAAATTTAAAAATTTAAAAATTTAAAAATTTAAAAATTTAAAAATTTAAAAATTTAAAAATTTAAAAATTTAAAAATTTAAAAATTTAAAAATTTAAAAATTTAAAAATTTAAAAATTTAAAAATTTAAAAATTTAAAAATTTAAAAATTTAAAAATTTAAAAATTTAAAAATTTAAAAATTTAAAAATTTAAAAATTTAAAAATATAAAAATTTAAAAATTTAAAAATTTAAAAATTTAAAAATTTAAAAATTTAAAAATTTAAAAATTTAAAAATTTAAAAATTTAAAAATTTAAAAATTTAAAATATTAAAAATCTAAAATTTTAAAAATGAAATATTTTTAAACCTTAAAATTTTAATATATTATATGTTACAGATGAACCAAGTTATAAATTTAAAAACAAGTTGACTTCAAAATATTTCAATGATAAACTATCTACATTTTTTTACTCATACCCAAAATTACATTCTTTCGCATTAATACACACCTTAATATTTATACTTATACTTATAATTATAATTATTCTCAGTCTGGCGCTCAACTCAAAGTGCCAGATAAGAAAAAAAGCGTTATTTCCGCTTCATGCAAAGCGGTGATAATAATAAATAATACACAAAAAATTTAACAAAAGTTTTATGCATTTCTTCTTTGCGTTATGCATACGTTTACTTTAATTGTGTGTGCTCTCATTTTACTAGCTTTTCATTTTTGTATGTTTTGCTACACACAAACACACAGTCATATTAAGGGTGAGGCAAGTAAGAAAACCTTGAGCACAGGACATGAAACAATTTGTAAGCAACTTCCGGTTGTAATGTGCTCGCTTGGTGAAGGGCAATAAAAAACAAAATTAAATGTTACGAAATTTCAATTTGAATTTGTAACTGAGTTAAAAACAAAATGTTCCAATAAACTTACTTTCAATTGTTTAAAGCGCGAACTTAAAAAGGATTAAAAACTCTTGAAACTCTGGCAACGCTTGTACGGTGCTTAAGCAATCGATTTTACGCCTACTTTAAACAAAGCACCATATTTCACTATTAATGCTTTGCGCAAACAAACATAACTTACAACGCTAGCTTATCAAAAAACTCATATATCTGCATATGTATGCGTGCGTGTTCAATGACAATTTAACAGGCCATGAGTAAAACAGAAAAAAAAAAAGCAAAAAATTGGACCTGCTGCTACACTTTCGATTTGAAGCCAAGGTAAACATAAAAATAACATTGCATACCTTAGGGCACAGCGCAAAACTCTTATATGTAAAACAACAAAAAAAAACATAGGTTATGCGACATATTTACGCAAAAGAATAAGCAAGAAAAAGCCAAAACAAAGTCAAAAGAAAAACAATACAAATGTGTCGCAGAGAAGTCGTGACCTCCAAAAAATATAAAAACACGTGACACGCAATAAGCTAAAATAACAGCAAAGAAAACAACGCAAGTCAACAACAGCAGCAGGTACACTCATACAAACAAACACATGCATAACAACAGCATGTGCTGCAGCATATGTATTAATAAAAGACGCCATTTTTTTGTTTTAATATTTGCTTAGCAGATTTTTAGCTTGGCGTTGGCAATCACGTTAATGGCAGCTGAGAGTAGCTGTTGTTGATATTCGCTTATTGTTGCCATTATAATACCTTCGCAGAACTAAAGTGTGCGAGTTTGTTCATGTGTGTGTGTGTGTGCGTGAATTCATAAGCGTCTCATTTAATGTGCTGCAGTCATTGCAATCATTTTAAGCTCTGTATAAGAAGAGTTGAAACAGCAACAGCAGCATAATTTTTAATGTTTTGTAAAGCATAGTTTTAGGCTAGCTCCAAAAATTCGTTCAAACAGGTTTTTAGGTCAAGTTGTTGTTGTTAAAACGGCAAAATGAATTTTGCAGATTAAATCAAAATCTTTAAATCTAAAATTAAATCTAAAATTTAAAATTTAAAAAAAATTAAAATTTAAAATTTAATATTATAAATTTAAAATTTTATTTATATAATTCATGATAAATTTAAAATTTAATTTTAAAAAACTTTAATTTTAAAAAATTTCAAAATTTCAATTAAATTTTAAATTTAAAATTTAAAATTAAAATTTTAAATTTTAAATTTTAAATTTTAAATTTTAAATTTTAAATTTTAAATTTTAAATTTTAAATTTTAAATTTTAAATTTTAAATTTTAAATTTTAAATTTTAAATTTTAAATTTTAAATTTTAAATTTTAAATTTTAAATTTTAAATTTTAAATTTTAAATTTTAAATTTTAAATTTTAAATTTTAAATTTTAAATTTTAAATTTTAAATTTTAAATTTTAAATTTTAAATTTTAAATTTTAAATTTTAAATTTTAAATTTTAAATTTTATTTATTTAATTCATGATAAATTTTAAATTTTAAATTTATTAAATTCATGATAAATTTTAAATTTTAAATTTTATTTTATTAAAATTTAAATTTTAAATTTTAAATTTTAAATTTTAAATTTTAAATTTTAAATTTTAAATTTTAAATTTTAAATTTTAAATTTTAAATTTTAAATTTTAAATTTTAAATTTTAAATTTTAAATTTTAAATTTTAAATTTTAAATTTTAAATTTTAAATTTAAAATTTTAAATTTTAAATTTTAAATTTTAAATTTTAAATTTTAAATTTTAAATTTTAAATTTTAAATTTTAAATTTTAAATTTTAAATTTTAAATTTTAAATTTTAAATTTTAAATTTAATTTATTTAATTCATGATAAATTTTAAATTTTAAATTTATTAAATTCATGATAAATTTTAAATTTTATTTTATTAAAATTTAAATTTTAAATTTTAAATTTTAAATTTTAAATTTTAAATTTTAAATTTTAAATTTTAAATTTTAAATTTTAAATTTTAAATTTTAAATTTTAAATTTTAAATTTTAAATTTTAAATTTTAAATTTTAAATTTTAAATTTTAAATTTTAAATTTTAAATTTTAAATTTTAAATTTTAAATTTTAAATTTTAAATTTTAAATTTTAAATTTTAAATTTTAAATTTTAAATTTTAAATTTTAAATTTTAAATTTTAAATTTTAAATTTTAAATTTTAAATTTTAAATTTTAAATTTTAAATTTTAAATTTTAAATTTTAAATTTTAAATTTTAAATTTTAAATTTTAAATTTTAAATTTTAAATTTTAAATTTTAAATTTTAAATTTTAAATTTTAAATTTTAAATTTTAAATTTCATTTATTTAATTCATGATAAATTTTAAATTTTAAATTTATTAAATTCATGATAAATTTTAAATTTTATTTTATTAAAATTTAAATTTTAAATTTTAAATTTTATTTATTAAATTCATGATAAATTTAAAAATTAAAATTTTAAAATTTAAATTTAATTTTTTTAAATTTTAAATCAACACGTTAAATTTTTAAAATTTATATCTTTATTTTTGAAGATCGAAAATTCATGATACGGACTGATTCAGTTTTTAATATTGGTCTTATATAAATTTTAATCTGCCTTGTGCGAATTTTGTCAGCATGAAGTGTAACCCATATTTTTCTACCTGCTAACGAAGCATTCCTTCATTCATTCACTCTTATGCATAAACATCTGTTTTAAGTTTTTTATTCACATATTTTAAGCATTGAAATATAATTTATTCATGACTGCATAAATTTGCAAATAACTCTCATTTTATTGACTGTTTTTTTTTTCTGTTCTTCCCTTTGGCAGGATGGAGCAGCATCGCCCGAATCTCATCATCATTTCCATCTCGATGCTTTACTGGTTTAAAACTTCCGTCGACTGTTGGAAGTTTGATGCACGTTTTGCCTCTGATAGTGGTGGCAGTGAGGCTGGAGGTGGTGGTGGACCAGGACTGATAGATGGTGCGTTGGGTCCAGGCGTAACGCATCATCAGCACGCACGTGTGCCAAAAAGTGTCAGTGTTGTATCAAATGGTGCAGATTCATCATCGCAGCAGCAGCAGCGAGTGGCTGCACCACCTGCAGTGCCAGTGTCCGGTGGTTTGGCAGCGCTGCTGAGTGCTCAACAACAGGACATGCTGTATGCCTGCCCACTGAATAGCATGTGCCAGTGTGCGGGGCTTCCGAATGAGACGTCCACGTTGATTGAAATTAATTGCAGCGAGGTGGCGCTGTATAAGTTTCCAGGTGAGTTTATTTAATAGTGTATGTGTGGATGTACGTACAAATTTGCATAACAGTTAATAATTAATTATCAGTTTGGCTCGCACTCTTGCCGTCATTCGCTAAGGTTTGCCTGTGTGCGTGCTGCTGCATTTTTTATACATTTCATTGCCTACTTTTAGCTGTTTGCTGCTGCAGTGTCGGCTACAGAGCTCAGCTAAGGGTGTGTGTTTTTTTCTTCTGCTTGTTGCCAACCCTCGCAAGCGTTTTACTTTTTGTGGTCGCTGCGGCTTGCAACGCCAGATAATGGCATTTGAATGTTTAACCAACACTTGAGTGGTACGTGGCCAGCCTCAATGTGGATGTTGTTGTACCTATGCGAGAAGCAGGTTCTTGTTTATGTTGTTAGTGTGTTGGCGCTAGTGTGTTTGCATATTTGTGCGCGCATCCAAACCAAGTCCTGCATTAAAGTGGTTTTTATGGTTGATTGCGCTGATTGCGGTGAAAACGCAATTTGCTCTTTTGTTGACGCGGCACACAAGCACACGAAAACTAACATGAACTTGCAGCATACAAACAGGTCAGCTGCATGCTCTTTAGGTGCGTGCATGTGCGTGTGTATGTCACAAGCATATATTTATTTTTCTGCTCTGCTCGCTAGATATGCCATTAAATATATTTTCATAATATTTTGCATATTATTTTAAAGTGAAATCGCAGCAAACCGTATGAAACGATATTTTAATGTACATTGATTATCCTGAAAAAAATGCGCTTTTAATAAAAAAATGCCTTAAATACTTGCGCATAATTAAGTATTTTCAGCATGATATGCATTGGCCATAGCTCAGCTTTATTGCAATCCGCTTGACTTAAGCTCATCTGGTTCTGGCATTAAAAGCGTATATTTTTAATAGCTTTTTGAATTGCAACTGGCTTTGGACTGTTAACTGGATTATGTCAATATTTGAGTTGATGAGATTTTATATCGCTTATAATATTAATATTAATTTAATGGCGGATTTTAAAATTTTAATTCCAATGGCATCAGAGTATGTCGGTGCTTCAAATGAAATCTCTGAGAACTATTTTATATTGGAACAACATTAATCTTGACTAAAATATGATTTGAATTAATTTTTTTTATACAATTTATTAGCTTTGTATGTGTCTGATGGTATTTGAACCTGGGTTCTTTCACGTTATGCTGGCATAGAACGGTTCACTCACGCCTATATGTTTGTTCAAGGCTGTCACTTCTCTGTAGCTAATTTCTTCCGAGCACGTTGAACCTAACTTTAAATACATTTAAGGGGACTTATATCTATTTTTCGGATAAAAACTAGAGTCTATTATGAGAGCATTATTAAATAACGATAAAAAATATTGAAATAAAAATTTACAAATATCGGCAGGCAAGATTGTTAAAAAGTTAATCAGCCAATTAATTTACAATTTCTTGTAAGCTGTGACAACTTTTATATTAGCGATAGGGATTACGTTTTATGATCTATGAAATTGTATGACATGTACCTATTTGAACCCTCATATTTTAAGCATTCTTAAATTTTTTCTTCGCGAAACAACCATTTTGCTTAAATCAAAATTTTTAAAGAACTCCAGTACATTAAAATAATTTTTTTGTTTTCAAACTTTCAAATCCGAGATATCCTGAACGTTAATAAAGACAATTTTCTTTTTGCAGCTTCAGTGATCATGAGAAAGATAAGACGTTTGAATTTTTTAAATTAAATACTTCTTTAAAAATATGCAAACATATATAAAAATATGCGAAATTTTATAATAAAATAAAACATTTTTTGTTTGGTTTTGTTAAAAAAAGTGTGTCTTATATGAGTTCTATATTGTTATATATATGTTCCACACGCTAAATGAAGCCATTCTTATGAAATTTTGACAAAAATCATATTTTCTTTCTTTTTTGCCTCATAAAAACTTTGTTCCTTATGAGTTCCACATAAGTTCCACACATGTTCTTCTTCTGTTTCACATGCCATATAGTAGTAATTGGAGAAATTTGAACGAAATTCATAAGTTCCAAATTTTTTCGTTATAAAAAAATATGTTTCTTATAAGATACACAAGTGTTCCACATAAAATTTATGTCATCCACTTGTTTCACTCTTAAAAATATGTTTCACATTAGTTCCACATATATTGTACACTTACAAATGTCTTCATATTTTTTATATAAATTCCACATATAATTCACATGTCAAATATAATGATATGTGACAAAACATATGTGTTCCACATAGATTTTCATTTTAAGAAAGATGTTTCATACAAATTCCAGTCATGTTTCTACACTCTTGAAAAAGCTTATTTTATGAAATATTTTCAGAATTTAAGTGTTCCACCACTATTTCCGTTAAAAACCTATGTTTTATAAGTCAGTGGGTTTCAAATATTGCAACATACTGTATGATCCACACGTTAGCAGAGTGCTTTATTCAAAATTTAAAAAAAACTTGTTTCCACATATTTCATGTTTTCACTTTTAGATAATGCATACCATATAAATTTCAAAAAAATTTATACAAATACAAATTTTAACAAAACTTGTTTCCACATATTTCATGCTTCATGTTTTCACTTCTTAATAATGCGTTCCATATAAGTTACGCATGTGTTCCACTTATGTTTCACACTTTTAACCAGATAAATGAAATAAAAATTGATGCAACTATTTATTGCATTAAAGTTCCACACGTGTTCCACACTCCTAATTAGGCATATTTTATGCCAGTTTAATAAAATTTATCTGTTCCACATATTTCTCTATAGAAACCAAGTTAAGCATCAGTTTCACTTGTGTTCCACACATTAATAGGCTAAATTTCTTTTAAAATTTTTATCTAACTAGCTTGTTTCACAGTTTTCTTCTTAATTATGTGTCTCATATAAGTTTCACATATGTTTCACAGTCCTACTAACATATATTTTATGTAAATGTCAAAAATGCATATTTTTCACGTGTTTAACTTACAAAAAATATGTTTAAAATAGGTTCCATACATGTTCCACACTTAAAATTATGCAAAAGTATTTTCATATAAGTTTCGCATGCATTCCACGAGTTTATTAAAATAAATTTTGACAAAATTTATATGTTCCACATATATTTCCTTTAAGAAGAGATGTTTAGTGCAAGTTCTATGCATGTTCCACACTTTTAATAAGGTAAATTAATGGCAACATTTGTTTTGCAAAATTTATGTCTCCGCATATTTCAGTTAAAAAATATGTTTTATATAAGTTCTATACATGTTCGTGTGTTTCAAAGATGCGAACATGTTCCACATACTATATATGGGTTCAAGTCAAAAACATGTTCCACATACTTTATATGGTAAATTTTTAGAAAATTTTAACAGAATTTATATGTTCGCACAGTCTTTCATTCTTAAAATTATGTTCCATATAAGTTCCACACATGTTTCACATAGGTTCCACACTTTTTATAGGTGAACTGAAATACAAATTGATGAAACAAAAAATTTCCATATTTTTAACTCTTATAAAGATGTTTCAAATAAGTTCCACATATGTTCCACACTTTTAATGAGGAATACTTTTATGGTTATGAGGAATATCTATGACAAACATTTTTTTACAAAATTGATGTCCTCTATACATATCTCTGAAAATAATAATATGTTATATATAAGTTCCACTAATGTAAAAGGGTTCCAAACAGTGCAACATAAGTACCAAAATATGTTCTACACGTTTAAAACACTAAATTTGTTATAACGAAACTTGTATGTTTCACATTTTCCCTTTTAATGTAATGTGAAATATAAATTCCACACATGTTCCACATAGGCCCCACGCTTTCAGTTAGTAAAATGTCATACAAATACATAAAACTAAAAAATTCTTTATATTTAGCAATAAAAAAAAATGTTTAGCATAAGTTCCACTTATTTTTCATACCCTAAATGAGGTATATTTTATGAAATTTTGAGAAAATTTAAACGCTTGAAACTACAATATATTTCTCTCTGAAAATCAAGTTTTATATAAATTCCACACAAGTTCCACCTATGACATGAGGTAAATTTTTAAAAATTTTAACAAAACTTGTTTTTTCAACATTTTTCAATGTTCAAAACTTCGTTGCATATGAAATTCGCACACGTTCCACACGTTTACTTAAGTACATTTTTCTACCTATTCGATTAACTTGTATGTTCCACATGGTTTTTTGTAAATGATGTATTATTTATAAGTAACACATATGTTCCAATTTTTAATTAAATAAATTAAATATAAATTAATGAAATATAAGTTCCACAAGTGTTTCTGTCTCTTAATGAGGCATTTTTTATATAAATTCCGCCTATTACATGAGGTAAATTCTTGAAAATGTTGACAAATTAAGTGCTCAACATATTGCCTGTTTTGAAAACTTCATTTTGTATAAAATTCACATATGTTCCACACATTAACTAAGGTATATTTTTATTACTTTCGGCTAAACTTTTATGTTCCACATATTTCCTCGTTAATAAAGTATTATATATAAAGTTATACATATGTTCCACTTTTTTAATTAGGCATGTATTCCTGTCTCTGTATGAGGTATATTTTATGCAATGTTGAGAATAGTTGTATGATCGATTCTCTTAACAAAATAAATTTCATATAAGTTCCACACAAGTTCCACCAACATTTTTTCATTATTGAGCGCTTAGTTTCATATTAAATTCAATTTGTTCCACACGTTTACCAGAGTAAATTTTTATGCGTTTCTGCAAACTTACATTATATTATCATCTTAATAATGTATTTCATGTAAGTTCGAAACATGTTGTACACATTTTATTAGAAAATTTGAATACAAATTGATGATGTTCCACACGCTAATTTTGGTAAATTTAATTAAATTTGATTTATAATATATAGTTCCACATGTCTGCCTTACTCTTGGTAAGGCATAATTGATAAAATGTTGACAAAACTTATATGCTCTACATATAGCCCTGTTAAAAACTAATTTACTTATATGTTCCACATATGTTCCAACCATGAAATGACGTAAATTTAATAAAATTTTTCAAAACTTTTATTGTCAACATTTTTTCGCTTTTAAAATGTATGTTTTATGTTAGTTCCACACGCGTTCCACATATGTTCCACATGTTCATTTTGATAAATTTAATTGAATTCCATAACTCTTCGATTTTTCACATTCTTTTTTATTTAAAACACGTTTTACATAAGTTCCACACATGTTCCACATTTCAAATAAGATCTAATTTTTTGTCATTTTAACAAAACTGGTACTTGTCACATATTTATAACTTAAAACTTTATTTAATATAAGTTCCACACATGTTCCACCCACGAAATGAGGTGAATTTTATGAAATTTTTAAGTTGTTTTTGTTTCACAAGCTTATTTTTTCTCTGAAAATTTGCTGTGAAAATTATTTGCTCTTCATTAAGTTCCTTATCTAAGAAAAGTAAATCAGCAAATTCAAGAAAATTGTTTCTTCAAAAGCATTATTCACTTTGCGTTGTAATTTTTAAACCAGTTTTCTTTAATGAAAGTTATTTTTTATATATATTTTGCTACTTTACCTTTATTAAGAGCTTTCAATATATAATTGTTAAAGCAAATTTATCTTAATTCTCTCTTTAATAGGATTTATTGGAACTTTTTATTTGATGGCAAGTCAAACTTTCAAACTTTGTTTGCTTAAAACCATAAAAATTAGTTTTTTCTATGCAACAAATACACTCTCAATTCCATTTAAAACCCAAACAATTTGTTCTTCTATAAAAACTTTATTGAAAACCACTTCAATAATTCTAATAAATTTGCTTTAATTTGAAAACTAAGCACACACATCTATGCCAGGCACATGTAATACACTGCAATAAACACACATGCACTAACTTGGCTTTGCTTACTTTAGCATTTAGCGCATGACTGATTCAAGTGCAGATTTTCATCAATTTTTGGCATTTAATAAAATTGTATTAAACTCAAAAATGCAGTTCGATGATGCTGGCAGCCAGTGTATGCTGGAAAACATGCTGATGTTGCGCCAATAAAAAAAAGTAACATTGCATCGAATATGCGTTGACTTCAAAAGGTATGCAAGCCAAAGATAGTTTTTTTTTTTTTTTTTTTTTTTTGTTTTTTTGGTTACTGCACCTCAGTTATGAAAATATAGCAGAGCAATAAAAAATGTACAATTTCAAAAATTTCCACTTGCATGATTTTAATTTGGAATTTTTTTTCCAAAGCTGCTTTAAATAAAACAAAAAAAAGACAGGAAGCTGGATTGAGCTTCATCAATGTTATTGAAATTTTGCAATTTTACTTTGATTTCCGGTGCTGAAAATTTGCGTATGTTTCAAATTTTACTCCAACAATTTGCTGCATGGCTTATTTTTAGGCTTTTAAGCTATTTTGAAAGAGATATTGTGGATGACCGCAATGCATGAACATAACTCAACTTTAGTATAAAAAAACAAAAAAATTCTCTGAATAGCGAGATATAGAAAAATATCTCTAGTAACATTTTTTTTTAAATTATGTAGCAATTAGTTTGATGTTCCAAAAACTCCATCTTATATCCCATCTTATATCCCAGATTAGTTATTTAAATTAAAACCTATAAAATTTTGAATATATTTGCACAACTGCAAGCCACTTGAAGCTTTTTGTTAATTTTAACATCATTAAAGTTTTATATAAACAGCAAATTTTAAATTGTTGCGCATATCCTGTGACTCCTGCTTAATCTTTGTCTGAATATATGTTGCATTTCAAAGTTGTTCCTTTGTCCTCCCTTTTTTCTGAAAGAAAGCACTAATAAATTGCATAACTAAGTTACCGTTATATTCACCTTATTACAATACATTCCCCAATCTACTCTGCCAAAGCAAAAAGCAAACAAAAACAAAAAAAAAAAGAAAACTAAAGAAAATAAAAATTAGTCCATTTCCGACTTCCAAGCAAGTGTCAAATGAAATTATTTCGTAGCCCTATCAGCAGAGAAGACAAATGTATTTTGTTGTTGTTGTTGTTGTTGTTGTTTTTCTCATGCTTGTTCTTGTTGTTGTTGTTGCTTTAACTCATTTGCTGTCGAAGCCAAGACAACTTTGAACATTCATTATTCAACTGAGGCAGCTGAAAAGCAGCATCAAAAGATATAAAAACTGCACAAAACTTGCTGTGCCAAAAGAAGATAACAACGTAGCAGTAAAAGACGAAGAATGCGAGGCAGTAGTTGAATGAGCAAAATTACACCAACAAAAGGCAAAGCAAGACAACAAAAACTGAGCAAGACTAAGAGCATCGCATGAGGAAAACTTTATTTCGCCAACTAATTGGCAAACTTAAGTTCGAGACTTAATTTAGTTTTCATGTTGTTGTTATGCATGTTGTTGTTGCTGTTGTTTTGCTTCTTATTTTTGTTTTCTTGTTGCATTTGTTCTTGCAAACAGCAATGAAAACACTGTTGCCTGGCAGTAAAAGACACAGGACAGCTTTATGTCTACTACTAGCTGCTTATTTCATTTAATTTCATTTTTTCTTCTTCTTCTTCTTCCTTTTCACCTATTTCTTTATGTTAGCAGCTTCATTAAAAATTTCATGAGCACAGAAATTGTTAAAAATGATTAGAAAAGGCCAAACAAGTGATGAGCAGCATAAAAACCAGACCGGAAGTGCAAGACAGGCGGGGTCTATTTATTATAATTGTTAAATTTCAAGCATGCTTTACGATTTTATTAAATTTTTGTCCAATTTTTTCTTCTTGTAAGAGCTCAACTAAAAAAAGTATTAAATTTTTTGTTCGTATATTTCAAGAATTTTTGGTCTAAAATGGAAAGGATTTAATTGAATAACGCCAGAAAGCTTTTCCGCGCGCTTTATGAACCTTTTTCAAGATGTTGAAAAATAAAACTGATTAAATGATTTTTTATTTTTTCTTTTTTTTTTTTGCTTTGCTTTGCTTTCATTTTTCGTAGATATTTTCTTTTACATTTCATTTTTAAATTTCATATTTCTTAATTTGCCCAGCCGAACCCAATACCTTTTGGAATTAGTTATTATTAAATATTAAAAAAGAAATCAAGGGGTTCGTCTAAAATAGCACGCAATCAAAGTTGAGACAGATAACAAAAGTCAGAAGACGAAGTGAAAAGTACATAAGGAAGAAACTATTATTTAAGTGAATGAACTGAGTTGAGTTAAAATAAACAAAATGCGCTGAAATATTTTTAATTCAAAGCAATTTCTTTAATTTAAACTTAACGGGTAAAAAAATATTTGAAAATAAAAAAAAAGGAAAAACAAGTTAAAAAAAGAAAATGCAAAAATTTTAAAGAGAGAAAATAACACAAGAAAAGTATTAGTACAAAGCACTCTTATGGTGGTATTCTTGTCCAGGGATAGACATTTTGGGTGGTTAAATAAAAAAATTTTATAAACTTAGAAAACATAACACACCTGAAACTTAACTGAAAATTTTTTTAAATAATCAAAAACCTTTTAATACTAAAAATAATTAAAAAAATAATATAATTTTAAATACTTCAAATACTTTTTGTTCCTAAAATACTTAAAATACTTAAAATACGTAAAATGCATAAAATACTTAAAATACTTAAAATACTTTAAATACTTAAAATACTTAAAATACTTAAAATACTTAAAATACTTAAAATACTTAAAATACTTAAAATACTTAAAATACTTAAAATACTTAAAATACTTAAAATACTTAAAATACTTAAAATACTTAAAATACTTAAAATACTTAAAATACTTAAAATACTTAAAATACTTAAAATACTTAAAATACTTAAAATACTTAAAATACTTAAAATACTTAAAATACTTAAAATATTTAAAATACTTAAAATACTTAAAATACTTAAAATACTTGAAATAATTAAAAACCTAAATTCTGATTTAATTTTGATCTTGATTTTGATTTTGATTTTGATTTTGATTTTGATTTTGATTTTGATTTTGATTTTGATTTTGATTTTGATTTTGATTTTGATTTTGATTTTGATTTTGATTTTGATTTTGATTTTGATTTTGATTTTGATTTTGATTTTGATTTTGATTTTGATTTTGATTTTGATTTTGATTTTGATTTTGATTTTGATTTTGATTTTGATTTTGATTTTGATTTTGATTTTGATTTTGATTTTGATTTTGATTTTGATTTTGATTTTGATTTTGATTTTGATTTTGATTTTGATTTTGATTTTGATTTTGATTTTGATTTTGATTTTGATTTTGATTTTGATTTTGATTTTGATTTTGATTTTGATTTTGATTTTGATTTTGATTTTGATTTTGATTTTGATTTTGATTTTGATTTTGATTTTGATTTTGATTTTGATTTTGATTTTGATTTTGATTTTGATTTTGATTTTGATTTTGATTTTGATTTTGATTTTGATTTTGATTTTGATTTTGATTTTGATTTTGATTTTGATTTTGATTTTGATTTTGATTTTGATTTTGATTTTGATTTTGATTTTGATTTTGATTTTGATTTTGATTTTGATTTTGATTTTGATTTTGATTTTGATTTTGATTTTGATTTTGATTTTGATTTTGATTTTGATTTTGATTTTGATTTTGATTTTGATTTTGATTTTGATTTTGATTTTGATTTTGATTTTGATTTTGATTTTGATTTTGATTTTGATTTTGATTTTGATTTTGATTTTGATTTTGATTTTGATTTTGATTTTGATTTTGATTTTGATTTTGATTTTGATTTTGATTTTGATTTTGATTTTGATTTTGATTTTGATTTTGATTTTGATTTTGATTTTGATTTTGATTTTGATTTTGATTTTGATTTTGATTTTGATTTTGATTTTGATTTTGATTTTGATTTTGATTTTGATTTTGATTTTGATTTTGATTTTGATTTTGATTTTGATTTTGATTTTGATTTTGATTTTGATTTTGATTTTGATTTTGATTTTGATTTTGATTTTGATTTTGATTTTGATTTTGATTTTGATTTTGATTTTGATTTTGATTTTGATTTTGATTTTGATTTTGATTTTGATTTTGATTTTGATTTTGATTTTGATTTTGATTTTGATTTTGATTTTGATTTTGATTTTGATTTTGATTTTGATTTTGATTTTGATTTTGATTTTGATTTTGATTTTGATTTTGATTTTGATTTTGATTTTGATTTTGATTTTGATTTTGATTTTGATTTTGATTTTGATTTTGATTTTGATTTTGATTTTGATTTTGATTTTGATTTTGATTTTGATTTTGATTTTGATTTTGATTTTGATTTTGATTTTGATTTTGATTTTGATTTTGATTTTGATTTTGATTTTGATTTTGATTTTGATTTTGATTTTGATTTTGATTTTGATTTTGATTTTGATTTTGATTTTGATTTTGATTTTGATTTTGATTTTGATTTTGATTTTGATTTTGATTTTGATTTTGATTTTGATTTTGATTTTGATTTTGATTTTGATTTTGATTTTGATTTTGATTTTGATTTTGATTTTGATTTTGATTTTGATTTTGATTTTGATTTTGATTTTGATTTTGATTTTGATTTTGATTTTGATTTTGATTTTGATTTTGATTTGATGTTTATGCTCGATTTAATGCTGTTTCTCATGCTGATGCTTATGCTGATCGTTTTCCTTATTCTGATGCCGATACTGATGCTGGTGTTGATGCTGATGCTCATGCCGATGCTGATGCTGATGCTGGTGCTGATGCTGATGCTGATGCTGATGCTGATGCTGATGCTGATGCTGATGCTGATGCTGATGCTGATGCTGATGCTGATGCTGATGCTGATGCTGATGCTGATGCTGATGCTGATGCTGATGCTGATGCTTATGCTGATGCTGATGCTTATGCTGATCCTTATTCTTATTCTGATGCCGATACTGATGCTGATGTTGATGCTGATGCTCATGCTGATGCTGATGCTGATGCTGATGCTAATGCTGATGCTTATCTGATGCTGATGCTGATGCTGATGCTGATGCTGATGCTGATGCTGATGCTGATGCTGATGCTTATGCTGATAAGAATATGAAAAGGAACTGAATCTGAAACGAAATTTAAATTTAAACTGATGCTGAAACTCAATTTAAAGCTGAACTTTAATCTGGGTTGAAGCTGCAACTGAATTATTAGCTTAAGCAGGGAAAAAACTGAAACAGATATTAAAGTTCAAAATAAAGCTGATGCCGAAGCTGATGTTAAAGCTGATACTGATGCTGATTTACACTTACTTTCTTTTTCGGTAGAGCGCTTAGTTAAAATCTTGTGTCCTTCATAAACTGTCAGAATTTTATAACGTTGTTCAAAGGATTTCCACTTATTTTTAAGGCAAAGCTCTTAGCTGAAATTTTGTACACTGCTTCAGCGCTATTTATTTACAGAAAATTAAATTTTTACAACAAAATATTTGCTTTACACTCTGCTGCAAATGCTTTTTTTATTGCATTTTATGCAAAGCGCGGGATGTGCTCGAGTAGAAGGCAATAAAAACATAATTCGAAAAAAACTTAAATAATTAAATTTATTATTATAACAAGCTGGACGAACTTTTTCTAGCTTTTGTGCGATAATAGTAATAATCATCATCATCATCATCATCATCATCATAAACGCAGTCATCAGCGTTAGAGTGATCATTATAAGCATTATCATCATCATCACCATCATCATCATCATCATCATCAACGTTATTGTCGACAAAAGAAAAAAACAGTTTTTGGGTTGCTTAACAATGCGTTCTCGCTGCTGTTCTTGTTGCTGTTGTGTTGTTTTTTTTTTTGTGAATCCTTTATTGCTATTATTTGCATAACTGCTATGCTGCTGCCTTTCCTTTGGCTAATATCTGCTTTGGAAATGCTTGTTCCTTGCTTAGCCGTGTTGTTTTTGTAATATTGTAAAAAAATTACAAAAATTTTGGCAACATGTTGTTTGTTTTTATTTTTGTTTCGATGCCTTAACAATAGAAAACTGTTAATATATATTTTGCAACAACAATAACAACAACATCTTGCATTAAACAGATTTCTGCTTCGTTATGGTAAAGTTTTGTTTTTTGTTATTGTTTTTGTTTTGCTTAACGCAACAACAGTTTTTTATGTACTTTACTTCGTTGTTTAATTTGTACTCATTCTAACGCGAACGGCGCATTATACTCTGGCCGTACTCTGACTCTTAGCGCACACCAACACACGACATAATTTTTTTGTTGTTGTTGCTAATGTTGTTGTAACATTTTTCCATTTCCATTGCCATTTCCGTTGCATACTTTTGTGTGTTAATGCTTTTCCGCTGCTGCTGCTGCATGTTTTTTGTTTTCTCAAGTTCTCATGCTGCTCTTTCAAGGACAGCCAGTTTACATTAAATAAAATACAGAAAAAAAACTTATATAAAAAAAGAAAAAACAAAAAAACATGGAATGGATTACCACAGCAGTTCTAGAATCAACAACAATAACAAAAACAACAACCACTTAAAGCGTCTACTAGTTCACGCTTTTGCTTAAGTGGATACTTTATTTTCACGCTCTACTTCAGCAGAGTTTTCTATTTTCGTTGCATTTATTTTTGTGTGTTTTTTCTGGGTGTTTTTTTTTTTTTGTACTTTTGTCTCTGCCTGCAGCTTTTGTAGTTAAAGCAACATGAAAATAATAAACATGTTTTTTTTTGTGCTACTTTTTTAAATATTAGGCTAACGTTGGAATGTTGTAGTTTGCAAGCTTTAATTGGAGACAAGATTTTTAAACTAGAACGCGCTGGCGTATGCGTTATATTAATTACCATATATTAAAAATTAATGTTACTCATACGCCAAATGTTACTTTTACTTAATTACAAAGCTTACGTCTAATTTGTTTTAATTTTCCATATCGTTTAAAGTTTTCTCAGAGAAACTTTCTTAACTGCAGCAAAATGCAGCTTATTAATTTTCCATAAAGCCCATCTCATTGATAATTAAATAAACAGCCTACAAAAGACCTTCGACTTCATTCATATAAAACTGATTAATGTTGTTGGACACAAAATATGGCAAATTTCTCTTCATTCAACTTTAACTAAAGCTATGCCCATTCAAGGACTAGTCAATAAAATGTCACCCATTAGCAAGCATTTCAAGCATAGCAGTCAAAAGCAAAAACGACATTCAAAGGAAATATCATTAAAGAAATATGCTTAGATTTGTTGCTGCTGATAGAGCATGTCCTGTACGGAAACACATTTCTTATGTTAATCAAAATAAGACTTGGACTTTATTGTCGTTGGCCTTGTTGTAGCGGAAGTAGGGCAAAAGCAAATCATAATTGCTGGCTAGAAGTGATTTATTTATATATTTTTGACACTCTCTGCTGATATGATGTGTCTGATATAAGTTGAGTAGTAGTGTGTATGATAGCAAATAGATTGCTACATATAAGTTATTGTTGTTGCTTGAAGTGAAGACGATAAAGTTGAATGGCTGAATGACAGCAAGTCTGACAAATGTGTAAGTAATTGTGTAGTTTTTTGTCATTAGTAGCAATGACGTCAGCGAAATGAAAAAGCTAAATTGATTTATTGCCAATATTAGAGTAAATTAAAATAAGCACAAATTCATTAATAAATTTATAAATTTATTAAATAAATAAATAATTATATTAAATAAATACATAAATTAAAAATAAATAAAATTAATCTAGTAATAAATTTGCTTATAGATAACTATCGTTAGTGATTTGTCCAAACTTTTTGAGGCAATTATTACTTCACAATTTGTTAAGTTAAGTTAAGTTAAATTAAATTTGTCACATATTGTTAAGTCTTTGGTGTCCCCAGTCAACATGTATGCTTCTCGAAAAAATCTACGATCACTTACCTCCTTGAATTAACATCGAAAACAATAGAAAATGTTTGAAAAGATTTGAAGACTGTTGTTATCTTCACGAACTTAAGCAAAGCTTTTGATATTATGACAAGCTCTTAATTCTAAAATTATCTCTGATTGGATTTCCCACAAAAATGGTGAGATGGATCGAATCGTATCTAAGTAATAGAACACAATCTGTTTTATTTAAACTCGTGAAATCATACGAGTTTCCTGTTATCTCTGGAGTACCCCAAGGAAGTCATCTTGGTCCACTTTTGCTTCTTCTTTGTATAAATGATTTGCCATCGGTCATAAAGATCTAACATCTTTATGTATGCTGATGACGTCAAACTATTTCTGTCTTTTAAGAATGAATATGATGCACTCAGAAAAAAGCTGCCATGTAAAATTAACGTTTTTTAATGTTATTTCCAATGTAAATCAGAAAATGTGGATTTTACGTAAGAAAATGTTAAGTTAACATGTATTGTGTTGAATTGATAAGAAAAATATCAAATTGATAATGTAATGTTTTACGTTGCAATATCAATTCTTAATGTTAAAATAACATTTAAAATGTTTTTAGTTCATAATTTTTTACTGTAAAATTGATAGTATTTCATATCCATTTAACATTATAAATGTAGATGTCAACAACAAGCAGATGTAATGTTTATTTAAGAGCTGAGCCGTTAAGACATACAGGTGACCGTGGCACACAGGTTAAGAGTGTGGCTTTGGATGTCCGGAGCCCTGGTTCGAATCCCACTCGTGGCAAATTATTTTTCAATACATTTTTTTGATCTGCATTAATTTACTGATACTTTTTGATATTTTAAGTGTTAAAATAACATTATTATGTGACAGTTATACATTTTTAAATGTAGGTTTCGTAATGTAAAAAGTACATTAGGATAATATCAATTATAACATTTTTTAATGTCGGACGACTTTTGTCAACTAAAACTGTTAATTTTACGGTTGTTTAATGTACTTTTTTTTCTGAGTGTGGTTTATTCTTACAAATTGACATCAATTATTTTCATAGCTGGTGCAGAATAGATCTCATGAATCTTAATATAAAAAAATGTTAGCACATGACCTTCTCAAAAACCATTCTTAAAGTGTAATTTCAAAATTTGTGACTACACATTAGAATCCTGAGATAGCTTCCATGATCTTGGAGTTATCATGGGTCCTAAACTACGATTTCATATTCATATAAATAAAATAGTAAATAGAGCAATTAGTGCCCTTGGATTTATTAAACGTTGGGCAAAAGAGTTTGATTATCCTTTTATTACGAAAACTTCATTCACTTCTCTAGTTCGTCCTATCTTAGAATATGCTTCAATTGTATTGCGTCCACGATACGGTTGTTGCATCGATGACATTGAATCTGTTCAGAAAATTTTTTTTGTTTGTTCTGCCTAAGCTATCTTTATTACTATACTTTCTTTTATCTACCACCTTATGAATATCGGCTACAGCTATTAAATCCTCCCTCTTTAAAAAAAAGCAGAGTTATGCTTAATTTTTTCCATATTTATTTAGTAAAATTTACTTTAATAGTTCACTTCGTCCTAAAGATCTTTTGAGCTACTTTTTATGAAATTTTGTAGAACTAATTACTAACAAAATTAACAATTAAGAAGCGCTTGTGGAGACTTTAATTCTGTTATTCTGATCATGCTCTTCCAATGACACATCATTTTCACTTGGTTATGGATATACATATATATAAAACAGCACATACATCTGATTCAGCAGTATTATTCATTCAACTAATAGCAACTTGTGAGACGAACGTGCATCTAGATTGCTATAAACGACTTCAGAGCATAGGTGTTTATATGGTCCTTGCTTGACAGACACGAATTAATATGAAAACCCAGATTGGAAACAACAGATTTTATTTTGATTTAGTTGAAAAGAATTAAAGAAATATCGATAAAAGATAGGAAATTTTTGCAGTTCGGTAAGATGCAAGATATTTTGGGTTCTACTTTAAGCTTTTTATCTTTAGCCTATTCTGCTATAGTACTCAAGTCATCAATTATTCTAAAACATATCTTCGATAAGCCCAACAGGTCTTGACAAATATAATTGAAGATCATATTGAAATTGCTAAAGATGTCTTTAATGAAAATAGTAAAAGTAAAGGGCCAAGCACTGAATCTTGGGAAACTTCATCGGGTGTGTTTTTTGACTTATATGTTGAGACGTTGTTGCCAACTTTTACTAGCTGTTTCCTACTGCCTTAATAACTTTTCATAAAACAAACTGTAGTATAAAAAATTTCATCTAATGTTTATTACACAAAATATTATACTACGGAAAAGTCTAGCAGGCAGAGAAACGTCATAAGTCCTTTATCAAAGGGTATTCTGATATCATCTCAAATTTTGACAATAGCGTTAAAACAGCTATGCTCGGAGTGAAAACCACATTGAAGATTTGCCATAAGATCGAATGAATTTATGTGGTAGCAGATCTGCTGTGTCATTAAAGACTCACAAACCTTTGATACCGAGGACAGACAACAAACTTATGGGCCTATAATTAGACGGTTCGCTTGCATTAGATTTTGTAACAATTGATTAATAGTTGCTGCCTTCAATTTTACAGGATAACACGAGGTTGTAAAGCTAAGATTGATTATGTGTACAAGCGGCCTAATGACTTAGGACAGAATGATTGACACAAATTTAGTGGAGATTTCATCATCACCGGAAGGAAACACTTGACCTAATTTTGGCAATAGAACGCTTGACATTTAAATTACAAATTGGGGTATAATTTAACTGGGTGTAAAAATCAGAGATAGATAAATTAGTATTAGTCAGTTCTGAAGATTCAGGCGACAGTAAGCTCGAAACAAACTAATAGTAGAGTAAATTGGCATCAATTTTACAAAATACGTTATTCTTGTTAAAAATTCCGATGCTTTTTAAATTATTTCAAAGTTTTTCAGATGATAATGAGTAACTTAGCTTAGAAATCGTATTTCTTGTTGAAAATTGCGATGAGTGTTAAATTATTCCAAAGTTTTTCCGATGATAATAAGTAACTTAGCTAAGAAAAATTTAATCTTTTTGGGCCATCTTATTTTTGCGGTATCTAAGTTTCTAGCAGATTTTAATGCCTCCCAGTTCGATATGAATGTATTGCGCTTCCATCTGCTTTAGGTTTTGCTTCTTTTCTTCAAACCAAGTTGACAGAGTTCGTGAACCAGGGACAAGATGCATTGGTGACTCGTTGAATACAAAGAGGAAGGCAATTGTCAAAAAGTGGAGATATCTGGCTTATAAAGAAATATCACTTTTCATCAAACAAGCAGAAGAACCAACAATCAGTTCAACTAATTAAGGATATTTAAAAAAAAAAACACTTATGCATAATCGATAGTTTGCGAAAGGAAAATGCTGTATCAGTGACAGCAGTACAAAGATCAAAGTCTAATAAATATTAATGATATAAACAATATCAATTTCACGTAAATCTAATAAAAAATGTGTCTTTTACAGCGGTTTAAAAAAAATTCCTTCTTAAAAATAGAAAAAAATTCAATTATTGGTGGTCAATAAGAGTTATAATGAAAAAAATTTCAACAATTTGTTTCTATTAAAATGTTGGTATGCGTAAAAAATTTAATATTTTAGCAGATGTGGCTATGGCTTGTGTGAAAAATAAAGAATAAGACCAAAAAACATGTTTTTTTACCAAAAAGAACCTGCAGGAGAATCAAAATTTCTTCGTCGGTTTTTCTCCGATTTGAAAAAAAAGTTTGCAGAACTAATTTTAATGAGTTTCTCTAACTTTTGAGGCGCCGACCGTCTGACCTTTTTTTTATCCATACAAAAATTATCCAGCCTACTGTACATAAGGGAGTCGTTTATATCCCTATTACGTCACGTTTTTGTTCCACAGATAATATTGACAGTAAAATTTTTGAAAAACATATTTAACACTTATTTAGCACTCATATTTAACACTCTTAAAATCATTAAGACATCATGCGATTTTCAAGTCAGAGCATTGCTTGCACAGTATCTCCATCATGGCTTTTTGGTTTTCGTTAGCGTTAAACACTGCATTATTCAATGAAAACATATATAACTAAATAGACATGATCGCCACTGATATTTAATGTTATCAAGGAAAGACTAGAGACAAGAAAAAGGTAGAATAGAAAAAGATAAAGTTAAAAGCAAAAAAAAGCAAGAA
The DNA here is from genome assembly GCA_958299015.1 of Tetanocera ferruginea. Lineage (NCBI taxonomy): Eukaryota > Metazoa > Arthropoda > Insecta > Diptera > Sciomyzidae > Tetanocera > Tetanocera ferruginea. The sequence continues at coordinate 4,128,297 of OY282641.1, forward strand.
CTATAAAAAAGATGTTAGCCTGGAGAATTTTACGCTTCTCAACAGTAAGGCTTTTGTGTTGAAAAACATCATTGTTCGAGTCGCATCCAGCATTGCAAAGGTTGACTCCATGTTTCGAGAGCCTATTCGAAAAAGACCTGCAATATTTTCCAAAGACCTTCAGAACACGATTACGATTGAAGGTGGTGTAAAATTTTATTTCAACTGGATATTTGGCGTCTATAGCTACAACTTCTGTCACGAACTTACTGATGTAGTTAGCAAGTTTTGTTGAGAGGGTGAGAGGGCTAAATATTGCGTTTGTATGCTGCCAAAGATGTTCCTATGAGAACCTTAATCCTACTCAGGTACTTTGGTCGATGTTGTATTTTTATGCCAAACACCATATTTTCACTTTTGACACTGTATTCATTCTATATTTTTTTTCTTCATGTACATATTTGTTTCGTGCTTTTTTTTGCTATTTTTTATTTTGTAGCACTTCAACCAAAGATTTCTACTTTTGTTTGTAAAAAGCTTCTTGCACAAATTTTAATTTTAATGTGTTTTAATTTTCAAAAGAATACGTACTTAGCAAATAACTATTTTTGAGTTAAAGCCAAAAGTAGTCGAATATTTTTTTTTTGTTTGTTTCTTTTTAAGAGTTTTTGTGTATTTTTTCGCTTTGGTTTAAAGATCCACGAACAAAAATATAAACGTTTGCTCACGACTCTACTCACGACAATTTATTTAAGGACATACTTTTTCATCACGTTTGTAGTAAGAATTAGTTAAAGTAATTTCAGCTAAATACTGCATTTTCTACCAAAAACATCGTATCGCGACACTTTTCGATGTTCTACACTTTAATTTACTTTAATTTTTCTTCAAACAATACTTTTACGCGATTTGTTCTTTTTTCGAGATCGACCGTCATGAAAAAAAAAAATAAAAGAAACAATGTGGAACGTACAACTGTCAAAATGGTCAGCAAACAAAGGTGCCACCTGATCTGTCGGGACGGGGTGGGTTCAGCAGATAAAAAGTGCTGGGGTAACAAGACAAAAACCCGGGTTAGTTTGTTAAGACTCGCAGACAAAAGCTTGGCAAACCGAAGAATAAAGAAAACAAACACCAGAGCACAACTACTTTTATTTAGGCATATTTTTGTTTGTTTCAACCAACTAATTTATTATTGAAAAAAAGTTTATGATCGAGTTTACGGAATTCTACCGGGATTCAAACAGTTTAAAAAACCAAATTCTTGGAGCGCACTCTAGTTGCGGGTTAAAGGAGATGACTTGAACCCTTATACGATTCTACCGAGTAGAATCAATCAATTATCCTGGTAGGAAACAACTAGGCTCGAGTACGCAGAAGGCCTAAAAGGGAACAAAACACAAAAGGATGCCACGGGGAGCCCAGCTTACCGGGTATTGGGTAGCGGAAAATTGACCTACAAAATGTTTAACTAGAATCAAATTAACAACAAAAATCTACTAAGCTACTGGACCTGACCACACAATATTACATACTCCGGAATCTAACCCGCTCACCTGGATCTGGGTCTATGCGCTGCTCCGTCTTCTTTCTCAATAACAGCGGCTCCGTAATCCCACGGCTTTCGTTAGTCACTCACACAATTTTTACTTCTTTTTTTTCAATTCACGCAGTCTGGTCAAACGCCTAGACTCGATTCACTGTATCACTTTTTACACACCCTTTGGACATGGAGAGTCAAGAGCATCCGTAGAAAACTCAACGGAATCCGATTTTTTAGCAAAATATTAATAAATGACAATTAGAGTATTCTGCACGGTGATGCCATTCATCAGTTAGAACACGACAACTTGAGACAGTAAATATTTTTTAGTAATAACTGACATTGAGATTAACAAAAAAACGTAAGTTAATGATTTTCTTTTCAACCCAAACCCAGCAATGCAGGAGCCTCGAAGCACATAGTTGAATCTGTGAAGCAGATTTTTAGCACGCGACAATCGCATATATTATTTGTAAGTTTTCAATTAGTAATAATAAAAAAAAAAAAAAAACAAAATAGGAAAATAGTGAGAAAATTATGATATTTATTATAACCTTATCCATAGTGCTTATGTGGTTATTTATTTCATCACCACGGTTTTTTAGTCCATAAGGATGCGGGACAGATAAGATTTAGAAAAGTTGATATAGTATCCATCAGTACCACCAACTTAGTGGTTAAATCTTGTCTATTGACATGATTACAGCCGTTATTATTAAGTTTTCGTAATGAAATTCGATGTTTGAGCTTATATCATAGAAAAAAGATCATGTTCGAAAATAATCCAAATAGACTGAGAACCACGTAAACTTTCCATACAAATTGACTTTCTAAAAATGGAAAACTTCTTTAAAATCTATTAAAAAAATCAATCCAATGATTTGAGAACTATCACATGAGCTTTAATTTGAACTATTAAGATTTAGTTAAAAATCAAGCAAAATCGAATGAAACCTTTCCATACATCCCATACAAAGTGTATTTAAAAAAAGGCGCATGATCGCGAACGCGACACATTGTGAAAATCAATATTAAATATTTAGTATGCTTTTGATTTGATTTGATTTATTTGATTTAACATTAGTACAAATAAGAACCATGTTCTTTTACAGTACAAGATATAATACTTAAAGCTATATAAATTTTTTTAATTATGGAAATAGCAACAAATTCATAAGTATAAATATACGTAATAATAAGTTGATTTAATGCAAAATATGCTACAATGTGCCAAAAGAGATTTAATGTCTAAACATAAGCAAGTGTGAAAAGCTAATAAGAAATTATGATATGAATGTTAATGCTAAGAAACTTAAAAGATACGAAGATAAAGAGAAACTAAAAAGATACGAAGATAAGAAGAAAGTGGAAGAAGACAAAATTTAAGAAGTAGAAAAGTAATTAAGAATAGATTGCCTAAAAGTTTCCGTCCGAGTTATATCTCTTAAGCTACGTGGCAGTGCATTCCAAAGTCTTACGGCATTAATGAAAAATAGGTTAGAGGTTGTAAGAGAACTATGCCTAGGCACTATAAGTACATTGCATCTTCTTGATATGCTAAACTGGAGTTTTTCGTAAAGGTAATAAGGTGCTTTTTTATGTATTTTTTTATGTATAGATAGATACAGTTTCTAGCATTCAGATAATCAGTTAAACTACACCCGAGTAAGGCATTTCTAAAGTTGGAGAGTCGGTCAAATTTTCTTAAGCTAAAAACAAAACGCGTAGCAGAGTTAAACACAATATTAAGTTTAAGCAAAGACGATGAATTGAGTTTGCTATAAACTATTTCTGAATATGTTATAACAGGTAAAACAAGTTGTTTAACTAATAATTTGCTCAAATCAGGAGAACAGAGACACGCAGGCATTCTTAAATTACGTAGGATATAATAAACTTTCTGGACAACACTATTTACATGATCAATACATGATAAGGACGAGTTCATACAAAAACCGAGATTTACAATTTTCGAAACGACACTTAGCTTATTTGTACCAATGTATAGGTCAGGAATATAATCTAGTTACAATTTATTCTTACGGATAGGGAGTACATATGATTTGGCAGCATTAAGTTGGAGTCCATTGCTTATTGCCCATTGATAAATGCGTCTTAGATCATAATTAAGTCTATAGCAATGGTCTTCTCGAAGTCCTATACTACTCGATGGATAGATTTGAATACCGTCTGCATAGGCATGCACAGAAGAATGTTTACAGACTGCAAATATGTCATTTATAAAAATGGAGAATCGAAGAGGGCCAAGAATTGAACCTTGTGGTACCACTCAGTACAGATTCACATTTAGAGAACGCCTGACCGACTTTAACGTTCTGAAATCTATGTGACAAATAACTTGATATGAGACTCACTGCACTATCACTGAACCCAATGAGAATTCTAAGTTTCAGACATAGGTACTTGTGACATACCTTGTCAAATGCTTTTGAAAAATCAAGTAAGCAAAGTAAAGACAATTCGCCAGCATCATATTCAGGTCGTAGATCATCCATTACCTTAACTAGTGCTGAGGCACAGCCGTGCCCTACCCGGAAACCCGATTGAAATGGCGACATAAGGTTATTTGCTTGTAGAAATTGATTTATTTTTTGACTCAGTACTTTTTCACAGACTTTAGAGAGAGGGGACAAAATACTTATTGGCTTGGAATCATTAGGGCCAGAAGGGTTAGATTTTTTAGCTACTGGTAACACAATTGCTGTTTTCCAGATACTCGGGAATGATGAAGATACAAGGCAGTGATTTATTATATGAGTTAATGGTCTGATTATATATGGTAGTACAACTTTGATAAATTTTATAGGAATGCCATCTTCGCCTATTGCATTTGATGTTATTTGCATTACACAATTTCCAATATCAAGTTCAGTTACAGGTGTAAATTGAAATGACTGTGGAACAATTAAACTTGTACAGAAAAGTGAGCTATTATGGTTCAAGGCAAATGAGTTATTTATGAAAAAACTGTTGAGTAAGTCAGGATCAATTTGACATTCAGTGTTTGTCTTTTTGTTTATTCCTAGTCTCTTTATGTTGTTCCAGAGGGTTTTAGTAGGAAGAAACTTATTTATTTTGGCATTAAAATATCGAGACTTGGACTGCCTTGTAATAATAACCGCTTGATTTCTGGCCGTTCTAAAAATTTCCCAATTTGTAGAAGTAGGATTTCTCTTCCAAAGCTTGTGTAGTTTGTTCCTCTTCTTAATAGCGTTAAGAACATTCTGCGAGAACCACGAACAGGATGAATTTATTAATGTGGCTGAACGTAAAGAACCATATTTTTCAAATAAGTACTTGATAGGGTTAAGAAGAGAGTTAGGTTTATCATAAACTGAGCTGTGATTCCTGCAGCTTTTTACCTGCAGAATTTTTTTTTTATAGTAAGGCGACAAAATTTATTCAAATTACAATTTTAAAACACTTGCTTAGAACGATTACGAAGTTTTGATAACAAATGATGATTAAGGCACAATAACGTGACATTCGAATAGTAATTAAAGCAATATAAAAAATTTACCGTTAAATGAGCTTTGTTTGATATCTTTTTATTTTTTCATTATTTATTTGTAGTTGATAGATGGATTTTATAAGAAGAGTGCAAACATAACATTAATAAATGAACGAAAAATACTAATGAAAAAAGCCCATAAAAGCAGCTAAAAGCAAGAAAATCATATTTCTCAGATATCAGGCTAATTTTCAGAGAAAATAAAACTGAAATAATTTGTAAATGCAGTAAATTCTAAAAATTCAAGCATTTGTAATATAATGACAAAAACATTATTTGTTTATTCAGTTTTTTTTCGGTGCCGGTAGAAATACGATTCTGTGGAAATACTCATATTCAACCGAAATTTTACCAAAAATACTAAAAATTCTGAGGAAATGAAGAATTTTGCATTTATTCGAATTACATATCACTCATACGTCATGTTGTACATTTTTGTTTTAACATCATATTTACTTAATAACTTCTAAGAATTGTCTCAATACCTGTACCATGACTATTTTTATTACTTTATCTGGTTTTTTAAACATCGTGCTTGACATATATTTGAAGTATCTGGGTTGAGGGTTAATCAGATCACATAAGCACAAAAATTCACTATTTTCTGTGTTGTCTAGAATTTTTAAGGTTTTTAGGGATTAAACAAATATATGCATGTATGTACTATATATACAGCGCACTATATGCATAAACAAGCTAGCTACGACAAACAAACACAACAACCCATCACATACACTTTAACACATGCAGAGATATGCATGTAATCCGCTTTTTGAAGCACATTGCGGCTGTGTGGCCCCATTTTTGGTGTGTTGTTTTATTTTTTTTTTTTTTGTTGTTTTGCTTTTAAATGGAATTTGCACATTGTTTTTATTGTACGTGTTTGGAGAATAAACAGCAATTGCTGGCATTGTTGTTGTTGCTGTTAAATAACAAACACTAGCACACCGCATGACAGTGCATAAAAGAGGACCTTAAAATGTAACACTGGACACAAAGAGCTCTGCTGTTTGTCAGTGAGTAAGTGTGTATTGTATGTGTGTGTGTGTGTGCATGTACATGTGTAAGCATGTTGAGCGCTTTTTGTATGACGCACGCATTTCGCCGCAAAACAACTGCAATTGTCGAGTGCTGCGGCTGTGTGAGCATATTTTATTTATTTGGCTGCAATTGTTTGAGTTTTGACGTTGCTTATTTAAAAATTTCTGTTTTTTTTTTTTAAGGAAAAAAAAATTATAAAGGATTTTACTTTTGAATAAACAAAAAAAAAAAAGAAAGAATTCACGCTTTATTCTTAAACGTTTCTATTGAAATTGTGTATTAATTGAGATGGAGGCAGCAACAAAAAGGCTGATAAAGGTCAAAGTTAATTAATTTAACGCTGCTATGCATTAAAAGAATTTGAATTATTTGCCAAATCGACGCCCACTGTATAGCAAAAAATAAAAACAAAAACTCTTTGGCAATTTTTTTGCTAAATTTATGTGGGCGTTAAACAATTTCATTAACCTAAAGATTGTTTGTTTGTTAGCAAAATAGCTCAAATTTTTAAAGGCTGCTTTTGCAGAAATATTTGCCACCGTAACTTATCACGTTTTTTTACTCTCATTCTCAAGTTAATTAATATTTCTTTAACATTTTCTAAAGATTTTTATAAATTTTTAATAATTTTTTAATGTATGCCAACATTTTGAATTCAGCGTAAAATTTATTTGCTTAAAATTTAATGTTACGCATACGCCAAGTAGCACCCACAGCTAGCTGGGTCTGTGAATGGCAAAAATAACAAATTTTGCACACACCTTTGCGCTTACCTTGCCAGCAGCCGCAATAAATTAAAAGCTCTTATTTGCACGCTTGTAAATATATCCGCGACTGCGATGCTACCAGCAGCGGCAGCTTAACGCGGTATTAAATCTGTTGAGCATGAAGTAATTTTAAAGCGCTGCCAGCCACAATTGCAGCAACTTGCTTACACCAAAAACAACAACAAACAAAACTTAAATCTGACACTTCTACATGCACACTCCTACACAATCACACACACACACACACACACACGCATACATAAACAATTTCATACAGGTGCAAATAAGTTTAAATACAATAATTCAGCGCTTTGCCGCAGCAGCAAGCGTTTTAACAGCGTTTTACAGTTGTTGGTAATAACTTAAGCAGCTTGTTTTCTTGCATATTGTTGTTATGCTGGTCTGTTGCATTGTTTTATTGGTGGTTATGGATCGCTTGCTTTTATTGCTTATGCCTGGTTAAAGCTTACATTTACAAGCGTGTTTTCATATCAAACAATTCCTTTCGTTTTTATTTACGCTTAAAACGATTTATAATTTAAACCAAACACTGCTCTTTGAGCGGTTTGAAGCACTTAAGCGGTTTTAAGGCAAGCAATCTTGTAATGTTAACTTCAGAAATTTAACCATATAAGCTGCGCCTGTAAACAATTATGCAGCTGAAGCGTATACATTTCATAAGCTGCAGCGCAGAGCTTTAATGCTACGAAAAAACACAAATTTTGAAAGCAAAAAGCTTTTTTTGAAAAATCTTAAATCAAATGATGTCTTACATCATCATTAACTGTAATTATGCTCAAAAACTATGAATTTTTAACATCATTACAGAGTTTTTGCATAAATATCAATTAAATATTACTCATACGCCACGTTGCACCTTTTTGTTTAAACGTCCTATTTATTATATTACTTTTGGAATTTACTCAATTTTTCTCTTAAACTCTTCTATAACTTTCCTTTTGACTATTGCTGCAACTCAATCTGCCATTCCTCCCATGATTTTATTTCCATCATTATTATTGCTTCACATTTATTTGCTTAAAATATCGCTCTAGCAAAATAAATTAGTTTTGCACGCACGTACATTTTATGCTGCCAATATAGTAGTGTGACATACATTTGTATGTCACGTGACTTTCAGCTGTATTCAAACATACATTCATGCATTCACACTGTATGCTACAAATATGCATACATACACACATACAAGCTACAGTCAGTCGTCGTTATATAAACTGATTTATGTCAACGACTTTACGCTCAACATTGAATTAATTTGCATGCATACGAAATTCTAAAATAAATGAATTAATAAACAAACAAATAACCAAATACATAGACAAACATTCAAACAAATACACAAACAATCAGCTCGTTCGTACGAGATTTGCTTTAATAAAGAAGAAGCAGGTGCTAGTTGCTGAACACAAGCACTCAAGTTAGATGCTTGTCAAGGCTGCCGGAATGATGTAGAGTAACAGCTACACAGACAAATGCGAATTTGGAACAAGCTCAAAGCAAAACAAATTGTAACGATTTTGAGTTTATTGGCAAGATACTCGTAGATGAATATTTTTGAGCTCACATACATGCAAACATAGTTTGTGTATGAAGCAAGCAGAAAAAACAAATAGCAAAAATCTATACCATTGAAAGCTAGAAATTATGTGAACGCAATGCAAGCAAATAAATTTTGAAGCAAAATAATATTTCAGCCTTTTCTCAAGAATTATATGATAGTTAAAAATATTTTTTTTTTAAATGAATATTGGTTTTCTTGTATTGAACTTTGATGTTGATTTTTAGGCAAATAAAATAAACAAAATAATTTATGAACATACCTTTTAGGACAAAAAATAACCCGAACCCATCAACCCTGGCTAATTTAAGACAGTTCTCAGAATTTTCAAAAGAAAATTTGAAAGGTCAAAAGTAAATGTACAAAAAAAAAAAATAAAACAAACTCTATAAATGCATATTTAACAGACTGTTTCAAGCTTGTAACAGCTTTTAAATGGTTGCTTTTGATGACTGAATCCTTAAATAATTTAATGAAAATTTAAAAATGGTTTTCAAACCACTTTTGTTGTTGTAGGCATGTGTATCATAAAAAATGTACACAAAAGCATTTGGTTTTGTGCAGGTAATTGACAAAAATTTAATGAGGAAGAGTATTAAGATTAAATGTGAGCAGTTTTCAAAAAATTTAAGAACAAAAGAAAATATCCTTTTTGAGATGAAAAAAAATATAAGTTTATTTCTTTTTTTAATAACAACACTGTGCGATCGATTTTCAACATTCTTAGAACATCCGAGAGAGGAACATCTTATGATTAATTCGCGACGAGTCGGAAATCTCAATTCCATCACAATTTTCTTTTAAAAATGTCTTAAGTTAACAACCAGTTTTTCCGTCTTTTAACAATTTTTCAAAAAAACTTAAGTTGAGAGAATTAAAATACAAAATGCACAGAATTTGGCTAAACAACTATGGTTTCATATAAGTTTATAATTCTAAAAAAAAAAAACATATTGTTCAAGAATTATATTTAGAGCTTGATGCCAAATACTTTGTGAAGCAAAACCGGTTGCTACACCAACAATGTTCTTTGCAGAACAAACCGAGCAGACAAGACCATGGTTTCGTCAGACGCTACTCCGACTCATCAGTAGTCTCTGTGGTTTATGCAGTTCACTAACTTTGATAAGCTAATATGCTCAACTGCAGTAAAACCAAAACGGAATTACCCAAAAAGCTTTTCACTTGTTCAAGCAGTATTTTTCTACTCTCTGGCTAGTTGCAAAATTTCAAATAATTTACTACATTTATGCTGCAAAGATTTTGATGTTGCGCTTTTTTTTAATTACCATTAGGAATAACAAAAGGTAAAATCCTATTTTATGATTTCCTTCAAAAAAGATTTAATCTTTTGATATTCGACTTTGGTATGCATGATAGGATCAAAACTAAATTCTTCAAGTGTATCAAAAACACAACATTTTCAATATTAAATTTTAAATGCTTCAGACTAGTCGCAAAATAGTGTTACGTAATGTTTATTTGGAATTTGAAAATATATTTTTTAAAAAGATACTTTGAAAAACAAAAGATGTAAAAAATTATGTGAACAAAAGTATTTTTAAATCGTTGAAAAAAATTTTAAGAATCATCGAATGCAAATAAAATTAACTTAAATAATAACCCTTTTCCACTACTCAGAAACCCACAAATTAACAAAAAACCATTAATCATAATTTTTAAAAATTTCTAACTCGAAAAATTCTTTCGAAAGACGAACAATTTCTTTAAAAGTCGTCACTCAATAATTTCGTCAGATTTTCTGCAAAATCAAAATCAAAATCAAAATCAAAATCAAAATCAAAATCAAAATCAAAATCAAAATCAAAATCAAAATCAAAATCAAAATCAAAATCAAAATCAAAATCAAAATCAAAATCAAAATCAAAATCAAAATCAAAATCAAAATCAAAATCAAAATCAAAATCAAAATCAAAATCAAAATCAAAATCAAAATCAAAATCAAAATCAAAATCAAAATCAAAATCAAAATCAAAATCAAAATCAAAATCAAAATCAAAATCAAAATCAAAATCAAAATCAAAATCAAAATCAAAATCAAAATCAAAATCAAAATCAAAATCAAAATCAAAATCAAAATCAAAATCAAAATCAAAATCAAAATCAAAATCAAAATCAAAATCAAAATCAAAATCAAAATCAAAATCAAAATCAAAATCAAAATCAAAATCAAAATCAAAATCAAAATCAAAATCAAAATCAAAATCAAAATCAAAATCAAAATCAAAATCAAAATCAAAATCAAAATCAAAATCAAAATCAAAATCAAAATCAAAATCAAAATCAAAATCAAAATTAAAATCAAAATCAAAATCAAAATCAAAATCAAAATCAAAATCAAAATCAAAATCAAAATCAAAATCAAAATCAAAATCCAAATCAAAATCAAAATCAAAATCAAAATCAAATTTCGAAAGACGAACAATTTCTTTAAAAGTCGTCACTCAATAATTTCGTCAGATTTGTTGCAAAATCAAAATCAAAATCAAAATCAAAATCAAAATCAAAATCAAAATCAAAATCAAAATCAAAATCAAAATCAAAATCAAAATCAAAATCAAAATCAAAATCAAAATCAAAATCAAAATCAAAATCAAAATCAAAATCAAAATCAAAATCAAAATCAAAATCAAAATCAAAATCAAAATCAAAATCAAAATCAAAATCAAAATCAAAATCAAAATCAAAATCAAAATCAAAATCAAAATCAAAATCAAAATCAAAATCAAAATCAAAATCAAAATCAAAATCAAAATCAAAATCAAAATCAAAATCAAAATCAAAATCAAAATCAAAATCAAAATCAAAATCAAAATCAAAATCAAAATCAAAATCAAAATCAAAATCAAAATCAAAATCAAAAAAAATCAAAATCAAAATCAAAATCAAAATCAAAATCAAAATCAAAATCAAAATCAAAATCAAAATCAAAATCAAAATCAAAATCAAAATCAAAATCAAAATCAAAATCAAAATCAAAATCAAAATCAAAATCAAAATCAAAATCAAAATCAAAATCAAAATCAAAATCAAAATCAAAATCAAAATCAAAATCAAAATCAAAATCAAAATCCAAATCAAAATCAAAATCAAAATCAAATTTCGAAAGACGAACAATTTCTTTAAAAGTCGTCACTCAATAATTTCGTCAGATTTGTTGCAAAATCAAAATCAAAATCAAAATCAAAATCAAAATCAAAATCAAAATCAAAATCAAAATCAAAATCAAAATCAAAATCAAAATCAAAATCAAAATCAAAATCAAAATCAAAATCAAAATCAAAATCAAAATCAAAATCAAAATCAAAATCAAAATCAAAATCAAAATCAAAATCAAAATCAAAATCAAAATCAAAATCAAAATCAAAATCAAAATCAAAATCAAAATCAAAATCAAAATCAAAATCATAATCAAGAAATGGGAATGAAGTTGAAATTGAAATTGAAATTGAAATTGAAATTGAAATTGAAATGGAAATTGAAATTGAAATTGAAATTGAAGCTGAAATTGAAATTGAAGTTGATTTTGAAGTTGAATTTGAAGTTGAAGTGTATAAAAACCAATGGGTCAATAGTGTGGTCATATTAAAAGAACAAATTTTAAAGCTCATTTAAAATGTATTCAATTACCTTGTGTCCTCCTTTCGAATAACCAACGGTTAAATATTTTTTAACTTTAAGATTTGTAATATTTGCTTACTATCTTTTACCTTGCATAGGTTTTGATTCAATTAGATAAAGATATTCCGATATTTGACAAAAATTAAGATAAATATACCTTTATTTGTAGATGATTGCAAAAAAATTTCTGTTTTATGACACAAAAAATCTCTTAATTGCTTGAATATTTGTCTGTTTTGTAGTTCAATAATCTAAACATTCTTTTAATTGCTAAAATTTCTACAAATTATGAATTTTGAAGCAACCATAAGATGATTTTAATAGATTTTGCAACTTCTAATTTCGTAAAATTTTCACGAACGTTTTGCCTCAATAAAGTCAATTCAAGCAATTCATGTTTTTTATTTCTAAACAATAAAATATTGAAAATATACTTTTTCATAAAAATTCAACCAATCAAAACTCTAAAACGTATTTTTTTTGGATTAGGCCACAAAAGCCTGTCTGCAATTAATATTCGAGAGCAAATTTTAGTTAACATAAATAAGTAAAAAATAAAACAAAAAAAAATGATGTAAGGATATGTCAAATATAGGAATAACCTATATTTATTTATTATAACATCATTGCATAGGTTAAGAAAAAAATATTTAGGCTCGTCCTTAGAATGTGACCAAAAACAGCTTTACTTAGTTGAAAAGTTGTCCGAATTGAAAATTTTTGATCAAAACCATCTGTTAAGCATCTGAGATTATGTTTGGTTGAATACAAAAGATTACTATTTTCCCACCTTTACCTTAAAATAACAAACATTTTGTGTTTGCGATTTGGAATTTCTGTCAAAGCTGCCTGTGTCATATAAACGGCTTTTAAAACCATTTGTGAAGTATAGAATTCGATGTGTTATTTAATACAAATTATTGGGTTTTCAGCTTCCATTAAATCCAAATTATTCATAATCTGCTTTTTATTGAAGCATCAAGGATCTAGTGATAAAAGGATCACTAGTATTTGTATAGTTATTTCATAAGAAAAATTTTCTTAGCCTCTTCAAAATAAACACTGTCTAGAACCATATGTGAAGTAATGAAGTTGATTGGTCATTGAATACAAATCATCTGAATTTGATCATCCACACATCAATGAATCACATCAAAGCGTGAAATACATTCTGAAAAAATTTTTCTTAGTATTAAAGCCGCCTGTCTAAACTAAACACTGTCTAGAACCATATGTGAAGTAAAGAAGTTGACTGGTCATTGAGTACAAATCATCCGCATTTGATCTTACACATATCACTGAATCAAATCAAAGCGTGTTTTAGACAAAATAACATTTGTATGCTGTTGAGAATTGCTATACAGGATGCATCAGCCGTTTTCGTCATGGATTACAGGGTGTGCACTGCGCATATAATGGAATGAAACTGGAATTATTAACTAATTGTAATCTTTATAAAGCTCTTATCATCGAAAATCGATGGTCTGCGGTACAAATTTTGCGTACAGATTTTTATCTGTACGGTTTATAGAGATCCTAGAGATTCTAGAGATCCTGTCCATGTCCATGAATGGCAGCAAAATTTATAATAGTTTTGAAAATTTTTATTTATATTAATACTAATCAACCATCTCTATCAATATTAATTTTAATAGCTTTATTTTTCTGAAATTTTTCGAGTTAGGAGCTAAATAAAATGGTATTTTCCAAAAATTATTATTATTAATTAGTTTTGCTTTAAATGACATACAAAAGCGGGTCAATTAGTCCCGTGAGTTTTTGAATGAAACACAGGGGTTTTTGACAAAAAATTATTTTATTTTTCGTCAAGGACTTCTTTGAGTTCTTTACACTTCAACCAAAATTTCTATAAATTTTGTATGCTTTCCAAAAAATAAGATATATCGACTTTCTCAAAATAGGTATGTGTTTGTGAGATAATTTTATCATTGGAGTCAAATCACCTTCCGCCGAGCTATTTCTTTATGTTTGAAAACAAGAAATAGTTACTCGAGTCTAAATCCTGAGAAAAGGGTGAATAAGGGAGCAATTTGTGTCACAATTCATGAAATTTCACCACGAAGACTACACATGTGTGCACCCTTGCATTGTCCTGGTTGAAAATAGCTTTCTTCTAGGCCAAATGCGGTAATTTTTTTCAAATCATCATTGAATCAGTTCAAAAGTTGGCATAATATTTGCCATTGATACCGCATGCATGCGACAAAATGTTCGCCATGACTTTATTGGCTGACATACCCCACTTGGCCATCATCGGCTCCAATTCCCCCGGAGAAACCCGCTGTTTTTACTGATGCTAGAGATCTCTAATTCCATGTTTCATCCACATTTAATGTTGTGGTAATTCCATGTTTCATCCACATTTACATGAAGGTTTGTTCCCGCAGAAAACAAAATTCACTTTTTTCCATTTTCTTCACAATTCACGTGGTTGTCTGCTATCAATGACTTGAACAGTGTTACCTTTCCAGTTAAGGGGCGAAAAATTCAAAAATTCACGGACTTATTGACTCGTCCTGGTTTCTAAATTTAAAATATTTTTACTTGTGATAATATCAAAAGAATAATATTATCATTTGTGGACATAAAGTTATATAAAGCTTTTATAGTAAACATGTTTGAAGTAAGTGCTTAAAAGCTCGCCTACAAATAAATACAAAAATTTTTTGTAGATAATTTTTAGCTTGTTCAGCGTTTTTCAAATATTTTTTGCATATAAAAATTTTTTTTTGATCATGCAAAATGATATATCCTTAAACTTTTGACCTTGATACAAGCAATTTGCATGTTTCTTGCATTTGTCTCTCTCTCTCTCTGCATGCTAGTATTTAGAATGTTTTATTGGCATGTTGCCTGCATAAATCTGATTGCTTGCTTGCTCAATTTATGCAGAAATTCACATAAGATGTTCCAATTTTTTAAATAAAGACACTCATCTCAACATACAAGCAAACATACACACACACACACGACAGCATTTGAACTAAATATCATCAAAGCAAATCCAGTTTCGAAAAGACGATTGAATGAATGAGCTGCCAGAGCAGAGCTTTCAATACATAAGTTAATGCATTTTCTTTGCTTTGCTTATATGCTACACTCACGCTTTTTCTGTCTGTCTGTCTGTGTGTCCTGCTACACACAACTAAGATTGCATAAAAATTATATAAATTCAAATTGTGTGCTTTTCACTGTTGGATACTTGCATGCATTTTGTATGAATGAAAATGAAAATTTGGCATCAAATTTGCAAATCTGTTGCTGGTATAAAATTTGCTGCACACTGGCACATGTGCAGCAGCAACACGCACACATACTAGGTGCAGTCATCCTAAGCACTTGAAGCCACAGCTATCTTTGGTTGGTGCTGTATAAGTATGTTTTTTAGGGAAAAAATTAATAAAACCTAACTTGGCAATACTTATCAGCTGCTTGAATGTATGTATGTGTTATAAACATAAAGCAGTCGATAAACATAAGAACATACACACATGATGCTGCACAAAGCCACACATACAAAGATTTAGCAGTCTTTATGCTAAATAAATTTGAAGTCAAGAAATCACTTGCTTAAAACAACAGCTGTTGTTGCTTGTCTATAGCTGGCTTAAAATGGTAAATGCGTGTGTATGTGTGTGTGAGAGAGCTTGTATGCGAGTTTGTCGCATGTGCATGAGTGCCAAAGAGTGTTGTTGTGCTTGTGTGTCGTGCTGCTGTCTGTCCGCACTTTTATGGCTCAATTGTTGCATTGTTTAACTTTTATTTACTTTATTGCTGCAATTAAATGCAGTTCTCTACAAACTAACTCACACACACAGCCACATACACATGCACACACAAGCTCCCAGCTGCACTTGCAACTATTCTTTTGCTGCTTCTGCCTTCGTTGCGTTGATTTTCGCATAACGAATTGCTAATTGGAAAATTTGCTAAATTTTCTACATGCAATCAAGGCGATCCTGGCAATCATCTTCTTCTGCTTTATTATCCTTGCTTAGAATTTCATAGCATTATTTTAATTGCTTCTCATTGCATAGGAAAACTTTTGTGCTGCTGCTGTTGATTTGTTTTTTCTTTTCTTTTCTTCTTACAGAGCAAAGAATTTGCAAAGAGTCAGCTGGAAATTGTTTGTTTTTTTTATTGAATTTTAGTTTTGTTGCTAGCTTTTGTTTGTTGCCAAGTTGAATTTTAAGTATCAATTTAAGTTTTACTTGTTTAAAATTCGTCGTTCTGCTTAAACTTTGGTTTTATTGCAAATTCAACAGGAATAAGTGGAGGAGTAGTTATATTATATTGCATTGTGTTGCAACTACTTTGACAGCAACTGACAGAATTGAACTTAAAATGCAATATATTTTCTTTCAATCGCATATTGCTTGAAATTTTTCTGTAACTTTCATAACTTTGCTGGTAAGATCATAAAATTACCCACTAGATATTGCATAAAATTAATCTTTGGCATTTTTTTCAAGCATAAATTTTAATTGTTTCCATCTCGCCGTGTATCCTGACAAAAACTAAAGTTTTAAGACATATATCAGCACTTTAATGCCTTTTAGATTAAACCGTTACTTTTCTGTATTAACAGACTAACTCTTTAGATAAAGTTTACGACACGCAAAGCTTGGAAATTTTTTTTCTTTTCTTCGAAAATCTGCCTCAAAACAAATTCTTGCTTAATCAGTTCAGGGTTTTCTTTCTTTTTTGTTTGTTTTGTTGTTTTATTTATTTCAACCTCTCTGACATGGATTACCTTCAATAATGACAGTCATATAAAATACGCCGCAAGCTAGTAAAACTACTCTTTATGCTATTGATGTAGTTGTTGTTGTGGTGGTTGATGTTGTTGTTCGTGCCAAAGTGCTGCCAAACATACACACGTACACATATTTCTAAAATACAGACGGCAGCAGTGAATGACACAAATACATGCACAACAACCACACAAATAACAACAACAACAACATTAAACAATAACATCGGGTTAAAGCATAATCTTCATTTACACTTGCTGTGTTGGCCTCTGGGGGCAGGATTAAATATGTACATATGTATGTATGTAAATACTTGATGAACGCACGCACGCAAGCACACACATACACACGTAGCAGCAAACCGAGTGAAAGGCAAATAAATACTACAAATAATAAATACTACAGCTGTGTGAGTATATTTAAATAAAATAAATATATAGCACATTGGAGACTGTAGACCAGCCTGCCTGGTTGACTGCGGGCTATACAAATTTTTGGTTTTTTTTTGTTTTTGTTTTTGCCAATGCAACAACTATTTGGTTTATATGTCAGTAGAATTATTTATGCAGTTACTAGAGCTTCATTAAAGCAGAATATTTAAAAGAATTTATTACAACTCATACACAAGCTGCTATTGAGCTTGCGGCAGGTATTAGAGAAGCAAGTTTCACAAAGTATCTGATCACTTTAACCTCAAAACGTCTATAAAAAAGAGTAAAAAAATAAATTTACTGTTTCTCCAAGATGCTTTTTGGATTTTTACTGTTGTAAAGCAACTTTTGACTACTCTTAAACCCAAAAGCTTTACCAAAGCTAGTTTATGTTAATGCTATAAGCACTCAAAATAAAGTTCAAAATGAACAAAAGCCAAAACTTTAATTATTTTCATAAAAACTAGTTAAATTTCTACATTTGAAAAGCATGTTTTGTGTTTTGAGCTTATGTAAAACTCTAAAGAAGCTAGTTAAACAAGCTATGTTGCTAACTTCTATAAGCGCTCAGTATGACTAAAGTAAGAGAGAAATGCAAAAATTTTCATTTGTGCAAAGAAACTAATTCAACTTTTTCTTTTTTAAGCAAATTTCATTCATAATTTCATACACAAGCTTTAAAGAAGCTAGCTGTATAAGCTTTGTTACTTCCATAAACACTCATTTTTTTCTTTAATAATTGCCATATCATATCTTTCATAATAATGAATTTATTTTTCATTGAATCTATTTGGACTTATAACTTAACAAAGCTCTAAAGAAGCTAGTTATACAAGCTATGTTATGTGCGCAGTATGCTTATAAATACCTCAAGTCAAAATTTTATTTTTTTCATAGTTACCATTTTACAGTTTTAATTTTGCAAAAAAAAATTTTCGTTTCCAGCTTCTGTAAATTTCTTAAGAAGCTAGTTATATAAGCTTTATAGCATCTATAAACTGTTTGCATGGCCGTTATAAGAGTCTTAAGTAGAAATTTTGACGCGCGCAAAGAACTACTTCGACATCTTCTTTTTTGATAAAATATTGCATGTAATAGACGCACAAGCTTTAAAGAAGCTAGCTGTACATGCTATGTTACTTTCACAAGCACTCAGTTTATCTTTCACAATTGCTTAAAGCCAAGATTTTTATTTTGTATTGAATGTATTTTTAGTCATAACTTTTCAAGAAGTCATCTCTTAAGAAGAAGTTATACAAGCTATGTTACTTCTTTGTTGCGTGCAGTACGATTATAAATACCTTAAATCAAAGTTTTAACTTTTACATAGAAACCATTTTGGAGTTCAACTTTTGCAAAAATATTTTTGAGTTTTCAGCCACTATAAAACTCTAACGAAACTAGTTTTACAAGCTTTATTGCTTCTTTAAGCTCTTTGCATGACCATTACAAGAGTCTTAAGTAGAAATTTTTATGTGTGCAAAGAACTACTTTGACATCTTTTTTTTTTATGAAACTTTGAAATCTCTTAAGAGGCTAGTTATACAAGCTTTGTTACTTCTTTAATGAGCGCAGAATCTCATGAGCGCATAACCTATAAACACCTACAGACAAATGTTAAACTTTTCATAGTAACCATTTGACAGTTCTTATTTTGCAAAAAAAATTTTTAGTTTTGAGCTTCTGTAAAACTCTTAAGAAGCTAGTTATACAAGCTTTATTGTTTCTTTAAGCTCTTTACATGACATAATAAGAGCCTCAAGTAGAAATTTTGTTTCATGCAAAGAACTACTTTGAAATCTACTTTTTTGATGAAATATTGCATATAATAGAGCCACAAGCTTTAAAGAAGCAGTTGTACAAGCTGTGTTATTTCTATAAGTATTCATTTTGACTTTTATAACTGCCAAAGCGAACATTTTTATTTTTTCATTGCAATTTTTTTAAGTTATTCTTATGCAATGCTTGAATTTTGATCATTGCAATTTTTTTAAGTTATTCTTATGCAATGCTCTTTTTGAGTATTGAACTTTTAAAAAGCTTTTAAGAAAGCTATTTACACAGACTAGGTAACTTCTTTAAGCTCCCAGTAAGACTTAAGTTAGAGCCAAAAGCATTCATTTAAATATCTTCATAGAAATTATTTGGACTTCTGTTTTTGCTAAAATTTTTACTTTTTTTAGATTTACATGCTTTAACGAAGCTAGTTATACAAGCTTTGCTTTTTCAAGAAGCACTTTTATTACTTTTTTTTTATGTTAAAAATATAAATTTATATTTTTTCATTGAGTCTGTTTGTACTCAATTTGTACTCAATTTATACTTTTACTTTTATGTAGTAAAATTTTACTTTAATTAAAGCCAAAAAGCTTTAAAGAAACCTTGTTTTACAAGTTTATTTACTTCTTTAAGCACTCAGTATGAATTCGTAATCTTCAATACTCAAATTTTAAAGAAACTTTTTGAAGTGAGGCTATTGTGAATATTATTGTGTTAGTTGGAGTTTATTAAGGCTGTTATCAGAACCATAAGCTTTAAAGAAGCATGTTATACAAACTATGCTACTTTTATTAGTATTATGTATTTTATATTAAGAGCAAAAGCAGCAAGTTTAATTTCTTCCTGAAAACTTTTTCGACTTCTACTTTTGATTGACAATTTTTGACTTGAATAAGACAAACAAGCTTTAACGAAGCAATGGAGCAAACTATGTTGCTTCTAAAAGCGCTCATTATGACTATTATTACAGTCAAAACTTAAAAATTAAATTTTTTTATTCATAGAAGCTATTTAGATTTTGTCTTTTGCAAAGTAATTTGTAACTACTATAATTAGAACCACAAGCATCAGAGAAGCTAGTTATAGAAAATGTTTTACTTCTATAAGCCATCAGTATGACTACCAAAAGCACACATTTTTATGTTTTCATAAAAACCATTTCGACATCTACTTGCTAAAATACGTTTTGATATTAATAAGACTCACAAGCTTCATCGAAGCTAGTTATACAAACTATGTTACTTTAATAAGTTATAAATAATAATAAATTATAGTAAGAACCAAAAGCATACATTTTTATATCCTCATAGAAACTATTTCAACATCTACTCTTGTAAAAAATCTTTTGACATTAACGACTCACAAGCTTTAACGAAGCTAGTTATACAAAGTATGTAACTTCGATAAGAAATCATTGTGAATAGTTTAGTATCCAAAACTCAAAATTAATATTATTTGATAATGGTTTTTTGATATTTACTTTCTTAAAGGAATTTTTGTTTTTTAAAAGGTGATGATTTTAATAAAAATTTTAAAAAAGCTTGATAATTTGTTGCTTCTATAACAGCAATCTATTGCTTCTTTTGTTTAATTTGTTGCTTCTAATCTAATATAAAGTAGCCGAAGTTTTTATTTTTTTTCATTTGAACTAATTGATCTTTTACTTTTGTAAAGCTTTATCTAGTTTGTTCCGAAATTTTTTATGGAAGCCTTACCGAAACTTCAATATTTGGTACAAAACAATAAAATGTATATCCGAGATCGAGTGAATTCTAACCCCCACCACATTTTCTGTATGATCAAAATATTTTATATTAAAAAAGCAATGAAACTGAATAAGTTCATGGTTATAGAAACTGTAGCTTCGATAAAATGGTTGAAGTATGTCTAAAACTGTTTAAAATTTCTGCCTTAGGTTTCAAACCTTTGGTAAGGTTTTGTTAGTACTTTCATAATGTTTGCGTGAACACAATGCTAAAAGCAGTGACCAGTTTATAAGAACAGCCCTTAAATTTTGTTAAATAAAATTATAGTAGCTTTTAGTATACATGACTAAATGAATTTATATTTAAAAAAAAGTTGCTTCTAAAATAAATAACACTCTTTGTGTAAAAAATGTGTAACTGTTTACAAAAATGTACAATTTTTAATTTCTCCAAAAGCTTCGTTAACACTTTCATAGGACTTGTAAGGTTTTAAAATCTATGAATAGTTTAAAGTTATGAAAACTCTGGCTTCTATAACACTTTTTACATCCTGCCTAATAAAAACTATGGTGACCGTGGCATGCAGGTTAAGTGTGTGGCCTAGCAAACTCGGAGCCTGGCTTCGATCCCCAGCCGTGGCGAAAAGTTTTTTCAATAAAAAATTTTTCTGATCGGTCACCACCTCTCTGCAGACAATGGCAAATCTCAGAGAGTAAACAATGCCATGTAAATCTTCTTGAGAACATGAACTTTAGCCGTTCGGAGTCGGCATAAAACATGTAGGTCCAGTTCTCGGTTAATTGTGTGCAAACATTTAATAACACACACAACACAATTGATCTTAAGAAGCTCGGTCAAAGTCCTTTCAAGGGCTGAAAGGCCAATTTGTTTTTTTTGTTGTAATAAAAACTATAATTTTCAGTCCTGAAAAAGTTTTGCTTCAAACTTCCACAAAGCTGAATATACTTATAATGGTAGCAATGGTTTTAAAATACATAACAGAGCTAAAGGATTTAAGAAAATATAGCTTTAGTTGATTATTTTGAATTTATTATTTTCAAAATAGATGATTCTAAAATTATCCCTCTTTGTTTAAGAAATTTACAATTTTTAATCCTACCAAAATCCTCGTTGGCTTTTTTGTAAAGCATGTAAAATTACTGCAGATGTGAACAGTTTAAAATTATGAACTCTGCAATATTTTTCATTTTTCACACCATGCGTAACAAGAATTACAGTTTTAAGTCTTTAAAATTCTTTTTTCCAGCTTCCATAAAGCTTCGATAAATAAAATTTAAAAAAAACTGATTAAAATTTATGCTTATGATTTAATAACAATAAAAACCTTACTTCTGTAACGCGTGTGATACTTTGTTTAATAAAATAACAGGTTTTAGCATTATCAAAAGCTTTGTTAACTCTTCGATAAAACTTTGGTAAATAAAATTATAGAAGTTATGATCTTTTTGTTGTTATAAAAACTAAAGTTTCAATAATAATTGTTGCACTATGTGTGAAAAATATACAGCTTTTATTCTTTTACTTCCATAAGACTTCGGTAAATAAAATTTTAATAATTTTGACTAGAATTTATGCTTTTGTTTTAATGACATTGAAAAACGTGGCTTCTTTAACAAATAAAACAAAAACAAACAAAAAATAAACACATAAGCTTGCGTTGAGATATTGTAATTTTTTGTTCCGCCTAGCGTACTTCCATACAGCTTCGGTAAATAAAATTACTGAAGTTATGTTCTGAAGTTATGTCTGGTTATAAAAATCGATTGCTACACTCTACATGAACAAATTTAAAGCTATTCTACACTTCCGTAATTCATGATCATCATGATCATCAGACCGATCAGATGATCCGTAAGTCATGATTATCTTCTAGTTATAAAAACCTACACTTAAATAATAATTTTTAAAATATGCGTGATAGAATAAGAAATATGTTTCCTACCACTACCTTTAATAACACTTCCATAAAAAATAATATTATAAAAAAATAGTTATTGAATCTTTGGCCAATTTTTGGTTATGGAACCTTTTACCGCTTAGCAATTATCATGCAATTTGCATTTAATATTATAGTTGCAAGTCCCAGCCAAGAATTTATTTTAAACTTTCATAAATTATGGTAAGTACGGTTATTCAAGTTATGAACAGATGCCCCTTCAGAAAAAAGTGTTAACTGCCCAAGGCATGCGAAATATTTTCTAGAGCCTAAAAATATTTTTCATTAAATAGAAAATTGTAATAAATTTTTAACTACATCGTCCTTAAATGTTCTCTACTAAAACCTTTTTTTTTTTTTTAGCCTTGAACTAAGGAATTTTTCAGATGTCAAACCTATTCAGTCAAGTCTGCCTTGGTTCGGAAATGGGGAGATAGATAAGTAGGAGAGAAGGGAAGTCAAGAAAAATAAGTGTAGAATGTTCTAGTGTGGCGGAATGCTATATCAACATTTGAATTTGAGATATTTTTTTGAAATTTTTTCCTTAGTTCAACGGCAGTTTTATTTTGTCATAAATTAATAAATTAAATTTTAGGAAACTTGTTGAAAACTTTTAAGCAAAAATCTCAAAAACCTCTGAATTTGAAGAAATATGACATCGACTTACTTGTTCTTATTAAGAATGGTTTCGTGAAAGATTTTATTTTTAAGTCAAAAACTTTGTAGAAGCTGAGTTAAAGCTAAAACTGCAGAATCTTATTGTAGTTCATGTGTTATTTTGATATATTTCCATAATTCTTGCATTCTATATAACTTTTTGTTCACAAGTTCTTGTTTTTTTCCAATCCAAGTCCTTTCCAACTAATACATAAAAACTTTATCTTCATTCCAATAAATCATTTTCTCTTATCTTAAACTTGTTTTCGTGTTTTATCATTTCTATTCGAAGCCAAGACAACCCAACTTCATACTCTTTATAATTATATTTGCTCGTTACACTGCAACTACAAGCAAATCCACATTTTGGAGAATTATTACGCCACAAAAAACTCGACCAAGGATTTGGTTGACTTTTATTAAACGAGCTGCGCAAATAAACAAACTTAAGCAGAGCTAAAAACACACAAAAAACAAAAAACAAAAAAACGACAGCAAAAATACTAAACCAAAAAAACACACACAAAACATAATAAATAAGAAAATCAAACCAATACTAGGCAGCGCGTTATCGAAGTTATTGTTAGTCGGTCGAAGAACAAGAACGAGAGTCATAAAAAACAAAAAAAGCTCACTTCGATAAACAATCAAGTCGGGCAGCAAAAACTGTGCAGATTTATAAGCATTTGCTGCAAATGGCAAGAGAAAGGGGCACACACACAGCTGCTGGAAAGCAATAAGCAACCGACTCTCGATTAAATGAGGCAGGCTTCAGTGCATTTTGCTGATACTTGCGGCTTTATAGAAGTGATATAAATGAACAAACAAACAAAAATAAAAACAAAAACACAAAAAACAACAGTATTGTGTTGAACTAAATTGTATTTGTGGCTTCTGTTGTTTTTTTTTTATTTTTTGTGTTTTGTGTGTTTTTATGAGCTGCTAAGTCGGGTGTTAAGTATTTAAGTGGAATTAGTCGAGATTGGTCTCATAAGTTTTTCAAATAATGAAGTCATTTGTGTGAGATCTTCGCATGATGGTCAGTCAGTCAGGTCAGGCAATTATTGCTGAGAAAAATTAATTAAAAATATAATTGATCGTGCTTCAAAATTGAAAATGAAATTTAAATGTGGTAGACGTGACTGAAAGCGTTAAAGTATATAAATTATTCAAAACCTTTGATTCAAAAGATTCTGAGCACAATCACCAGCTTAAGCAAACATTTTGAAAAAAGTCGGCACTATTAAAAAAAGAATCAACAACTTTTTTGCTTTAAATAAAATAATTTTATTTTCTTCATAATAAAGCTATGAAAACCACAAATTAAATGTAGCTTTAATTTAAATTTCAAACTCAAAATGTAGCCTTAGTATTACAACACACTCACACTAATGCCTTGTAATGGTATGCATGAGCATGTTATAAAAATAAACAGCTAGCCTAACGGTTCACCTCTTTATTTGCTGCGCAAAAACATAACCTAATTTAACGAGGTTGGCTACGTTTGAAGTCTTTAGAGACATTCCTGCTTAACTGTGACTGAGTGCGAGTTGCTGTGTGTGTGTGTGTGTGTGTGTGTGCTTCGGTGTGATTATTTGTGTTGTTAACACAACAGCAACTGTCATAGTCACTTTTGCCTGCATGTTGATATTGTTGCCTTTGCTATGTTTACTGTAGCTGCATCATCCCCAGTGAAACAGCAGCACAACAATTAAATTACGATTCGTTGAGCATGTGTTAATTAATAGCTAAAACAAGGACTTTAGAGACACCAATGTTTTTGGTACGTATACAAGAGAACAGGGCGTGGCAGCATAATAAAAATTAATGAATGTTAGTAACTAAAACCTAAAGCATTTAATGTTATTAAATACGATTTGCAGATAAATATCTAAAATACTCATAGTTAATGTTACTCATACGCCGAGGTGACAAAAGGAATTAAATAGAGAGCGAACAGCACGAAGGACTTGTAACGCCAAAAGATTATATAAATTAAAAAAAAATGAAAAAAAATTAAAAGATAGAAGATAGAAGATAGAAGATAGAAGATGTTATCATAGTATCATGGTATCATTGTATCATGGTATCATGGTATCATCGTATCATCATGGTATCATGGTATCATGGTATCATGGTATCATTGTATCATGGTATCATGGTATCATGGTATCATGGTATCATGGTATTATGGTATCATATTGTCATGGTATCATGGTATCATGGTATCATGGTGTCATGGTATCATGGTGTCATGTTATCATGTTATCATGGTATCATGGTATCATGGTATCATGGTGTCATGTTATCATGGTATCATGGTATCATGGTATCATGGTATCATGGTATCATGGTGTCTTGGTATCATGGTATCATGGCATCATGGTATTATGGTATCATGGTATCATGGTATCATGGTATCATGGTGTCATGTTATCATGGTATCATGGTGTCATGTTATCATGGTATCATGGTATCATGGTATCATGGTATCATGGTATCATGGTATCATGGTATCATGGTATCATGTTATCATGGTATCATGGTATCATGGTATCATGGTATCATGGTATCATGTTATCATGGTATCATGGTATCATGGTATCATGGTATCAATGTATCATGGTATCATGGTATCATGGTATCATGGTATTATGGTATCATGGTATCATGGCATCATTGTATTATGGTATCATATTGTCATGGTATCATGGTATCATGGCATCATGGTATCATGGTGTCTTGGTATCATGGCATCATGGTATCATGGTATTATGGTATCATGGTATCATGGTATCATGGTATCATGGTATCTTGGTATCATCGTATCATCATGGTATCATGGTATAATGGTATCATGGTATCATGGTGTCATGGTATCATGGTATCATTGTATCATGGTATCATGGTATCATGGTATCATGGTATTATGGTATCATGGTATCATGGCATCATTGTATTATGGTATCATATTGTCATGGTATCATGGTATCATGGCATCATGGTATCATGGTGTCTTGGTATCATGGTATCATGGTATCATGGTATTATGGTATTATGGTATTATGGTATCATGGTATCATGGCATCATTGTATTATGGTATCATATTGTCATGGTATCATGGTATCATGGCATCATGGTATCATGGTGTCTTGGTATCATGGTATCATGGTATCATGGTATTATGGTATAATGGTATCATGGTATCATGGTATCATGGTATCATGGTATCATGGTATCATGGTATCATGGTATCATGGTGTCTTGGTATCATGGTATCATGGGATCATGGTATTATGGTATCATGGTATCATGGTATCATGGTATCATGGTATTATGGTATCATATTGTCATGGTATCATGGTATCATCATGACATCATGACATCATGGCATCATGGCATCATGGCATCATGACATTATGACATCATGACGACATGACATCATGGCATTCATCATGTAATGAAGTCATGTTGTCATGATGTCATGATGCCATGATGTCATGTCGTCATGATGTCATAATGATCATGGTGATCATGGTGTCATGTTATCATGTTATCATGGTATCATGGTATCATGGTATCATGGTGTCATGTTATCATGGTATCATGGTATCATGGTATCATGGTATCATGGTGTCTTGGTATCATGGTATCATGGGATCATGGTATTATGGTATCATGGTATCATGGTATCATGGTATCATGGTATCATGGTATCATGGTGTCATGTTATCATGGTATCATGGTATCATGGTGTCATGTTATCATGGTATCATGGTATCATGGTATCATGGTATCATGGTATCATGGTATCATGGTATCATGGTATCATGGTATTATGGTATCATATTGTCATGGTATCATGGTATCATGGTATCATGGTATCATGGTATCATGGTATCATGGTATCATGGTATTATGGTTTCATGGTATCATGGTATTATGGTTTCATGGTATCATGGTATTATGGTTTCATGGTATCATGGGTCATGGTACCAATTCACACGTGCTTTTCATTCGATTTTGATTTTTTTTTTTTTTTTAAATGAACTAGAATGCGTAGAAAGAGTGCACAGACGAGTTTTAAAAGATTTTTTGGGCAGATTTTAATGAAAAAAATTTTTTTTTTTACATTTATTTTTTATCAAAGCAACATAGAATGTATTGGAAAAGATCGAGTTTTGGTCAGTAGCGAATTCTGGTATATTTTTTAAGACGTTACTTTTAAAGATTCCTCTATATAGATTCCAATTTAAGCAAAAACAATAGAAACTTAATCAAACATTGGCAACAACAAATGCAACAACATGAACATTTGGTCTTAATTTTCTCTGCAACAACAATAACAAAATTAGATAACGCAGCAACAGTCACAGCCTCATTTAAGCGCAGCTTTTATGCAGGACTTAGCCGTTTCGCAGTTATCATTACGACATGACAATAGATTTTTAACCTGCGCCATTTATGAGCTTCTTCTTTGTGTTTTGTAAGTGTGTGTGTGTGTATGTGTGTGTTAGTGTGATTGTAAAATTTTCACTCTGTATTAACAACTGTCAATGTTCTTTATCCTGCTGCTGCAATGCTTTCAGCTCAAATACTTCTACGAGTAGCTAGTATTTAGCAATAAACGTTACACAGGCATTGTTATTGTTGTTGTTTTAATGTTGGTTGCTATTGTGGCACTGCAATTTAAGTGCTCTTCGATGGCACTGTTTCTATTTTTAGTTCTTTTCTAGCTTTACTCTGAATCTGCCTGCATCTAGCTGTCTCTCTAAATGTCTGTCTATCTGCCTGTCTGTCTTGCTGTCTGTTTGTCTTTTTGTTTTATTCGATTGTATGTAAGTGTTAAATGTCAATTTCAGCTAGCTATACAGTGGGCTAAATTGTTGCTGCTGCTGCTGCTGGTGTTCATCAGTTTTACCAACTGCATATTTTACTAAAAACATTCTTGAAATTTGCCTCAGACGTATTATAAAAACAAAAAATATAGTTTGGCTCCAATTCAAGTTGTTGCTTTTGTTGTCTTTTTAAAAATGTATGCTATTGAAATTGGCATAATTCAGCAGCTGAACTGCTGCAGCCACAGACTCCAACAGTCTATCCGCCATAACCTGGCAACATTTCAACCTGGCCTTGCCGTTTAAGTGCTCTTGCAAGCGTGAGAGTGTCGGTGTGTTTTCATGTGTTTGTTTATATTGCGCTCTACGAAGCCAAGCACAGTTATAGCTAAGGATGCAAATTTAACCATGACTGTATTTTGTTGTTTTGCAGTTAATTGACTTAATTGAATGTTGGATAGAGAGGCTTTCAAGCGAGTTGAGACACACACAACACACAATACTGTGCTGTCAGTTTTCATTTTAACTGGCATGTGGTATACAAACCAAAGAAAACCAACTATAAAAAAACTTATATAATTGAAAATTCAAGGTTTTATGCAAATTTCAAAAAAAAAAACAATACAAAATTATTGATATAGCTTTTATGTTTATGAAATTAGTTTACTTTGCAAAAATGATGAACTTAATATGCAAGAGATACTCATTTGATATTCAGTTCAGTTATTCATGCAATCACATTAAATCAAATCAAATAAAAAAATTAAATCACTTCCCAACTAAGCTAATAAAATTTAACAAATCAACTAAATCAAGTCTTTATGTGTTGCAAGTAATTCAAGGATGTGCTACGCTATGTTTTAAAAAAAAAAATAATTCCCAAAGTTTATGAATATTGATTAGAATATTAAACGAGTTTTATTGAATAGCCTCGGAGCTATAGAGCAAACCAAAATTAGCTGCACTTTTTTTGTGCTTTTTGTATGGGTTGATGTTTTTTTGCTACTTTTGCTTTCATGTCGCCACAAAAATTTTGAATTATTCAAGTTTTGGCTAAAATAAATTGGCTTTATTTAACATTTTTTTTTTTAATTCATTCATCTGGCTTTATTTTAACTTGACTGTAGTTTGACCTAGATTTATGAAAATGTTTTTTTTTTCAAAATCATGCGCCATTTAAAGTGTATTCATTGCGTTGCTGTCGGTTCATTATTTGCAATTTAGTCTCTTATCGAAACTACAGTCATCAACGCATTGACAGCAATTATAAAAGCAACAAAACTAGCACATCTCCAGGAAACAAAAAAAACAAAAAACAACTACAAAATACTGTTCTTTTTGTAACTTTTTTAGCCAGAATGTAACCACTACGGCACACCAGGTTACTGTCAATGTTTTCTTGCCGAGACCTTCCCGTCTGCTCACGTTGACCATCAATAACACCCTGTCTATCCATCACCATTCATCTGCCTTGACCAGCAGTAGTTTTTTTTTTTCATACAACAGTCAACAATGTTCATCATCGTCAATAGAAGTTGAAAATCTATTTAAAAATTCAAACATTTTTAGAGCGCGCAATCAAAGTTTTTGAGGCAGTTTGATGTGTGAGCGAAACAGCTTCAGAAAACAGAACACTACAATACTTACACACACAAAAGGACGGCTGCTAACAATGGTTGGCAGAACAAAGTACAATCAAATCGAAATGAAAACTGCATTAATGAAAATTAAAGTGGAAACGTAGGGAGAGTTTAGTGGAAGGAGCAAAAAGATAGAGAGAGGTTGTTTGAGGTTGTTTTGTGCTAGGATGGATGCTCATGGATAGAATTCCACAACGACTGTTAGCAACAAGGTTGCGTGGGTCACTTTGATTTCCACTTCGATGGCATTGTTTGATAATGTTACTTTGATGCTCATTTCGTTCAGGTTCAGCGAGTTTAGCCTGGGCAGCGCCTGATGGGTGATGTTAAATTCTTCATGCGGGTCGTTAACATCTGCCAGGGCATGGGAAAAAAAAATTCATTGAAGGTACTCAAGATAAATTTAAATTAGATTAAGGATTTTTATTTTGTATTTTTTTATTTTGTTTTTGGAAAAAAATTGGTGCCTATTAAGTGGGGCAGGAAAAATATTTTAATGTTATTGCCAGACTTTTGATGTTATTTTTCAATAAGTTAATGGAAAAAAAAAATGTTAAAACGCAAGTAGAAGACATCAAAGAGCAAGAAAATTAATTAAAAATGAGAAAAAATATTTAATTAAATATTGAAAAAATGCTAATAAAAAAGAATTTTAAGTGGGTTTCAAAGAATTCAATGAGAAACATGAAAAGCAAGTATGGACTGATTAAAATAAATTAATGAATTTTAGTAAAAAAACTACTTGAATTAATTTATGCATGAAATCGTACGATTTAATAATTTTAAGATGTTTAATTTAAGGTTTATCAACGATTCAATTAACAAATCACTCAAAAACCTAAAATGAGTCAAACCAAAACATCATACAAACATCAAAAGTTGGTATAACTAACACCAATAAAATTAACCTTATCAATCAAATGAATCATAACAAACAAATAAAATGTACAAGAAAGTATCTATATGTTTGTATCAATGTGTATACAATAAATATTAATCATTGTCATCATATGCTTCAATTTAATTATATGCACCGTATGAATCATGTATCAAAATAAATTCAAATAAACTGCACGAGTCATTTGACTCATAAAATTGATGAATCAAACGTAAAAAATTCAAATGAATTACATGTATCATATGCATCATACCAGACTTATGCATCAAGTGCAACAAATTAATCTCGATCTTGATCTTGATCTTGATCTTGATCTTGATCTTGATCTTGATCTTGATCTTGATCTTGATCTTGATCTTGATCTTGATCTTGATCTTGATCTTGATCTTGATCTTGATCTTGATCTTGATCTTGATCTTGATCTTGATCTTGATCTTGATCTTGATCTTGATCTTGATCTTGATCTTGATCTTGATCTTGATCTTGATCTTGATCTTGATCTTGATCTTGATCTTGATCTTGATCTTGATCTTGATCTTGATCTTGATCTTGATCTTGATCTTGATCTTGATCTTGATCTTGATCTTGATCTTGATCTTGATCTTGATCTTGATCTTGATCTTGATCTTGATCTTGATCTTGATCTTGATCTTGATCTTGATCTTGATCTTGATCTTGATCTTGATCTT
Source organism: Tetanocera ferruginea (assembly GCA_958299015.1). NCBI lineage: Eukaryota > Metazoa > Arthropoda > Insecta > Diptera > Sciomyzidae > Tetanocera > Tetanocera ferruginea. The sequence goes on from OY282641.1 coordinate 4,159,751, forward strand.
GATCTTGATCTTGATCTTGATCTTGATCTTGATCTTGATCTTGATCTTGATCTTGATCTTGATCTTGATCTTGATCTTGATCTTGATCTTGATCTTGATCTTGATCTTGATCTTGATCTTGATCTTGATCTTGATCTTGATCTTGATCTTGATCTTGATCTTGATCTTGATCTTGATCTTGATCTTGATCTTGATCTTGATCTTGATCTTGATCTTGATCTTGATCTTGATCTTGATCTTGATCTTGATCTTGATCTTGATCTTGATCTTGATCTTGATCTTGATCTTGATCTTGATCTTGATCTTGATCTTGATCTTGATCTTGATCTTGATCTTGATCTTGATCTTGATCTTGATCTTGATCTTGATCTTGATCTTGATCTTGATCTTGATCTTGATCTTGATCTTGATCTTGATCTTGATCTTGATCTTGATCTTGATCTTGATCTTGATCTTGATCTTGATCTTGATCTTGATCTTGATCTTGATCTTGATCTTGATCTTGATCTTGATCTTGATCTTGATCTTGATCTTGATCTTGATCTTGATCTTGATCTTGATCTTGATCTTGATCTTGATCTTGATCTTGATCTTGATCTTGATCTTGATCTTGATCTTGATCTTGATCTTGATCTTGATCTTGATCTTGATCTTGATCTTGATCTTGATCTTGATCTTGATCTTGATCTTGATCTTGATCTTGATCTTGATCTTGATCTTGATCTTGATCTTGATCTTGATCTTGATCTTGATCTTGATCTTGATCTTGATCTTGATCTTGATCTTGATCTTGATCTTGATCTTGATCTTGATCTTGATCTTGATCTTGATCTTGATCTTGATCTTGATCTTGATCTTGATCTTGATCTTGATCTTGATCTTGATCTTGATCTTGATCTTGATCTTGATCTTGATCTTGATCTTGATCTTGATCTTGATCTTGATCTTGATCTTGATCTTGATCTTGATCTTGATCTTGATCTTGATCTTGATCTTGATCTTGATCTTGATCTTGATCTTGATCTTGATCTTGATCTTGATCTTGATCTTGATCTTGATCTTGATCTTGATCTTGATCTTGATCTTGATCTTGATCTTGATCTTGATCTTGATCTTGATCTTGATCTTGATCTTGATCTTGATCTTGATCTTGATCTTGATCTTGATCTTGATCTTGATCTTGGTCTTGATCTTGATCTTGATCTTGATCTGATCTTGATCTTGATCTTGATCTTGATCTTGACCTTGATCTTGATCTTGATCTTGATCTTCATCTTGATCTTGATATTGATCTTGATCTTGATCTTGATCTTGGTCTTGATCTTGATCTTGATCTTGATCTTGATCTTGATCTTGATCTTGATCTTGTTATTTATTTTGATTTTGATTTTGATTTTGATTTTGATTTTGATTTTGATTTTGATTTTGATTTTGATTTTGATTTTGATTTTGATTTTGATTTTGATTTTGATTTTGATTTTGATTTTGATTTTGATTTTGATTTTGATTTTGATTTTGATTTTGATTTTGATTTTGATTTTGATTTTGATTTTGATTTTGATTTTGATTTTGATTTTGATTTTGATTTTGATTTTGATTTTGATTTTGATTTTGATTTTGATTTTGATTTTGATTTTGATTTTGATTTTGATTTTGATTTTGATTTTGATTTTGATTTTGATTTTGATTTTGATTTTGATTTTGATTTTGATTTTGATTTTGATTTTGATTTTGATTTTGATTTTGATTTTGATTTTGATTTTGATTTTGATTTTGATTTTGATTTTGATTTTGATTTTGATTTTGATTTTGATTTTGATTTTGATTTTGATTTTGATTTTGATTTTGATTTTGATTTTGATTTTGATTTTGATTTTGATTTTGATTTTGATTTTGATTTTGATTTTGATTTTGATTTTGATTTTGATTTTGATTTTGATTTTGATTTTGATTTTGATTTTGATTTTGATTTTGATTTTGATTTTGATTTTGATTTTGATTTTGATTTTGATTTTGATTTTGATTTTGATTTTGATTTTGATTTTGATTTTGATTTTGATTTTGATTTTGATTTTGATTTTGATTTTGATTTTGATTTTGATTTTGATTTTGATTTTGATTTTGATTTTGATTTTGATTTTGATTTTGATTTTGATTTTGATTTTGATTTTGATTTTGATTTTGATTTTGATTTTGATTTTGATTTTGATTTTGATTTTGATTTTGATTTTGATTTTGATTTTGATTTTGATTTTGATTTTGATTTTGATTTTGATTTTGATTTTGATTTTGATTTTGATTTTGATTTTGATTTTGATTTTGATTTTGATTTTGATTTTGATTTTGATTTTGATTTTGATTTTGATTTTGATTTTGATTTTGATTTTGATTTTGATTTTGATTTTGATTTTGATTTTGATTTTGATTTTGATTTTGATTTTGATTTTGATTTTGATTTTGATTTTGATTTTGATTTTGATTTTGATTTTGATTTTGATTTTGATTTTGATTTTGATTTTGATTTTGATTTTGATTTTGATTTTGATTTTGATTTTGATTTTGATTTTGATTTTGATTTTGATTTTGATTTTGATTTTGATTTTGATTTTGATTTTGATTTTGATTTTGATTTTGATTTTGATTTTGATTTTGATTTTGATTTTGATTTTGATTTTGATTTTGATTTTGATTTTGATTTTGATTTTGATTTTGATTTTGATTTTGATTTTGATTTTGATTTTGATTTTGATTTTGATTTTGATTTTGATTTTGATTTTGATTTTGATTTTGATTTTGATTTTGATTTTGATTTTGATTTTGATTTTGATTTTGATTTTGATTTTGATTTTGATTTTGATTTTGATTTTGATTTTGATTTTGATTTTGATTTTGATTTTGATTTTGATTTTGATTTTGATTTTGATTTTGATTTTGATTTTGATTTTGATTTTGATTTTGATTTTGATTTTGATTTTGATTTTGATTTTGATTTTGATTTTGATTTTGATTTTGATTTTGATTTTGATTTTGATTTTGATTTTGATTTTGATTTTGATTTTGATTTTGATTTTGATTTTGATTTTGATTTTGATTTTGATTTTGATTTTGATTTTGATTTTGATTTTGATTTTGATTTTGATTTTGATTTTGATTTTGATTTTGATTTTGATTTTGATTTTGATTTTGATTTTGATTTTGATTTTGATTTTGATTTTGATTTTGATTTTGATTTTGATTTTGATTTTGATTTTGATTTTGATTTTGATTTTGATTTTGATTTTGATTTTGATTTTGATTTTGATTTTGATTTTGATTTTGATTTTGATTTTGATTTTGATTTTGATTTTGATTTTGATTTTGATTTTGATTTTGATTTTGATTTTGATTTTGATTTTGATTTTGATTTTGATTTTGATTTTGATTTTGATTTTGATTTTGATTTTGATTTTGATTTTGATTTTGATTTTTATTTGGATTTGGATTTGGATTTAGTTTCAGATTTTGTTTTTTATTTGGATTTTGATTTGAATTTGGATTTGGATTTGGATTTGAATTAGGATTTGTATTTGGATTTTGATTTGGATTTGGATTTGTATTTGTATTTGTATTTGTATTTGTATTTGGATTTGGATTTGGATTTAGATTTAGATTTGAATTTGGATTTGGATTCTTGATTCCTGAGTCTTGATCTTTATTCTTGATTTTGATTTTTATTTTATTTTTTATTATGGGTTCTTGAATCTTGATTCCTGATTTTGAGTTGGATAAGGATTTTTTGACGTGGTACTTGATTCTTGTGTCTTGAGTCTTCAATCTTGTGCCTTGTGTCTTGATTCTCGATTATTCTTTCATGATTCTTGATTATAGCTTCTTGATTTTTGATTCTTTCTTGATCCTTGAAATACTTTCTTGATTTTTAATTCTGGGTATTGGATTCTTGATACTTTTTTCTGGGTTGATACCTTATTTTTAATTCTAAGTCAATCACTGACTATTAAAAACTGTTTCTGAATATATGATTAGTGATGTCTTATTGCTGATGACTTATTGCTGATGACGGATATCTGATTTTGTTTTTTTTTATTCCTAATAATATCAACATTATCTACCCCCTCATGTAATTAGATTTAAAATTTATGAATTTGTCTATCTCTTGTTTATTTTTTCATCACCATTTTTCTCTCTTCTTTTTACAGAGTTCATCCACAGTTCCGTGCGATACATCGAAATGTCACACACACACTTGCAGAGTGTCGACGACGAAACGTTTCAAGGACTTCGATTAAAAACTTTAAAACTTATTGACAACGAATTGCAGGACGAATTGCAGGATATCTCTGAACGAAGTTTTAGGTGAGTTACAATTAAGCGTACTTCCGGTACAAAGTTGCAATCGGGCAGAAAATTGCTAACATGTAGCAAAATAAAAAACAAACAAAGAATCGCTGCAAAGAATGTCAAAGAAATTGCATAAATATTCTGAGTAAACAAAGTTATAAGATAAAGTGCAGAGGATAAAACTTGAGCTGACCAGCAGATAAAAATATCACATTTTTATGTTCTCTTTACTTTGCTTCTATCTGCAACTGTACGTTGCATGAAGTAGACTCGATAGCACGAAAGCAATTTATTTTTTTTCTTTTTTTTCTATTTAATTTGGTATTTATTTTGCTCTACGTTGGTATTTTTTTTTTCATTTTTTTTAATTCGTAATATCAATAAAGAAAATATTCCATGAAGATGGTATCCTAGTAACGTAGAGCTTGGTGTGCCAGAGCAGAAGATAAGCTGCAGAAATTATAAAAATATGATTTATTACCGTGTTTTGCTTGAATTGCAACAAAATATCGTTACGTTCGAACATTTAGCAGCGCTTGCATTGCATGTGAGTGAATAAAGTCGGCAGGATAACGTAGCATAACAGCTTGTAATAGTAATAATAATAATAATAATAAAGAGATATATGTGCAAAATGATGCCGGATTGATTGCATAGCTCCAGAGTGGTGTACGTTTGTATATGTTGGCTTGAGCGCATATGTGTTTAAAAGCAAATATTTAATGCTTTGAAAATATGATACAGAAATAAAAGAGTAAAAGAATAAATAATAACTTTGTAATTTATTACATTACAAATGTAGGTCGATTAGATACTCGTATGCAACTCAAGTTAAAAAATTTTGTAAACTTGTTGGAATATTTATAATCATGTTAAATAATGTCTACAGAAATGTTGGAGAAATCATTTTTTGCAAGCTCTAAATTAATTATTTTTATTGCTACAATATCAGGTTGCTGTGTAGCAATACTTGCTGTAAGCTGTTGAGTTTAAAATAAGAATGTACTTAGAAATTATACATATACAGTGAGCTTGATCAACTTGGTGCTATGGCTATTCAAACAATATTTGTTCTTGGGTTTTAGTTCACAAATAATTCACAAATTTATATAGACAGAAATATTTTTTTGATACCAAAAACAGGCTGTAAATGCTATTCTTAATTTCCTTTTAGGAATATAAATTTGCCAGACATACTAAATAAGGTAGATGTTTGTAGATGTTTACAAAATATCACTTGTATTTTGAATCTTGTTGATGAAACAACATCAATGTGTATAAATTTATTTTCGGCATTTTTATTTTTTTATAAACATACATGTTTGCTAAGATGAGCCTCATGTATGTTATTTTGTGATACACTTGAAAGTTAATATTTCCTTTCAAATTTTGAAAATTTTTTTGATTCAAATAAATAATAGAATTGTTTGAAAAAGTAAGCTCCACCTTTTTTCACTGTTTGTTTGGTGAAGCTCAAAAATAAAAACAAAAAAATTAATTCACATTCCAGGAATTGAATTCACTATCATCAGATTGATAGTAGCAAATTCTTTCCACTGTGATGTCAACACTATAATTGAGATGGGAAAATTAACTTAGCATATTCGGCATGAAAACGGAGGTACTTATTAAATGAGTGAAAACTTAGAAAAAACGACTTTTCCCCGAGATGAGACCTACTTAGCTGGATCGATTTTTTTAGCCCCCTCTTCATCTATACTGTAAATTTCATCAAAAGAGTAAGAGCCGTTTGTAACGAATCTCTGGAAGCTACTTTTATTTTGTTTTCCAGCCGAGGTATGCTCAGCGGCTATCCAAGGTTTTGTACAAGAATTTATTTTCAGAGGTTGAAATATACGGAGTCCCTTGTTGTGGATGTCATTGGTAGACGTAGGCTGGTGTCAGGGTGCCTCTTTGACGTGAGTGTCCCTCTAGTATGGATGTCCCTGAAGAGCGTGTTCCTTTTGTTGATGATGCCGTGTCTTGTTGCAGCTGTTAGTAACCGTTTGACGTGGGTGTACTTTTCGTCTTAGCCCTCCTTCTTGAAAGCGCACAACTTTGCCCTTGATCGTTGAAATATTGCTCTACTAATAGAATAAGAGTAAAAAAAATGAGCTGCTAGTTAAAAAAAATTTTTATTGATTTTTGACGCCTTAAAAGTTTGACAAAAATTTAACATAAACAAAAAATAGTCATATTTTAAGCCAAGTTTGAACATTTGTTTTATTGCTTGTATAAGAAATTGAAGTTATGTGATTTTTTTTTCTATTGGAAGTAAAATTTGGAAGAATGTGGCATGCCCTAGATGCCGGAGCCCTAGATCGATTTGCACTCGCGGCAAAGTTTTTATTCTATAAAAAAATTTTCTGATCGGTCACCATCTCTGCAGACAATAGCAAAGCTCATAGAGTAAATAATGCCATGTAAAACTTCTTGAGAACATGAACTTTAACCGTTTGGAGTCGGCATAAAACCTTTTAGTCCAGTTCTCTGTCAATTGTGTGCAAACATTTAATAATACACACACCACAATTGATCATAAGAAGCTCGGTAAAAGTCCTTTCAAGGCCTGAAATGAACAATTTGTTTTTTGTTTTTTTTTTTTTTTTTTTTTGAAGCGAAACTTAAATAACCAAACAAAAAGTAAAACTTTAAAAAAATATTGATACCTATTTTTTTTTTTAAAATACAAACAAAGAAGATATATTTTTTAAAATTTGATATAGATAAGCTATATTTAATTTTTTTTTTTTTTTTGTTTTTTTTTTTAGAAATGTGAAAAATTTTGCTATAGACTGTTGAATTTGTACTTGATCTGTTATGTGTTTCTAAAAGTTGTTGGAGAAGCAGTCATTCTAAACAGTAGCAAACTTTTAAGCCCAAAATTATTATTTTTAAAATTGCAATACATTTCTCAGCTATTTTTTAGGTTTTCAAAACCATTCGGCTTTTTATTAGAGGTTGTGTCAGCTGAGCTTTTGTACTTTTTTTAGAGTAAATGAAAAAGTGATTAACAGAAAGTTTTAGATTTTTTAAAAAACAAAGTTACATTAAATTGCTGCCAAATTATCAGCAAATTAAAATTCAATTCAATGCATGCTTGGTCAATGTTGTTGGTTGTAAAATAATTTACAAAATTTTTCTATTTTCAACACAAAGAAATGTTGTTTTACTCTTCGACGTTTTTCATGTGTGTGTCACTCAAGCTGTCAGCCCTGGCACTGCTAGTCTGTAAAATCAACAATAGCAGCAACAACAAATACAAAAACAACAACAGCGTACCGTTTTCATATTTGCCAAATTTGACCAGTTGACCGAGAAGAGTGACCAAGACAAACACTCGTGCTGACTCTGTTGCAGCAGCAGCAGCAGCAGCATCCTTTATTTGCCATGCTGCTTGATCTTGGTTCTTTAAAACGTAGTCTTCAGTTGACTTTACGTCTTTGTTTGTTTTTCTTGGCTTGACCCGAGCGTGGTTGGGGGTTGTAGTAGCAGTTGCAAGTAGCTCTTGGCTATTAAATTGGATTTTTATCAAGGATTTTTGCGGACTTATGATTGTTTGACAGACATGTGCAACTGAACGAAAATGTTGCTGTTAGGGTTAAATACGCGCGTGTGTGTGTGTGTGTGTTGTGTGTACAAGCTCTTTGTCTGTCGGAGAATGTGTGTGTTTGTGTATAAGTGTGAGCAGTAGGTTGAGTATTATATGTGTGTGTGTGTGTGTTAGTGTAGCCAAAGTTTGTACTTCCGTTTTCAATGGCAACAATTTGCAGTGGATTTACGTCAGTTAGCAGAGACAACAATATAGCTAAAACAACAACAACAAGACAAAAACAAAAAAAACATAGACGAAGAACTCTAGCAGCACAGTAGATTGAATCGTTGAGCTTAAGTGTTATTGCAATTTAATTTATTTTGAAAGAAAATATTAAGAGCTTTAACGGTTGGTTTATTGGATAAAAAGGATTGAAATGCTGCTGCTCTAAAAACGTTTGCTTAAAATAACTAAATTTTAAGCAAAAACACAACTGTTTGACTAGAGCTGAAATAAAGCCATGTTTTTATATAATTTTGACAAACATTGTTAAACAAGTATTTTCTTTTTAATTGTTGAATAAAATCTAAAATTTTATTTTAATTAAAAAACAATTGAATTAATTAAAATAACAAAAAAAAAAAACAAATAAAACAATATACTTTTCATATCGCCTCATTATTCGAGCGTTAAACAGAATTTATTTTGCTTCCATTTCAATTGTTTTCGAATGGAATATTTTATGCTGCAGCGCACAGATTGACAGCGCTTGTAGGCCATTTCCACTGCAGCCGTTTTCATGTGTGGATGTGTGTGTGTGTGTGTGTGCTTGTGTGTTTGTATGCTCATGTTTGTGTCTGTGTTGCTGCTGCTGCTATAACTGTAACAGCGCAAATCATTAACATTAACAACATTATCAGCAGCTAGCTACGTCGATGTTATGTCATCATCAGCAGCAACATCCGCTTCCGTTTCGATGCCAATACTAAGGCTTCCGTTGCAGTTGTATTTTCGTTTGTTGCATTCAATTTGAGTGCGCATTCAATTGTGTTTGCACACATAGCTAACTGTTAGTGTAGATGTATATAAGTGTGTGCTTATGTGTGTGTGTGTGTGTATGTGTGTATTTGACAAAGAGAAAGTTTATTCAACGGATATGGTCAACGTTATTAGGCCATCAGCATCATTATTGGTGAATGGCAAAAGTAACAATAGCTACAAAAACGACAGCAACAGCGAATAACAACAACAACAACAACGGCCACTACAACATCAATAGCATTAGCAACATCAGCAGCATTTGGCATAAAGGAACCGTTACAGCCACGGATCTATTAAGAGCACTTGAGCGGAAGCAGATACTGTGAAGCAGCAAGCGGTAATTGTGTGTGTGTGTGTGTGTGTGTGGTAGAGCTTAGTTGCATGAGGCTGGCAGGATTAATATTATAAATGGATGTTCACGCAAATTGAATGAACAAAGTTATATAGTTTACACAAAACTATTGCAAATTATAATTAAAGTTTATGCACACAGTTTGTAGCTGAAAATATAATTTAACTCGAAATTTATAATTCTGTTCATAACAACTACATACTTAGAAAACTACTTTGAACAATTTTAAAAGTTAGATTACATTCGATTATAATAACTCTATATAAGGTAAACAGAATAAAGTTTACATTTTAACCTTTATTTTGTACACTGGGATCATTTGCAACCGACTTTTTTATGTTATGACATCAAATATACATTTCTATATCTAAACTATAGTTTCTTAAATGACTTAATTAAATTTTAATTCCAAAAATAATCCTAAAAATATTCTAAAGTTTTTTTTTTCTATGGCGGTTTTTTGTCATATAATCCTAGTCTGCCGAACATGCTATGCCAGAAAAGCTTACCGAATAAGGATTTATTGAAGAAAAGATAGATACACTCCGCTTCATCAGAACATATCCCAACTAACACATGAACTTCCATAAGGCTAGGAAAGTTGAATATTCGACAGCTGAAGCTTGGTTTTCGCTTCTATAAAGCTTGCAACTAGAAGTTTACGTGTTAACGAAGATATAGTTGATATAATAGCTGTAATGAAATATTTCAGAAGTTAATATCAGCAGTTTTATAAAGGCTTATTCCAAAGCTTCCAATAAGCTTAAAAATGTTTGTTTATGGAAGCTTAAGAAGTTTTAATTTCGAAAGAGCTTCGGTTAAAAGAACAACCGAAATTGCTGCCTCTAAGTCTGCAAAAGATTTCTATAAATTTTTAATAGAAGCGTTATCAAAATTACCATAAATTTTCTTTCAGTAGCTTCTAAAGCCTTCAACATTATAGTAACCGAAGTTGAAATCTCTCGGCCTGAGAAAACAACGTAGTCAAACTTCAAATAAATTAAAAATACAAAAAAAAATTGGAAAAATGCACAATGTTTGTATAAGACCACAAGCGTTATGCGATAGGGAAAATACAAATCCCACGACGACTCAATTCATTACTGAATCAGGAAGAGAACAAACTAACTTTTGTTCTTTGCAACCAATACAATGTTCGAAAACCGTTACAAGATTATGAATGGAATTATAAAAAAAATATTTCTTTAAATTGAAATTAATTCTTTTTTTAAACTAACAGTAATGAAATGCCAACTTCGTAATTATTCAAAAACGTAAAATTTTGCATTGAAAAATATCAAATTATTTTTAAAACTATTGATTGGCAACGCAAAAAAGAGCGAAAACGTTAGGGTTGTTTTGAAAATCGTAAAACCTATCAGAAATTCATTTTGTACGTGAGGCAGCAGCCTCGTTTATACTGAAAAGAAACTTATAAGAGGCTTCTTTTTCAGTTAAAGCTTGAATGAAAGGTTATAACTTCGATTAAGTTTCGATTATGTCTTTACTGAAGCTACTATTTCTAATAAGTTTTGATAAGGTATGTTATTGAAACTAAAGCCTCTCGTTTGTATCATATAGAAGCTCTAATTTCGGTAAAACCAACGAATTTATTTATTTGAAAGTTTGACAGTTGCCTTTCGAAGCTAATATTTCCAATAAGTTTTGATAAGGTTTGTAGTGGAAACTGAAGTCGTATGCACAGAAAAGACTCTCAGCTTCCATAAGCATGAAGTCATTCAGTTTTAGCTCTTTGCATATAAAATAGAAATAGGTCGATAGATAACCCGTCGACCTAGCATGCGGTAGGTTGCGGATTCGAGTCCCAAGAGTGCATAAGAACAATCTTGTGAAATTTTTAATTAATAAAATATAATTAAATTAAAACATTAAGCTTTAAAATTCAAATAAAGTCAGGTAAAAATTTATACAAAAATTGAAATATCAAAAAAAAAAAAATCTGAAACAATTTTCTTACAAATTTTTTGTTGTTAATTTTGTAGTTTCGGTAAAACTTACATCATTCAATTTGGAACAGTTTTACGCAGGTTACTTTCCGAAGCTTATTAGAAACACATATAAGCTGTAAAAAGCTCTTATAAGCAAGCACGCACTTATCTTACGGAAGTTGTTTGCGAAGTTTAATAAAAGTCTAAGAAGGTTCTATTAAATAATAAAAAGTTCGTCTTTTTGCCGTTATAGAAGTCTATAAGCGTGCTTTCAGAAACTACGTAGTTTTCATAATGAGTTGCTGTAAAGTTTACTGCAATCTTTAAAGAAGTCCTTGTGCTAGTTGGGATGTTCGCTGTTTCAATGAAATGCAAACAATTTTTTCTCACAATATGAGCATAGCAGAAAACTTTTTGTTGTTGTTTTCTCTTAAGTGTTTTATTATAAAAAGTTAAGCAAAGCGAAATTTTAAATAAAGAAACCGTTAATTTTCTGTTGTTCTTTAAGCTTTAGCCTAAAAAAATAATGCAATTTTTAATACGTCATTCGAATAGGTTCATCACATTAATTTGAAGAATTCGAAATGAAAAACTTTTATATTTTATCTCAACTTATTATTTTTGTTAAATTTAATCATTTTTGATAACGAGTGCTGTTTCCTTTACTTAATATAGTTTGAAAATCCGGTTAGGAATTTAATCATAAAGTTGCTCCAAGTACTTCAAAGAAATTTCACTCCAAGCCACTTTAATGACAGAAATGAGTGACTTTTGGTCTTCAAAATGTCTACTGGATTCGTACACGTTCTCAAATAACTCGTATACAATATACATAGTACACATAATTTTTAGGTCCGGATAGTATGGAGTCCATGCTATTAGTAGTGCCTTATGAATAGGAGCGTTATTATGTTGCGTTATCCTTTCCAAGGGTCCAAACATATTTTGAAACCTTGGGAAATCTTATTCTAGTATTGCTTTATACAAGTTTCCAGTTATTCTGCAAGTTTGAAACTTCAGCTCAACAGTTTCAAAATATGATATACGGGGATGATATAGGGTGCCCCCAAAAAATACCACCGCTATGGCTACTATGGTGATGAGTTAAAAATCGTTTTTGATTTCGCAAATTATGAAAGTTATAGTTAAAATCAGCTGGTCCATCCAAATTGAACTTCTTTTCGTCAGAGAAAACTGCCTACTGCCATTCTCTCTTCCACATAATTTGATGCTTACAAAAATGCAACCGTTTTTCATGCCGTTCAGGGTTAAGTTGTGATTTTATTCATAATAGTATGTCTTGTTAGGTGCAGAGCACTATTAATTACCAGTTGCACGGTCGAAAAAATGGCATTATCCGCAGCTTTGTGCCTGATTTTTGTAGCCGACAGGCAATTGTTGAAGGCTTATCGCATAATTGATCTCCTATCTGCAGCTCATATCGCCGAATAAGTACACCTTTTCATGTTTTTCCATGTTTTCAGTTTTATTTCTTAAAAATTTGCATACTACGTTTTGACAGCTTTCGATTTTACTAGAGATTTCATGAGTACTTAGGTTTTGTTTCTTGTACACCTCAATTTTAACTGTTTTCTTCGTATTTTAAGCTTTTTCGCATCCCATTTTGCTGCAATATACTTTATACGGTTAAAAATGTTGGACTAGTTTTAAATCCAAACTTTGGTTTAAAGGAATTTTTAATCCTAAATTTTTTTATTCCATATTTTAATTTAATTTTTTTTAATCCGAAAAAGTTTAAGTTTAAGACTATTTTTGGACTAAAAATTTGCATTAAGGTAGTATTTTCAGGAAAAAGTATTTATATTATTTAATTATGTTATTAAGTTTAATTATTTGCATGCTGACAGTGAATTTAGAAATAGGTCTAACCTCGGCAGTACTGTTTACTGCCACTGCTGCTATGTAAGTTTAACCATTGAACAACAGTACACGGTTAAAAATCTTGGGCTAAGTTTTAATCTTTTTTGGATTACATATAGGACACGACCAAAAAAAGATTACTTTTTAATCCAATGAAAAGTTTTAAATTTTCCAATCCAAAAAGGACTTATTTTTAATCCGCAAAAAGTTTAAAATTTTTTAATCCAAAAAGAAATAATTTTTAATCCGCAGAAAGTATAAAATATTATAATCCAAAAAGGATTAGATTTTAGTCCAAAAAAGTTTAAAATATAAAAGGATTACTTTTTAATCCACAAAGGTGAGAACTCGTGAGAAACAAAGGTAAGAGATAATTCTCATATTTCATAAGCCTACGAAGAAAAGTTATCCTTTGACCTCCATAAGCGTATATATATATTAAAAAAAATTCTTAAACTTAATTTATGCAAAATTTTGCATATTTCTATACGAGCTTAAAAAAACTAATTTTTTTTGTCGCGTACTTCGAACTAATTTGTACTAAATCTTGCCAATATTTTTATAAAATGTAGCACTCTTTAATCGCATTAGAACACTTAAAATACATATCGGTTCTTTTTGTTTCTTTGTTGTTTTTCGAGTAATTAAAACCGTGCGAATGTCGCGTCCGTGCCAATGGCTGAAAAGCTACATAATATTCACCTTTTCGCCATAGAAGAACTGTCAAATAAAGAGCTGCTTTTCGTTGGCTTTTCAGCCAAAAGGCCTTCGTGTGAACATATTATTATATTGCCATAAACTTCACTATATATACATTAAGGGTATCCATGCAAATGGGCAATGCCCTTATAAATGATATAAACCGTATAAGTTTATCAGCCTTATAAATGAAATGTATGGAGAACCGTTTACACAAGCCAGATATATCACAAACCAGCAATCAGCTGTTTATATGTATGCTGAAAGTTAACTGTTAACAATTTAACAGCTGACATATCTCTCCAAATGCACAATCGACTGATAAAAATAACTAATTGCCCAAAATACAAGCTTGCCGCTTTGCATGAATACCCTTATTATGTATTATGAAACACTGCTCAATGTAATAATGAATATAATAATATTTTTTTCAGATTTTAAGAAACAATTTGTTTCATTTAATTAAAAAATAAACTTCGGATGCTTTAACAACATTAACTATTATATTTAGCGTAAATTTCGTAGCAGTAGTAGTTTTCAATCTTAGATAACAAAAATAATTTTTCCTAAAAATACTACCTTAATGTAAATTTGTAGTCCAAAAATAGTCTTAAACTTAAACTTTTTTGGATTAAAAACAAATTAAACTTAAGTATGGAATAAAAAATAGTACTTTTTGGATTAAAAATTCCTTTAAACCAAAGTTTGGATTAAAAACTAGTCCAAAATTTTTAACCGTGTATTCCTAAAATAACAGCTGATCAATTCCACTGCCACTGACGCTGCCACTGCTGCATTGTAATTCAGGTATAAGATTGAAAACTATTACTACTACGAATTTTAATTTAGCATCCGAAATTTATTTTATATTAAATGAAACAAATTGTTTATTAAAATCTGAACCAAAATATTATTATATACATTATTACAGTAAACAGTGTTTAAACCTTTGTGGATTAAATAGTAATCCTTTTCGGATTACAATATTTTAAACTTTTTTGGACTAAAATCTAATCCTTTTTGGATAATAATATTTTAAACTTTATGTGGATTAACAATTATTCCTTTTTGGATTCAGAAATTTTAAACTTTTTAAAATAAATCCTTTTTGGATTGAAAAATGTAAAACTTTTCATTGGATTAAAAAATAATCTTCTTTTGGTCGTGTCCTATATGTAATCCAAAAAAGTTTAAAAATTAGTCCAAGATTTTTAACCGTGTAACCACTTAAATAAATTTTTATAAATTTAATCGGGGAAAATATTTTGGCGCAATCCAGTTTGTAATGAAATCTTGAAAAAACATCTCGATTAAATAAACAGAAATCGAAATTTCCCACTGGGTTTCAAAAATGTTCTCTTACTACTGAAAAATTCAAGGAATAACAAAAAATATTGATAAAAGAAATATTGATATTGTATTGTACTTCTGCATAATGACAGAATTACTAAAGGATATACAAGCTTAGTTTAAATTTTTGTAAATTCTTATTCTTTTAAATGAGCAATAATTAATCATATTTGCAACTCCATTCTCAATAACGGCTCTAACGATTTCGAAGAAATTTACAATATAGACGAAGAGGGGGCTGGAAAAACTATCCAGCTAGCTCTCATCTCTGAGAAAAGTCGTGTTTCGAAGTTTTCACGCATTAAATAGATACTTTCATTTTGTTGACGAATATTCTAAGTTAATTTTCCCATCTCAATTATGGTGTTGACAGCACAGTGGATAGAGTTTTCTTCTAACAAACTGATGATAATTTTCATTATAATGAGTTCAATCCCTGGCATTGACAATAATTTTTTTTGTATTTATTTTTGAACTTCACCAAACAAACAGTGAAGCTGCTGCTTATTCGAAACAGCTGAAATAGCCAAAAAGCAGCAACAACGGGGCACTCTGTTCTTTATCAGTGTAGTCTTTAGATGCTTTCTTGTCACTGAAAACTACCGGTTTGATATATTTCTCACTTAGTTTTTGCAATAAAAACTATACAGCCTAGATGTTTAGTACGGCGAACGTGTGATGCGGTAGATTTCAAACGGAATTTTATACACGTAGCACTTGCATTCAATGTACTGAATGTTCGGCCAGCAAGCGTTGTGGCGTGGGTTCAAATTCCACGACCGATCATTATTTTTTTAGTTACTTTATATTATTTTTATAAATTTTAATAATTTTTTAAATTTTTCAATTTATTTTCTTATTTTTAAAAAATTATTTTACTTATTTTTAAAATATTTCAATACTTTCGTTATATTTTGAAGCAGATTTATAACTTTTTCTAGATTTTGGTTCATGCCAAGAAGCTTTAATTTTTATAAAATAAAAATAAATAAATACTAAAAAATGTTCGACCGTGGGATTCGAACCCATGCGGCCATTGCTGGGTTCGATTTTCCCAAAAATGCTGGGAAAATTTGTTAATTGGAATAAAATTTAATTTTCGCCGAACAAATAGAAAATAATAAATAAACAATTTAAAAAATATAAAGAATATTTAACATGAATAAAAAACTAATACAAATTAATAAAAACTTGCTGTAAAAATTAGTATCGGTCGTGGAATTCGAATCCAGCCGTCACGATAACTGAAGGCGAAATTCATTGATTGGCAAAATATTTAATTTTTGCCGAAATAAAGAAAAATAATTGCACATTTTTTTAATATCGTGAAGCATGATAAGTTAATTATCGAAATTAAAATTTAAAAAATTGAAAATTTAAAAATTTAAAAAATTAAAATATTAAAAAATTCAAAAATTCAAAAATTCAAACATTAAAAAATTTTAAAAATTTAAAAATTTAAAAAATTAAAAAATTTAAAAATTAAAAAATTACAAAATTAAAAAAAAAATTAAAAAAACTTAAAAAATAAAAAATTACAAAATTAAAAAATTAAAAATTAAAAAATTAAAAAATTAAAAAATTACAAAATTATAAAATTACAAAATTACAAAATTACAAAATTACAAAATTACAAAATTACAAAATTCCAAAATTACAAAATTACAAAATTACAAAATTACAAAATTACAAAATTACAAAATTACAAAATTACAAAATTACAAAATTACAAAATTACAAAATTACAAAATTACAAAATTACAAAATTACAAAATTACAAAATTACAAAATTACAAAATTACAAAATTATAAAATTACAAAATTACAAAATTACAAAATTACAAAATTACAAAATTACAAAATTAAAAATCAAAAAAACTATAAAAATTAAGAACTTAAAAAATAAAAAAATTAAAAAATTAAGATATTAAGAAATTAAAAAATTAAAAAATTAAAAAATTAAAAAACTAAAAAATTAAAAAATTAAAAAACTAAAAAATTAAAAAACTAAAAAATTAAAATAAAAAAAAAAATTAAAAATTAAAAAAAAAAAATAAAAGATTAAAAAAAAAATAATATATATAAAAACAATAAAAATTTGATGAATTTCATTAATGAGTGACTAATAGTTCGTATAGGTAGTTATAGAAAGTATGGACTGCTAAAAAAGTGCCACACCTCTCATCCCACGCCAATTAAATGCTATGGCACATGTTAATTCAGGTTCAAACCCAAATTCCATGACTGTGCCACGCCAAAAAAAAGTTTGTTCAAAAAGCAAACTCGTTCAAAATTGAAAATAGTTTTTATATTTTAAACCTGCATGTTAACTTTGTGCCGTTTGCGAAACCTTGCTTGTGAAACAGTTTAAGTTCTTCATCAAAAAATCTAAGTTGCACATAAATTTACCGTTACTAATTTGGGCTATATATTTTGAAAATTTTTTTTTTTTAAATCATATATTATGGGTTCAACAGTTTATTTTCTTCCTTCGATACATTAGTACATACTTTTTTTTGTAAAAACTTCCTAAAGTCAAGTTTGAAATAAATATATGCTTAGGTAAAACTACTTATGTTCTTTTTGCTAATTACAGTAAAGTGCTGTGTCGAAACGAAAAAAAAAACAACTTATGTTTCAAGTCGTCAGTGCCAAACGCAAGAAATATCCTTCTTTCGTTCTTTTTTTTTAATTCAACCAAGGATTTCAGGTATCTAACCTATTCAGTCAAGCCGGCCTTGGTTCAGAAGTGGGTAGATATATAAGTAGGAAAGAATGTGAAATCTAGATGCGAATTATAGGCAAGTGTTATGCCTTTACCTCAGTCAACTGCAGTTATTAAGCAATCTCATTCCACAAACATTTCTTCTACCAACTACAACTTCCAAAGTAGTATGTAGTGATGCATTTTTAATTTCAGTTGATTAGAAATGAGGAAAGAATTAAATAAATATAAAAGCGTAGAACCATGGCTAGACCGGGATTCGATCCTGGAACCTCTGGGTAAAAAATGCAGATGCGAAAAATCATGAGGATTGGTAATATTTTCTAAGCAAGGCACTACAAGGTGTTAAAATCCGTAAGAAAGTCAATTTAGATTCGAACCCGGAACTTCTGCGTTGGCAGTCAAGCATGCTAGCCATTGACTGCCGAGGCACCTAAAGTTGATAAAAAAATGCAAATGCTAAAAATGCTCTAAAATCCGTAAGAAAGTCAACTGACTATGGTGGACTCCTTAAAGGGTAGAAACACGGGGTAGGTATATTCAGAAGATATATTGGGAAGAATAATTTAACGAGGGTTTTTAATAAACAAGAATCCTCCCGAGGAATTATGGTGGCAGTTGCAGAGTTGGGAGTGAATTTCATAGAAACGTCACTTTTGTATGGAAACCCCCCCAAAAAGGTGGAGCAAGGGATTAAGTATATATGAAAAAAATGTTGGGATAAAAAATTTTTGTTGGTCCGTTATACAAATAAATTGTCTAGGACACACTTTAAACGGTGAAATCTAAAAGTAGACTGAGGCAACTTCCAAAAAAGGCAACTTTGTATGGGGACCCCCTTAAGGGGTGGAGATAAGAGGTAAGTATATTCATAAAAAATGTTGAGTACAATAAATAAAAAGGGGTTGGTCTTAAGCATAAATCCTCTAGAGGCATTCTGGTAGCATTGGGAGCGTTAGGAGTAAATCTCATTAAAAATAACTTTTGTATGAAAGCCTCCTAAAGGGGCGGAAAAAAGGGATGAATTTGTTTGGGAAAAAATTCGGGGATACAAAATTATTGAGGGCCGGTCATACAACCCAGAACTCCACGGACGACTCCTGAGCAGCTGCGAGTTGATTTGTCTGAAAACCTTGTATATTTTGTTACTTTGAGCTTTATGCAGCCGCCACATACCTTTCCACATGCCCTATTCCAAAAATTTTTTGGCTCATACATTTTTGGATCAAACCTCACAAAATAATATGTCCCAGCGTTTCGTAATACCAATATTAAGAATCTCTATATCTAATTATTGCAAAGCTAATTTAGATCGCTAATAAATGTGTCAATAGTTGTATTTTTCTGTTCTTATTTAATACTAAAACAAAACATACTTTAAATAATTTTCAAAATATGTTATACTCAGTGTTCTCAATAAAAAACGCAAAATGCTTAAGAAAAAATTTTAAAGCAGCAAAACATGAATTGAATTCAAATTAAATATTATTTAGCGCAACATAAAAATATATGTGATTTTAAATTTCTTGCCAACAACAATAGATGGAGGCCACATGCAAATTTTATTTTGAAAGCAAATATCGTTTTTTGCTTCGAGTTTTTTGTGCATTATCAGCGCTATCCTGATGTAATTGGTTTATTTTAAACTCACGATGATAAATTGTGGAAATTCAAAAAATACTTCCACATGTTTAAAGAAAAATATTACTGAACTTTATTTTTTTGAAAAATGCCTTTAACATTTGTGTCTTTAACCTTCCAGAATAATTCTTAAATTTATCAAAAATATATCTTTGATGTCATAAAAATTGTCGTATAGAAAAAATTACTGCATTGCCAAGAGACCAACAACACTTGAATCAAACAAATGCGGTCTACCTGCTGCAATGCGCAATATGCACACCCATACACAGCCACACACACACACACACACACTGCACAGAACCAGAAAATTTTCATCATTTCAACAGTAAAACCATTTTTGATGACAGCATTGCCAAAATATGAATGATGAGATTTTAGAAGAAACGAGAAAAAAAATACAAACTAAAACGCATTTTGCAGTAAAAATAGCACACACATAAATATTTGTAAATAACACGAATACATTTGCACCAACTTATGGTAAGCATGCATACATTTATGAGCTTGTTTTTTTGGTTGTTTGATGTGCTGTGCGTGTGTCTGTGTTTGTGCTTGTATTTCTACTGTATATTTGTACAAAATTTATAAAATTGTCAACGTTCATAAATAAAAGCATGATAAATGGACAAAATAAAGTTTGGCAACATACAAACACACGCCTTATACAACTAAATTATATTTATATATAGATGTATATGTATGCATAGTAATTATGCGTGGTGTGCAAGGACAGTCAAAAATATTTGTAAGTGTGTGAGTGCGAGTCAATAACACAAACACACACCACCACACAAGCATTACATCAGTTGATGTTTTGCGGTGTGTGCTCAACACGTTGTATGACAAACCCTGGCATAACCTTGACCAACCTTGGTCAACAACACACAACGTTTGAACTTTTCACTCCGCTACACACCGCACTGTACCGCATCCTAAGGGATTTTTAACGTAATTGCGCAGAGAGCCACAAATATTAGGTCGTCTGATTATGTTGGATTTGGTTCTAAAATTTGATGGTTTTTGTAATTGCAGCTGGTTACCGTTATTGTTGTAGTTGTTGTACTTGCCACACTCGTTATTGTCGTGCTGTTTGTACTTAATTAGGTATTTAAAGTGCCATGATGAAGGGTTTGTTTTTTTTGTCGTTTTGTTTTTGGTATTTTTTAAGAGCTTGTGACTCGTCGTGTTGCTGATTGAAGCATGCAAAACGCCAGGGTTTATATATGACGATATGGCATGTTTATGCATGTGCAAATGTACATGTGCATGAGGTAGTTAAGTCAGTAATAAAGTACCGTGTTTTAGGGGTTGCTCATAAAGCTCTGAAGGTTACGAAATTTTTATTATTTCTACAAC
This sequence comes from Tetanocera ferruginea, assembly GCA_958299015.1. Taxonomy (NCBI): domain Eukaryota; kingdom Metazoa; phylum Arthropoda; class Insecta; order Diptera; family Sciomyzidae; genus Tetanocera; species Tetanocera ferruginea. The sequence continues at coordinate 4,180,621 of OY282641.1, forward strand.
TAATTTCTAACAAGGTGCTGAGCATAAGGTTTGACGAATACTCGACGAATTTAAGGTACTCTTAATTATAAGGACAAAAAAAGCTAAATTCTGAGAAATCCGCTGTTAACTATAAAAAATGCACTCCACCAGTAGTCATAAAACATACACAAAAGACCAAATAAGAGGCTCTAAAAATTAACATAAGTAACCATCAACATGAAAATCAAGTTCAAAGTAAAGTAAAAAATCCAAAATCAAAATCAAAATCAAAATCAAAATCAAAATCAAAATCAAAATCAAAATCAAAATCAAAATCAAAATCAAAATCAAAATCAAAATCAAAATCAAAATCAAAATCAAAATCAAAATCAAAATCAAAATCAAAATCAAAATCAAAATCAAAATCAAAATCAAAATCAAAATCAAAATCAAAATCAAAATCAAAATCAAAATCAAAATCAAAATCAAAATCAAAATCAAAATCAAAATCAAAATCAAAATCAAAATCAAAATCAAAATCAAAATCAAAATCAAAATCAAAATCAAAATCAAAATCAAAATCAAAATCAAAATCAAAATCAAAATCAAAATCAAAATCAAAATCAAAATCAAAACACAAAAAAATCAAAATCAAAATCAAAATCAAAATCAAAATCAAAATCAAAATCAAAATCAAAATCAAAATCAAAATCAAAATCAAAATCAAAATCAAAATCAAAATCAAAATCAAAATCAAAATCAAAATCAAAATCAAAATCAAAATCAAAATCAAAATCAAAATCAAAATCAAAATCAAAATCAAAATCAAAATCAAAATCAAAATCAAAATCAAAATCAAAATCAAAATCAAAATCAAAATCAAAATCAAAATCAAAATCAAAATCAAAATCAAAATCAAAATCAAAATCAAAATCAAAATCAAAATCAAAATCAAAATCAAAATCAAAATCAAAATCAAAATCAAAATCAAAATCAAAATCAAAATCAAAATCAAAATCAAAATCAAAATCAAAATCAAAATCAAAATCAAAATCAAAATCAAAATCAAAATCAAAATCAAAATCAAAATCAAAATCAAAATCAAAATCAAAATCAAAATCAAAATCAAAATCAAAATCAAAATCAAAATCAAAATCAAAATCAAAATCAAAATCAAAATCAAAATCAAAATCAAAATCAAAATCAAAATCAAAATCAAAATCAAAATCAAAATCAAAATCAAAATCAAAATCAAAATCAAAATCAAAATGAAAATCAAAATGAAAATCAAAATCAAAATCAAAATCAAAATCAAAATCAAAATCAAAATCAAAATCAAAATCAAAATCAAAATCAAAATCAAAATCAAAATCAAAATCAAAATCAAAATCAAAATCAAAATCAAAATCAAAATCAAAATCAAAATCAAAATCAAAATCAAAATCAAAATCAAAATCAAAATCAAAATCAAAATCAAAATCAAAATCAAAATCAAAATCAAAATCAAAATCAAAATCAAAATCAAAATCATAATCAAAATCAAAATCAAAATCAAAATCAAAATCAAAATCAAAATCAAAATCAAAATCAAAATCAAAATCAAAATCAAAATCAAAATCAAAATCAAAATCAAAATCAAAATCAAAATCAAAATCAAAATCAAAATCAAAATCATAATCAAAATCAAAATCAAAATCAAAATCAAAATCAAAATCAAAATATAAAGAAAATATATTAAAATCAAAATTATTGAAATTGAAGTTGAAGTTGAAAATGAAGTTGAAATTGAAATTGAAATTGAAATTGAAATTGAAATTGAAATTGAAATTGAAATTGAAATTGAAATTGAAATTGAAATTGAAATTGAAATTGAAAGTGAAATTGAAATTGAAATTGAAATTGAAAGTGAAATTGAAATTGAAATTGAAATTGAAATTGAAATTGAAATTGAAATTGAAATTGAAATTGAAATTGAAATTGAAATTGAAATTGAAATTGAAATTGAAATTGAAATTGAAATTGAAATTGAAATTGAAATTGAAATTGAAATTGAAATTGAAATTGAAATTGAAATTGAAATTGAAATTGAAATTGAAATTGAAATTGAAATTGAAATTGAAATTGAAATTGAAATTGAAATTGAAATTGAAATTGAAATTGAAATTGAAATTGAAATTGAAATTGAAATTGAAATTGAAATTGAAATTGAAATTGAAATTGAAATTGAAATTGAAATTGAAATTGAAATTGAAATTGAAATTGAAATTGAAATTGAAATTGAAATTGAAATTGAAATTGAAATTGAAATTGAAATTGAAATTGAAATTGAAATTGAAATTGAAATTGAAATTGAAATTGAAATTGAAATTGAAATTGAAATTGAAATTGAAATTGAAATTGAAATTGAAATTGAAATTGAAATTGAAATTGAAATTGAAATTGAAATTGAAATTGAAATTGAAATTGAAATTGAAGTTGAAGTTGAAGCTGAAATTGAAATTGAAATTGAAATTGAAATTGAAATTAAAATTGAAATTGAAATTGAAATTGAAATTGAAATTGAAATTAAAATTGAAATTGAAATTGAAATTGAAATTGAAATTGAAATTGAAATTGAAATTGAAATTGAAATTGAAATTGAAATTGAAATTGAAATTGAAATTGAAATTGAAATTGAAATTGAAATTGAAATTGAAATTGAAATTGAAATTGAAATTGAAATTGAAATTGAAATTGAAATTGAAATTGAAATTGAAATTGAAATTGAAATTGAAATTGAAATTGAAATTGAAATTGAAATTGAAATTGAAATTGAAATTGAAATTGAAATTGAAATTGAAACTGAAATTGAAATGGAAATTGAAATTGAAATTGAAATTGAAATTGATGTTGATGTTGATGTTGAAATTGAAATTGAAATTGAAATTGAAATTCAAATGAAATTGAAATTGAGATTGAAATTGAAATTGAAATTGAAATTGAAATTGAAATTGAAATTGAAATTGAAATTGAAATTGAAATTGAACTTGAAATTCAAGTTCTAGTTCAAGTTCAAGTTCTAGTTCTAGTTAGATTTCAAGTGGAATTTGAACGAGTTGAAAGAAAATTAATTATTAATATATGCAAAAAGAAAGTCAGTTCAAACTTTGTCTTAGAAAATAATGTTTATGGGTCTTCAAGGTCTTCTACTAAATATTTTTTTTTTTTTTTTTGATTGAGATACCCCAAATTTAATTAAAAATTTATCCAAATGTCTCTGGTTTTATGATCCTGTTAAAACCTCAATCCTTTTTTCTTTATTTTCAGCACCATGACGCATTCCCTCATGACTCTCGACATATCCGGCAACAAAATGCAACACATTCCTCTGGATGCGCTACAAAAACTTCACTCACTGACGCGGCTGGTGGCACAACGGTAAGTTTTTCGCCTTCCTAACACTAAAATTTGGTGTCCCCCCTTACTCTTTCATATCCTAACATCTTTTTCATAATTCTCACACCTTCACAGAAATCACATCTCCTCGCTGGAGGGAAACTGGGAGTCCCTCTTCGATACCCTTCGTTCATTGCATCTTTCAGGCAACGATATCACCGAAATCTCACCGAACTCACCGCATCCGGATGCCGGCAGCACTGGTCAACATCCGGCCAGCTTAGCTGCCATACAAACGATTACTCGCGATGATCCGCCCAAGGGCAGTCATGCTGGTGCTCCTACGGGGGGCACCAGCACCCACACGACCAGCAATCATCTCACTGCCAACAAGCCGTTTAGCCGCCTGCAGAAGCTACTCTGGCTTGATTTATCTAACAATCGGATTTATCACATAGCCGCCAATTTTCTGCCACGTTCGCTGGTAACCATCGATTTGTCGAGCAATCTACTATCCACCTTTCCGCAACAGCTCTTTGAGCATCTCTATGATCTGCGTATCATAAGTCTGCGCGACAATTTACTGCGCAGTGTGCAGACCAAAGAGTTGCGTCTGGTACGCATGCATCTGGAGAAGCTGGATTTGGGTCAAAATCTCATCGAAGCTCTGGAAACCGACTGGTTTCAGAACAACTACTCTGATGTGCATGTGCGTGCTTTGAATCTGGAGAAGAACTTTATACGTCAGCTGCCACCGGGTGCTTTCAAGGGCACTGGCATTCGCCATCTGGTGCTCTGGTGCTCTCATTTAATGCCATCGAACGCATTCACGTTCAGGCTTTCGATGGCATTTTGGACACGCTAGAGTATCTAGATCTGGAACGTAATGAGCTGACTGCAGTACCGGGTGCAATACGCGTGCTACACAAGCTCAAGTATCTATATCTGACATCGAATAGCATCAATCAGCTGTCAAATCTGCCGGAGTTCACGGAAAATCTGCGCGTGCTTAGCTTGAGTGGCAATAATTTTAGCTCTATACCGGTGTTGGCGTTACGCAACTACACCCAACTGTCCTACCTGAATATGGGCTATAACACCATAGCCGAGATTCCAGAGGGCATCTTTGCCTACGAAGGCTGGGGCACTCAATTGCAGACAATATTGCTACGCAACAACAAAATCACGCATCTGCATCTAGGCTCCTTCGATGGACTTGATTTGATACAGGAGATAAGCTTGAGCTTCAATGACATAACTATTACCAATCCGCTAGTGTTTGAGAATGTTTCACGCTCACTGAAAATACTAGAGCTTTCATTTGCCGTCTTTCCAGCGCGTAGCCTAGAATCGATTGACCCCTTGGATGCGCTACAACCTCTGGCGCAGCTTATGTGGCTCGGTCTGGACAACAACAACTTGAAGCATATTTCCAACGAATCTTTTGCCAACATGCGCGAATTGAGCTACATTAATTTGGGCTTCAATCAACTGAAATTTTTGCCTCACGGTCTTTTTATACCCGATGTTCATCGTCACCTTGTGGAGATTGATCTGTCTTACAATCAGCTAGAACGCATTGCTATGCGTGACTTCTACAGTCTGGGTGATTTGCAGACTTTGAACCTGCAGTCAAATCGTCTACGCACGCTGGAACAACACGCATTCTATAATCTTGAGTTCTTGCGCTACATCGACTTGTCCTATAACCGTCTCTCGAATATCTCGCACGCCGCTTTTACTGTGCTGCCCAATCTGGCCTCACTGGATCTGATGCACAACTCGTTGTGCTCGATATCGTTGCGCATGTTTCACTATGTCTCGAATACCTCGACGCCGCTGAAGCTTAACGTCTCACACAATCACATCGCGCACTTCTCCGACGAGCTATCGGCCTATATGTACGTCTATCATCTGGATCTGAGCCACAATCAGCTGTCGAAATCCGATAGCTTTGCTAATCTAGGCAATACGCTACGCTTTCTTAACCTGATGCACAACAATCTGGCTACGCTTAGCAATCATGCCTTCGGCGATCTGGAGTTCTTGGAGATTTTGAATCTTGCCCACAATAATATTACTTCACTGCGTCGACGCAGCTTTCAAGGCCTCAATTCCTTGCAAGAACTCGATTTGAGTCACAATCGTTTGGATCAGCTGCAGGTAGAGCAGTTCTCAAATTTACGCAAGCTGCGCATATTGCGCATGCGTTCAAATTACTTGCGTGCTCTGCCGCGTGAGGTCTTCATGAATACCCGCCTCGAGTATCTAGACATATCGGACAATCAACTGTCTGTATGGCCTGTGCCTGCCTTTACCGATGTAGGCTTCACGCTACGCAGCATACAAATGGCTGTGAATGCACTGGAGTATCTCGACTCAAGCATGTTTATCAACTCGCAGTTCCTGTATGATCTAAATCTGGCCGGCAATCGTATAACCGTGCTGCCCGACAACACGTTCACGTTCCTCAGCAATCTCACCAACTTGGATCTCAGCGCGAATCCGCTGGTAACAAGCAACCTGAAAGAGGTATTTCTGCATACGCCACGCCTGCGTCGTTTGAAAATTGAAGGCATGGGTCTGTATGTGTTGCCTACGCTCTACCTGCCATTCCTCTCACAGCTTGATGTGAGCGGCAACTATCTGCAGGAGCTCTCACCGCTGCATGAAATGCGTCAACTGCGCCTGGTCAATGTTTCGCACAATAAGATTGTGAATGCCAGCTGCGTTGTGGAGCAGCTGCCGTCATCGGTGCGTGTGTTAGATCTGGCGCACAATCCACTACGTCGAATTACTGCTCACGATATGCTCGGCTTGCGTCATCTAGCCGAACTTAATCTGCTCGATGTTAAAGTTGCCAATCCATTGGCCTTTGCCAAACTTCGCTCACTGCGTCGTCTGCATTTGACTTCATCGCAGAATCTTGCTGAAATTGTCTCTCGCATACCAGGGCTACAAGAGCTGCGTGTTCATTGCATTGACTCAAATATTGGCTCACAACTCTTTTCCAAGCTTGTGAATAACACAAAGTTGCAGCTGGTGGAAATCTATGGCAGCAATGTGCAAACAATCTCACCCGATGCTTTCGAGGGACTGGCGCGTAATCAACGCTTGTTGGTTCAGCTGAAGCATACGAAAATCTCCGATCTGCCTCCGGGCATATTTTATACGTTACGCTCTGTGCCGCATCTTTCCATCGATATTTCGCACAATCGCATCAATGCACTGGCAGCGGATAGTTTTTATCCCAACAAGACCTACTGGGATACGGTGGGCACGCGCAGCATTATGGGTGGCCTGGATACGTCCTACAATCCGCTGGAGTGTGAGTGTGGACTGGTGTGGTTCGGGCATTGGCTGCGACGATGGCTGCGAGAATCGGCGCAGATCAAAGTCATACAGAAGGATGACATGAAACGAATGGTGCAGGTGAGTGAAAAGAACTACAAATTTATAGAAAAAGTTGAGAGTGTGTCAAATAAAAATTTGTGTATGAAAGTAAATAAATTTTATATTATTTTTTTTGGTAGGATTTTTTTAATATAACATTTAAGCCAACAGATATATCTTTATTGAGAGTATGTGAGAGTCATAAAATACGCTGTTCTTTTTTTGTGAAGATTTGTTTTTCTTAATATTCCTTCGGTCATTCCATATCTCTGTATTAAGCCGTAACCGAATATTTTTCTAAGTTGTACTTCAAGCCAGGAGACATGGAGATTTGGAGATAAAGATAGAGAATTTAAATTGATTGCATTTTTATTTTAATACAATTAACATTTAAAAAACCAAAGAGAGGAAAACTTAATTGAACCTCTGATCATGGTTGGCTTTTTTTGGGCTGCAGTTGAAGATATTTGACGGCATCAATCAATTTCATGAGTGAGGAAATTAAAAGAAGAACTTTAATCAAAGAAATGTAATCGAAAGAGTCAGAGAAGGAAAAAACGAGAGTGAGAAATATAGAAAGAGATAACCAGAGAAGGAGAGATAGAGAGTGAGAGATATAGAAAGATATAACGAGAGAGAGATAGAGAGAGAATGTTAGTTGAATGATATAAATAAAAGGTAGTGAGTTTGACAACAGGTTTTTTTCTAACGAAATCGTTTATGGATTGTCAAAATCAATATTAATAACTGTATCTGTAACTGTATAGCTGTTCTTATGCGCTCTCTGCGTTGTTTGATTTCAAAAAGTTTAATTGTATTGAACAAGGTATCAGATCAATTCTAATGAAAGTGAGTGCAAAGCAAATGCTTTTCAAAATTAAGTCGTAAGAGAATAGTAGAGAGAGCAAAGTGTGATTAATAAGCTTAAGTTTTTTTGAAATTATAGAATTACGCCTCTTAAAAATATGTAGCTTTACTGAAAAATTATATAGAAAGAAAAATATAATGATACAGATAACTCAATAAAGATATACATAAAAAGAGAAAAATTTTCTGACATGAGCTTAAAAAGAGAGGAATGTAGATAAAAAATGAAATTAATAGAAGAAGTATTAACTTTCTTGAATCGGATATTTTTTTGCTAAACTAGTCTTATTTTCACGATGAGCCAATTGTAGTAGGTATGAATTGCAAAGAAAATATTTTATTATTATGACGGCATATTAAGGAGAAAAAGTAATAATTTTCAGAACTTGGTTAAATAATTTTTTTTTGCTGCAGCAACTCATGTCTCGACTTTGTTGAAGTTTCCTTTTGCATAGATACAGGGTATATTTTAGAGATCACCAAGTTTCAAAAATGTAGAAGGAATGAAATGAAAGAAATTATTGAGTAACAAATTAAGTCATTGGCGAGAGAGAGTAAGGGTGAGAGAACGTTCAAAGCTTCGTTATTATGTTTTTTTTTTTTTGCATCACCGGCTCAAACCTTGACTATTGTAAGGCTATGGTAGGAAATATATTCAAGATCTGTAAATTTTTATTAAGTACTAGCGGCTTTAGCCTGGTGTTACTCGAGTTTGTGCCTGGAACACAGAAAAAGAACGATTTTTAAAATAACTCTCATTTTAACATTTTTATTAAATTATTTAATTATCAATAAAATTTTTAAATTTTTGTAATAATAGTTTTTTTGGGGTTTTGCCCCCTCCTTCCGTCGCATTTAATATGCATTTTTATCACAAAAAAAAAATTCAAATTTTAAAAAAAACCTTTTGCCATCGATTCGTTTTTTGAATTGTCTTCGTTCAACTTCGGTTTTGGTTGATACTGTTCGGTTGGTTTTTTTTCATCTTTATATAGCTTCTGCTGGTATTCGTTAAACTTCTTTTTAATCGTATGTCTTTGGTTCTGGAATTCGTTGGCCTTCGGCTCTTTTCTTGATTTTTGTCGAAAAAACTTTTAAAAGCATAGGATCTATTTCAGTAACAGATGCAATTAAAAGCTGTCTCTCTTGAAAGACAGCCGGCGATATAATTCACTCTCTCTCGGAGGTAGAATTGTCAAAATTAATACAAATTGTCTCGTTTTGTCACTCCTTTTCATTCGGTGTTTTTTAACAATTCTGATTTTCGGCTCTCAGCCCTGCAGCTACCTTCTTTATTATACTATGGTCAGTTGTTTTAATTATCATAACTGAGAAGTCCCAAAGAAAATAAGAGAACCGAGAGATGAAGAATTGAAATAAACAAACAGTAAAAATTTATAAAATTTTATAGGATGGTTGAGAAGGTTTGAGTGAATTATATTCAAGCTTTATCATTTAATCCATCTAACTATTAGATAGAAAAAAAAAAAAGAAGAGATGCCTTATATAAGATGTCAAATAGATATTGAAAGGCAACCAACCAACTGAATAATTTTGAAAAAACATTATTTAAAAAGATACATTTTTTAGTAGAAAAAGAATTAAGTCATACAATTTAAGTGTGTCATAATTAATTCTCGCGCTGTTAGAAGATTTTGAGAGAATGTTTTATAACGCTTGATGTTTTCCAATAAGTTTTAAGTTTTAAATTTATTTCAACTTTATTTAACATGTTTTAATTTCTTTTTTCACACGCAAAGCTACCTTTATCCACAAGCGATATGAGCGTAAGCGGCGCTTTTGTTTGCAAAACTCTTTAAATAACTTGCACTAATTCTAAAATATTTTTCATTCTCTTTCATTGCTCACTCCAATCTATCTACAGCGCGCACGTGCCAACACTTGTCACGATCCCACCTCAGGTCGCCGACTTCCAATACTTGAAATCTTTCCCGAAGATCTGCTCTGTCAGGCCAGTGCGCTCAGCAGTTCGGGTGAGAAATTGTTCCTGCTCTCTTTTGCGGCGATCGTATTGCCGCTGTTTACCGTATCACTCTGATGGCTTGCTGTGACCGGATAAGAAAAACTAAGCAGATGATGAAAGTTACGGCGAAAGCTTAACAGCAGTGCCGCAGAGAGTGTTAAAGAGCAAACGAGTGAGTGTGTAAGTGTAAATTTAAACTAGTTAAAATACTATTAAGTTAGTTTAGTTGTAAAGACATATTTTAAAAACAATCCCAAGGAAACATTTAGCTAAATAATTCCTTTGAGTCCAGCGATCTGTAGAGAAAAACCACAAAAGCAGTTATTTTAAATGACAGCAATTTAAACTAATTAAAGTAAAAACAAGTACACTGAGAGCAAAAAAAATGTAACTATGTACTTGAAATTGTGAATTATGTATATAACAGAAGAACAAAAAAAACAAAAACATTTTGTATATAATTAACATAGCAACTTTTAAACTCTAGCAACAATAAAACTAACTAATTTAACTATAACTAGAATAAATAGAATAAGCAAAGTCCTTGCAAAATTGTTGCATTTTTGCCGTGTAGTAAAATTAAATGAATGCCATAATTTAGTGAATAAGCAAAAACAACAAGAATTTGAAATAAATATATATATATATATAAATATTTTGGGCCATGATTCCTAAGACACACACCTAGTCTAAGCAGAAAACAAAAAAAAAAAAAAACACAAAAAAATAAAAAGCAAAAATTGTAACAATAATAGATGAAAAGTAGTTAAAATTTAGCAATTAAACAGACACACAAACATACAAACACAAATTCACACATAAGGCCGGTTAAAAAAAAAAGTTTGAAAAACTCACCGACTATTTATATGAACGCTCATATTTATGACTCTTAAAAGCGTGTATTTTCTGATGCTTTTATAGTGCTCAGAATCATCAATATGAGTCTTAAAAGAGTCATAAAAGAATCATAATCAGCCCAATCATGAAATATTTTCTCCCGGAAATGGAAGTTTCCGTTTTAGAGCTAAAGTTAAAATACTTTTTGGAAATTTTCAATGCAATTTTGTTCATCTCCATTTACAACTCCCGGGAGAAAATGTTTCATGATTGGGCTGAATATTTCCTGGGCAGTTTTAAATATTTCTTGGCTCATTGAAGTAACCTACACCAAACAATTTGACAATATTTAAACCCTTAAATTGCTGAAATTTTTTAAAAAAGAAGTGCTATTTGAGCTTAAGAGCTCGTTTTTTATGAACAAGTGTCTTGGTTGTTAAAAATTTGAAAAACAAGAAATTCCAAAAATTAAACTTCAGAAATGTTTACTGTCAGAATAAAAAACATAGAGAAAACTGCTAAGTTGGCATTTTTTTTTAACGAAAAAGGCACTTTTTCAAAAACTTTCAGGTAGTCTAAGGGTTAACTAAGGGAAATCATTACGTGGAGCGTACTAAAATGAGCGCAAAGAAATATTTTAAGTCGAAACAGTCAAATTTTTTTTCCTAAGGACCGTCCTAAAACACACAGACAAAGTTGTACATAGCATGTTATGGCAACGTTAGAGAAAATAAAATGCGAACTTATAAATAATTTAGTGCTTAAGAGAAAAAAAATTCACCAAATGCAATTAACAATTAAGTTTAGTGAAAATAATGCAAATCTTTTGTTAAAACAACATGAAAAAAAAAAATTACAAAAAACTCATTTTTTACTATAAATTAACTATAAATAGCAGCAATTAAGAAAGTAGAGAGTATATGAGATAGTTTTAATGAAATAAATTGCACCATTTTAATTGAGATAGTAAAAAGTTTTCATTGAGTTCTTGTCATATTATTTTCTATCAAACTGAAAGTAGGTGAGTTTGAGTTAAAGTAAAAAATATTTTATTTTTGATTTTTAAGTTTTTTTTTTTGCCATTTTATATAAAACAAGTACATGAGGTAATGTGACAAGAGACCGTGACATACAGGAGCAGCAGGGATGCATTCAAATTTTGATTCATTTTCATTACAAAGTTCAAGGTTATAATTGTATATATATTTAGATATTTAAACCCTTTCAAAGGCTTTGCTAGCATAATCGTGGAAAATTTATTTTGAGGCAATATTCCCATCATTTAGGCCATAACAAGACAAAAAAAAATAACCGTCTGATTTTTACATGCGCTGCATGCGCGGCTTGCCAGGCTGTCTAATATAATGAACAAAATCATTTGAAGCTTGTTTTATAATAGTTTGCTTTTCTTATCTTCAACCAAAATAACCGCAGATCAATGCAAACGCATTATTTAAAATGTTATAAAAAAAAAAAAAATGTATGCTTTGTACACCAATCACAAAAAACACTACTTTTTTTTGCAACATTTAATAGCACGCGAAATAAAACATGTAGGCTTCTTATGAACATAAAATCGAATATTCCACTAAATTAAACGTTATATATCTCTCTTAATTTAAATTTGTCATATTGATACAACTTCATTTCATAGTCCTAACTTATTTCATTTTAAGAAATACGTTGGAAAATAAAAACAAAAATTATTTTTTGATGCGTCCAATATAATGGACATATCCAATTAAGGGTAAACAACAAAAGTATGGCTACTAAGACGGGTCACCAAAAATGAATATTAAAAAACACCCCCTAAAATGAAACCATATGTCGAAAGAGTTTCAGAACTACAAGACATTTCGACATAAGCTTAAATTATACTTGGTGTCTTTTTATATTAATTTTTCTCCCGCGACCCACTCTAATGGCTACTGAATATTTTATTAAATTAACTTATGTACCAGAATGTAATGGCGCGACAAATTCAACTGGCTCAATTTTCAAACTAGTTGAAAATCACAACAATACAATCCTTATCTTTAAAATTATCCGAATGTGTTTCATCTAATGGAATAAAGTTCAAAATGCGATGGAAGTTATAAAGTGATAAAAGTTTGGAAAAAATTTTAATCAACGACCATGAGTGTTAAAATTCGTGTGCTTCAATTTTCAAAAAATTTATTTTGCAAGATCATCAAACAGATTTTGAAACATTTCATTACGTGACTGATTTTTAGATTTTGAAATAGATATAGCTTTTAATACTTAAAAATTTTTTTTAAATATGACTGTTTCTTATTTAAATGCTCAATCAGCATAAAGCATCAGAGGAAGTACTACAATGGATCAATTGAAATATGAGATAATGATCGTCAAGAAATAAAAAATTTTTATGCTCAAGAAGCAGTTTTATTGGCAAAAGAAAATGAACTAAAAGGCAAAGACCAGACGGAAAACCAAGCAAGAGAAAATTATATCAAGAAAATGCTGGAATAAAATATTATAAGTCTCAAGTATTAGAACAAATAGAGTAACTTCGGATATTGTGATATGGTCGGGTAATGTGATATACCAACATATTTTGTTAAATAGACATTTTTAAACATATGAACATAGTAGAAACAGAAAATGACACGTGCTGCAGCTTAACGGGTGACATGACATTGGCTGTTTTTTTATAATTTTGTATTTTAGTAAATATTCTAGCGGGTTAGTTTTTGATGAAAATTTTTTTTTGCATTTTTTTAAAACTTGATTCACTATCGTATGACACGAGCTCTTTTTAAATTTTTTTTTCGACTTTTATGAATTTTTAAGTGGTGACCGTGGCATGCAGGTTACGTGTGTGGCTTAGCATGCTCGGAGCCCGGGTTCGATCCCCAGCCGTGGCGAAAAGTTTTTTTCAATAAAAAATTTTTCTGATCGGTCACCACCTCTCTGCAGACAATGGCAAACCTCAGAGAGTAAACAATGGTAAACAATTGTGTGCAAACATTTAATAACACACACAACACAATTGATCATAAGAAGCTCGGTCAAAGTCCTTTCAAGGGCTGAAATGGCCAATTTGTTTTTTTTTTTTTTTTTTTTGTTTTTTTGAACATAGTAGAAACAGAAAATGACACGTGCTGCAGCTTAACGGCTGTTTTTTTATAATTTTGTATTTTAGTAAATATTCAAGCGGGTTAGTTTTTGATGAAATTTTTTTTTTTGCATTTTTTTAAAACTTGATTCACTATCGTATGACACGAGCTTTTTTTAAATTTTTTTTTTGACTTTTAAGAATTTTTAAAGTCAATATTTTTTTTCGAAAAACACACTTTCAATTTTGGAACATCACCAAAAATTGAAAAAAAATTTTAAAAAAGCTCCTGTCATACCATAACCAATTATGTTGAGATTTGTTATGTCCCTCCTTAATACGCGCTCTCATTCGCTATGTTCGCTCTAAATGTTGCAAAATTGTTTTATCGGTGTAGTCGATATTTTTTTTTTTTGAGTGCGCTTAGCGAGTGAATTACAATAAATAGAGCAGAATTGTAAGCTGAAATAGATAAATTTATTAGAGTTTGAATGTAGTTTGCCACAATTGAGGTAAGATTTTGATTTTCTACAGCGTATTTTTACAAAAATAACCTTATTATTTTGAAACCCGAATTCGGCTATTAATATATAGTGAAAGTTGGGTAAAGTGATATACCATCTATTCATATCATATCTATTCATTCCATTGATTTTATACTTTGTTTTATTTTTTTGTTAAGATGCGTATTTGTATTCACTCTATATTGTTTGTATTTTTGTTTTCTCTTATGTAAATTCGACTGAAATAATAGAATTGTATCAACAAAATTAATAACACTAAAAAAAGATTTTTTCCTCTCTTCAATAACATGGTTTTTTTAATTTTGGTTGAAAAAAACAATAGATACTGCTGTTGAACACTATTCGGGCTATATGATATTGGTATGTATGGAATATCACATTATCCGAACGTGGTATATCACTTTACCCGCCAATTCCATTAAGGAAAATTACATGACTTTTTTTTCATTGTGTGGAAAAAGTTCCCAATTAGGTTACGCTATACAGCTCCAAAGTTATAAAACACTGCAGAATGCATCAAAAAATATACTGTTTAATAAGCGAAGGTATGAAAGTTTCTAGTAATTATAAATTTAAAAAAAAACATATATCACATTATCTGAAGTTACTCTATGTTATTTTATTTTATTTTTACTTTATTATTTTTTATAATACTTATTGTTATGTATAAAAAACATATAACTTCTTTCTTTGTCACTGTCATTGTCATTGTCATTGTCATTGTCATTGTCATTGTCATTGTCATTGTCATTGTCATTGTCATTGTCATTGTCATTGTCATTGTCATTGTCATTGTCATTGTCATTGTCATTGTCATTGTCATTGTCATTGTCATTGTCATTGTCATTGTCATTGTCATTGTCATTGTCATTGTCATTGTCATTGTCATTGTCATTGTCATTGTCATTGTCATTGTCATTGTCATTGTCATTGTCATTGTCATTGTCATTGTCATTGTCATTGTCATTGTCATTGTCATTGTCATTGTCATTGTCATTGTCATTGTCATTGTCATTGTCATTGTCATTGTCATTGTCATTGTCATTGTCACTGTCATTGTCATTGTCATTGTCATTGTCATTGTCATTGTCATTGTCATTGTCATTGTCATTGTCATTGTCATTGTCATTGTCATTGTCATTGTCATTGTCATTGTCATTGTCATTGTCATTGTCATTGTCATTGTCATTGTCATTGTCATTGTCATTGTCATTGTCATTGTCATTGTCATTGTCATTGTCATTGTCATTGTCATTGTCATTGTCATTGTCATTGTCATTGTCATTGTCATTGTCATTGTCATTGTCATTGTCATTGTCATTGTCATTGTCATTGTCATTGTCATTGTCATTGTCATTGTCATTGTCATTGTCATTGTCATTGTCATTGTCATTGTCATTGTCATTGTCATTGTCATTGTCATTGTCATTGTCATTGTCATTGTCATTGTCACTGTCATTGTCATTGTCATTGTCATTGTCATTGTCATTGTCATTGTCATTGTCATTGCCATTGTCACTGTCATTGTCATTGTCATTGTCATTGTCACTGTCATTGTCATTGTCATTGTCATTGTCATTGTCATTGTCATTGTCATTGTCATTGTCATTGTCATTGTCATTGTCATTGTCATTGTCATTGTCATTGTCATTGTCATTGTCATTGTCATTGTCATTGTCATTGTCATTGTCATTGTCATTGTCATTGTCATTGTCATTGTCATTGTCAGTGTCATTGTCATTGTCATTGTCAGTGTCATTGTCATTGTCATTGTCATTGTCATTGTCATTGTCATTGTCATTGTCATTGTCATTGTCATTGTCATTGTCATTGTCATTGTCATTGTCATTGTCATTGTCATTGTCATTGTCATTGTCATTGTCATTGTCATTGTCACTGTCATTTTCATTGTCATGTTTCGAAGAGTATGATAGACATTTTTTGCAAAAAATGTTGTTAAGGTCAGAATTCCTCTACAAAATTTTTAGAACATTTTATTTTTTGTAAATTTGTGATAAATCTTCATCAATTTGTGTTTAAATTTAATTTTTTGTCTAATTTCTACATATTTTATATATTTCTAAAAAAAAAATTGAACATTATTTGCTTTATTTTTCAAAAAATTGTTTTTGTATAAGTTTTCAAACCTTAAAATTTAATTTTTCATATTAGTTTTATATTATCTCTGTAATTGAAGGATTTATTTAGAATTTCTGTCATAAAAATTTAAAAAAAGCTTCATTACTATTGAACAATTATTAAGTAACGGACTCAAATAAATATTTGGATACAATTATAATTATAAACTTAGAAACATTTTGTTCCATACATTGAAAGTATTGCAAGTAGATGATGTAAATGTGCTCAAAAAATAACATATTATCTGTAACCCACTCAGGTCAGGTACTCTACATTTCTGTCTTATTTCAAAGCAATCGTTGAAGAACTTCCAGAGATGTGACATATCCCATACAACATACAAATATTCTATACAAAAATCTCCCTCGGAATATTATTTCCTAAATTGAGATGTGTGAAACCTATTTTTAAAATTTTCCACAAAATTTTTTCAATAAAGGTATTCTCTATGTCTGGTTAATGCCGTTGCATGGTGTTAAAATAGAAAATTTACAATTTGCTAATCGTTGAATACATTTTACGGATCATACATTTTCTGTTCCTGCTCCATTCAACATATACTAGACATAGTGAGTGCCCTAATGTTTTTCACTTCTTGTAAGTCCTACTCATAGAAATACCAGCAGAATGTAAAAAGTTCCATCCGAGTGATGGCAATACCGACGACCAGCGTTTAGTCTTTATTTCTATTTTTATATATTTAATTTAAAAAAAATTTTAAAAACCCCTCTCTTAGTCTCTTAATGCATCTCGACTAATTTTTTTGGATATACATCATTTCATATGGTAGGAGAGTAGAAAAAAAAATTGTAAACAAAATTCCTTAGCTATGAAAAATTTATTATCGTCACACCCATCTTGAACAAACTTAATTATATTCCTCTTGTTTTCTTATTACTATTTATTATTTACATTATTCCAGTGCTTCTTATTAAAAACCATTATTAAAACACATTTATTTTTTTCATTACATTTCTAACAAAGGACAATCGTGATATTACTCTAGTAAATATTTTAACTAGTTTCCTTTCATAGCACACAGCAAAATTAAAGCTTAAAAAAATATCAGATAAAAAAAACAGAATTTAATTAAAAGCAAGCAAATTAGAAAACATTTTCATAGATTAATTTTTTTTTTTATTTGTTTGTCTAAAATATATCACAAGCACTGCGTAATTATAACAAATACATGATATTGTATATTAATTAGCATAAAAGTTATCAATAACTGAGAGAACAATTTTTAAAAAGTAGCATTAAATTTCAATGCTGAACATACATATGTGAACTGATGCATTTTTTAATGGATACAATTTACAAAATAGACAAACTAAAAGCAAAACAACAAAAACAAACACGATAAAGAAAACAAAAAACTCACACAAAAAAAAAACACTATTTAGTTTTTAGATGGAGTTTATGGCTGTAGGCCATACAGTGTATCGCACAGTGGGTAACCTGCACTCAAAGCATTTTCTAATTTTAAATTTAATATATCAAAAAACTGCTTTTCAAAATTCGCTGCATATTTTGTAGACCGTTATGTAACAGAATCTGGTGTCAACAAACAATTATTTCTCATAAAATAAGCAAATTTTAAATTTTTTGCGAATTTCCTGTTAGCTTATTTGAATTAATACAAAAAAATTTTATATCAACTTACATTTTTTTTTTAAAGTAAAATTCATCAAGATGATTCTGATCAAATAATTTTTTCCAACACTTACATTTGACTACAAATGTTGGTTCTAGACCATCTGTTTAACCTTCTAACAGCAAAAAGCTTAACTTTTTTCGATTATCTCCAACATATATGCAGGTTACCAATATAACTGCAACTGCCCCCTCTGATATACAATGTCGAAATTTTGTAGTACATAAACTGCATTATTGAAGTGTAAATTATTAAAAAAAAAACTTATGCAAAAACAATGCAAATTTTAAAATAGTTATTTTTACTTATAATAATTTTTTTTATTTATTCCTTATTTTGTCAAAAAAAAAAAAAAATATACTCTATTCTAGTAATTATAAATTAAATTAAATTAAATTTAACAACTAGTTACTATTAAGATATGTTTAAATAATTATTGATTTTATAAAAAAAAAAAATAAAAACTCAACAACAAATCAACAGATGTAACTATATGATAACTATTATTAACAAACACGAATTTTTAACAAAGTGAGATGGATGCAAAAAAAACAAAATATGCATAATAAAAATAAACTTAAAGTAATAAATGAAACATAATTGAAATAAAATGTAGTTTTATTGAGTTATCAAAACTGGTATGTAAGTGTTAGTGCCTGACTTTATGTCATAACTTTTAAAATAATGCTATCAAATAGTTCCAAAGTAAAGCTGAGGTAAGAAAAGCAACAATTTTATCAATTTTAATGATATTAAAATTGCATTTTTGATAAATTTAAAAAAAATATATATTATTTTTACTAATTTTTTTGGTTTATTTTGTGGCTGAAAAATGCAAAGCCAGCGGTTTCTTATATTTTGTTCTTTTTATTTAAATTTAGCTTAGTTCCTAGTTATAGCCATTTGATGACAAAAAAATATGACAAACACCATATTTTAAGTTATATTGCTTGAATATTACTAAACTACAACTGTACTTTTACTTTAACTCTATTGAAATTTTACTTCTTTTGTCGGAACCACAAGTTAGTAATGCTTGTAAGTAATGCATTGTCATATGATGATGTGCCAGCATTAACCACAGTTAACATGGTTGTATACATCGAGTTGTATGTTGCCTGTTTATTTGGAAAATTAAAGTAGTTTTTTCTTTAACAACACTTTTAATTTCTACCAACTTTGCACTAAATGGGCATTTCCACGAAAATATCAACCACAGCTGAAAAATTTAATGCATTTCCAAAGTCCAATTTTTTAATTTAGTAAAATACTGTTGTATAATGGTCGAATACTCGCAATATTGTGGGTACAAAAAGTTATCAATTCTTTTCAATTATCAATAAAACTTGTATTAATGTCGCTAAACGTATTCATCGAAGATGCATACAATTAAAGTGTAGACGTTTCATCTTTAATTTTATGCTATTTTTTATTTTTTTAAACTCTTTGAAATCAGAATTTATTTGTTGTAATAGAATACATTTTTTTTATATGTAATAATATAAAACTATTTTTAAAGCCCATAGTTGGTCTTGTTAATTACACATTTTCATAACAGAAATTTTGTCGCGTGGGTTATGTTGCGTGAGTTACGGCAAAGATTTTTTGGAAACTCTAAATATTTTTCAATAGGCAAAGTTCATCAGTAAGAGGGCTTCTTGTGAAATTTCACTGTTTTTTCTTTATTTAAAAATTAAAAACAACTTAAAACTTTACACTTGCTTGTAAAACACACTTCCTGTTTTTGTCGCGTGAGTTACGCCCATATTTACCACTGCTATTCCTAATTAGTTACAAGAACGACAATTTTGGTAAATCATACCATTACTATTTTAGAATTTTTTTCATTAATAACACAAACTTCCGAGAAAATTAAGCTTAATGATGTACGCATGTCGCGTGAGTTATCATTTTGCTTTGGCTTTTAAAATTGAAAAGATTTTTATCATATTCTGAAGTGAAGAAATTGTTCAAAATTTTGACATTCTTTAAAACTTGATATTTGGGGATTGTTGTGCAGTGTTTGTTTTTTTGGTCAGTCGGAGACAGTTACAGCGACTCACAAAAGTGTTGCTAAAAGCTCATATTATTATTTTTTGCCGACTTTTGTACGACTGTGGTTTCCAATCGAAACAATTTAGTTTGGATATTGCCTGGTGTAAGCAAGTTAGATAACTCACAGTTATATAAGCATACCAGCATAAAACACTGTTGAATACTTGGTTTTTGCTTCATGACTGAATCTCCTTGTCTTATTCATTTTTGAAAACTCTGAATATCCCTCTGTGAGATCAAATTTTCTGACATAATGTTTTTTCGTCGAAAATAAAATATCATCAATTATAATAATAAGTATATACCAGGGATCGAAAATAACTCCTATTTTTCAATTTTTAAATGAAAAAGATACAATGAAAAAATTGTCGAAGGACTTTTTCAAATATACCATTATGATACAAATGGCCTCAGCTTCACAAGTAAAAGTGCTTTTTAAATTTTCGACTGATTCTATAAAAGTTAAAAATTAACTGTTATTTTTTGCCTTTTATTTTTTCGGACAAAAATAACGGTTACTTTTGACTTTTCTTTTATCGGACAGAAATAACAGTTACTTATTTTGCGACTTTTATTTTTCGGTCAAAAATATCAGGCACTTCGAATTTTTTTAAAGGCCCCTTGACCAACTAAAAAACTATTGATACCATATGTTAATAGTGCGCACCGATGAGACGAAAATATTGGTATCAACAGTCGGCAAAAAAGCCTTTGAAAAAACACAAATTGCCTGATATTTTTGACCGAAACAATAAAAGGCAGAAAATAACTGTTATTTTTGACCGATAAAATAAAAGTCAAAAGTATCTGTTATAATTGCCCAAAAAAATATAAGGCACAGAATAACTTTTATTTTTGTCGGAAAAAATAAAAGTTAAAAAATAACAGTTAATTTGTGATTTTTTCGATAAAAACCATAACCGGTACGGTCCCTGGTATATATAGTATATTGGTTACAAGTAGTGTCCGACCGAACGTGAATTTTTGCCGAAGCCGAAGCCGATTCTTCGGCAAAATGGAAATAATCGGCCGAAGGCCGAAGCCGAAGCCGAATAAAAAACAAATGTTTTCAAGTAAAAAAAATTATAAAATTTATTCTTTGCTTTTGTTAAGGGCGGATGTTGAATGTGAACCACACCTAAACTTCAAGTTTTTTCTGCATTTCATTTGGCATTTCTCAATTTCAGACTAACTAACAGTTTGAACCATGGAAAGATACATAATCGAGCCACGCGTTAAAGTTATTCAAGAAATGGCAACAGTGGATGATCAATTTTCGAAGAAAATCATCTTCAATGATGAGACATATTTTCACTTCAGTAGATTCGTCAATAAGCAGAATTGCCGCATTTTGGCGAATGATAATCCAAGAGTGATTGTCGAAAAACCAATGCACCCACAAAGAGTGACTGTTTGGTGCAGTTTATGGGCTAGCGGCATTATCAGGCCATATTTATTCCAAAATGTGGCCGGTCAGGTAGGTACTGTGAATGTTGTTCGCTATCGTGAGATGATAACGAACTTTTTAAGGCCCGAATTAGTAGATTTAAATGTGGACATTATGTGGTTTCAACAGGACGGTACACCTTGCCACACAGCTAATGAAACAAAGACTCTTTTGCGCGACAAATTCAATGACTGTGTCATCTCACGTGGAGGCGATGTCAATTGGCCGCCAAGATCATGTGATTTGACACCGTTTGACTTCTTTCTTTGGGGTTATTTGAAAGAAAAGGTGTACGTTGATAAGCCAGCAAGAATTCAAGAGCTAAAGGATGAGATAATTCGGCACATTAACGGCATAGAACCTCAATTATGCCTCAACGTCGTAGAAAATTTGGACCATCGGATGGAGGTGTGCCGCCGAGGTCGCGGAATCCATTTGGCCGATATTTTGTTTCATACATAATTGAACTATTCCAATATTATCATAATAAAAAGAATTTACAGTAATTTTTTGAATAATTTGTGTTTTATTCAAAATCAACATCAGCCCTTAAAATTTAACCATCCTTTATATTCATTTCAGTAGAAAAAAACTTACTGAAATCATTAAATTCGAGTTAAACGGAAGAGTTTTTCTGCAAGATTCGGATTTTTCTGTAAGCGAATTAATAACGTCAGGATAAAGTAGAAAAAATTAAATATATTTTCGATACAGTCGAGAAAAGCTACAGAAATGTAATACTAACTGAAATCTGGCAGAAAATTTGTAGCGTTAACTCGGCTTTTATATTTTAGTCCATAACAAAAGCAAAAACGTAACAGTCGTACTCGCTGCATTTATCATTTGAATAAAATTTTCAAAGAATGAACACCAACTCAAGAAAGAACAGAAAACGAGAGAAACATAAAACGAACAATGAAAATGTTAAAAATGTTTACTGAATAATTAAAAAAATTCAAAAAACTTATAAAAAAATTGTTTAGTAAAGCAAAACCATTCGGCAAAAATAATCGGCTATTTCGGCCGAAGCAGAAGCCGAAGCCGAAGATCAAAATATCGGCCGATTATGCCGATTACCGAAGCCGAAGCCGAATAATCGGTCGGACACTTGTAACTAGTGTTACAAGTGTTGCTAGTAAACCAAAATTTTGGCCGAAACCGATACCGAAATTTGGCCATTTTTGTAATATTCGGCCAAAACTGACGCCGAAACTGTATGTCGAAGTGAAAATTTTTTTAAAGAACATTTTATTTTCTTAAATTTGTTGTTAAGAGCTTTCAAAAATATAACAATTCAAACAGGTTATAATAACATATACGACAAATATTGTTTGAATATTAAAGTTCAGCTTAAAAATAATAAATAAAGAGATAATGATTGATTTTAAAGAACAGGATTTAAAAGAAGGTAAATAGCTTATTCTAAGTAAGAAAAATACAAAGAGAATGAAAATAATAAAAATAATATTCGAAAATAAGTTGCGTCACATGTTAGTAATGTAAGCTTGTCAACTAAGTTAAAACGTAAGATACGCAACATAAGAATGATTCTTAACCTGAACAGAGTTCATTGACTGAGTTAAAAATAGGTTCATTGACCTCTTGGGTTAAAAAAGAGCATTCAGTACTCTATAGAAGTAGAGCATACAAAAACCCAATGCGCTCAATACCCTCTAACGTTGAGTAAAGGGCCAATGCTGTAAATTCCATTCGTTCAAAACAAAACCAACACAAGTAAAAACAACGAAACAAAAACAAAGTAAGTAGCAGGCACAACATACGCAACTAATGATTGATTTTCTTGTAAAAATTTTTTTTTAGATTTTGCTATTTGTTGACTTTAATGTAACAGTGACAAAAACCAAAAGAAGATATTCGTTAAATTCACGATGTATCTGACATTTCAGCATATATATTATCTTTGAACGATAAATATTATAGGCTGTTGGTATACCCTAAAGTATTGCTCAAAAACGTTTCATATCCTTGAAAAAATTTGTAAAAATGACACCATACAAACCACGCGCTGTAAGACAGAATTTTATAATAAAATATGTGCAATTGTTGTTCTAAATAAAAATTTTCAGCTTATTAATAACGCCGTTCAACAAAATCAATCTTTTTCTGACAGCGGATTCTGGTAGAGGTAACCAAAAAAAACATATGCGTGTATCGGAACGTTTACGTCTGAGTATAATGAAAGGAGGAAAGTTTGCACCAATGGCATCACAGAAAACCATTTGACCTTTTTAAGATGTATATTTTGTTGAGAGATTTATGCAAAAATATCAGATGAACATTTTTTTCGCCATTTTAACCCTCTAACTTTTCAATGCATGGGTCTTTTTTTCACTTTGTGAAAAAATGCAAAAAATATCCATTAAACAAAGATATAATGGGTTAAAGATGTCAATAAAAATATTTGTTATAAAACTCTTTTTGTTATAAAACTGTTTTAAAGTTATACTTTTATATTTAAAAGTAGAAAAGTAGTCTCTGAAAGCAAAAATTCAAGTTGAACGCCAGAAATTAGTGAAAAAAAATTAAATGTGTTTGTGGGTTAATTTCGCACTTTTTCAGAATTGATGCTAAATGATATGTAGTGACAGTTTTCATGAAAAAATGTGTTATACATAAAAATGATTTGTATGGATTAGTTTTCATGAAAAAATGTATTATACATAAAAATGATTTGTATGGATTAGTTTTCATGAAAAAATGTGTTACATAAAATTTCTTTTTAAATCAACATACGAATAAAGCTCTAGATATTGCATACATTTATGATATTTTAATCATATATTTATGATACGATGAGTTCAAATTTGACTCATATACTTATAAAAGGGATAACTTTAGCAGTTCTCCTAGAAAAAAAAGACGTTTGCTTTCAAAACGAGGTTCAGAAAACGAGTGAAAATAAAACGAAACAAATTTTAATGGAGTGTACCATAGAACGATTAATTTTATGTTTTTAAAATCGTTTCACAAATCCGATCAAATCATTCTTCTAACAAATTTATTCTATTGATTTTAATGTTAACAAATGTAATGTTTTAATGTTAACAAATGAATTCGTAAATATAATTGAAAAAAATATTATTATTGCTGACAAATGTGAAATACCATACGAGAAATAAACAACCGAAACTCCAACACTGTCATAAACATTTTTATATTTACGACTACATTCTCATATTCATTTCAGTGTCAAAATTTGTGAAACAAGGGAAAATATTTAACATTGTCGCAAATGCATACGACAAAATGAGAAGACATAATTTTTTAAACGAATGTCAAATTTTCAAATTCAAATTGTATTTTATAATATGTTTTCATTGTGCGGCGCACGTGAGACATTTTTGCAATAAGCAACAAAACAATTCAATTAAAACTAGAGATGGGCGCGTGAGTGATTTCGACTCACGATCACGCACGCTCACGATGTGATTTGTTCTTATCACGCACGCTCATGATATAAAATAATTTTTTAAATCACGATCACGCACGATCACGATGTGATTTCTTCTAATCATCCACGCTCACCATTAAAAATAATTTGTTTGCTCACGATCACGATGACATATTTTGCGCACGAGTTCTCATGAATACGCTTTATAGGAAAGCGAAAATTTATAAAATTTCTCAACTTATAATTTGTATTTAAAATTACCAAAATTGCCGCAAGTTGTCGCTGACGTTTCGCAAAATAATTCAAGAAAGTGAAATTAGTTGTTGTCGCTTCCTTAAAAGTAGTCAGTGTTGCATTTTGTATGCAATTGGTAGCAAAAGCGTAAAAAAAACATCAGTACGAAATTTGGCACAGATTTGAAAAATTTTGGTACACAAGTCGTGACACGAATAAATTTAAGTCACGCATGTTCACGCACGAGAAAAATTTGATCACGCACGATCACGAATTTTTCGTGATTTTTTTATTGGTTCGCTCACGATCACGACGTGAATCTCTAATTAAAACTAAACAACAACAAAAGATAAGTTTACAATTAAACAGTATAAACAGCAAAATATAGATGTATCTAGCACTAGCACCAACACTCAGCTGCTACTGCACCAGCACTAACACCAGCATTAGTACCGGTACTAGCTCTAACACTGTTCTTTAAGGGGGTCCTCTGGTAATCTATGCCAAATTTTAGCCTTTTTTCAAAATATTGTGGAAAGAGAACGAGTAAAGATATTTTAGTTCCGTTTTTTGATTTGGGTAGCTTAATTTATTGAAAAAAATACAAAATTTTGAAAAAGTGAATTTATGGACCGTTCAGAAAGTTCTCGGCCTGGTAACGAGGTTCTCCGGAAAAAAGGTGGGTCCAAATTGCGCACGATTCCAAGAGTAAACATCGTCTGAAAAAAAAAAAAAAATATTCAGTTACTTAGAATGAATGTCCCTATAGCCCCTACCTCGGAAACAAAAATCGAAATTTTTTAGGGGGGGAGCCGCCACTTTGAAAATGAAAAATCGAATTTCGACCTTTTTTTTTGTAGTCTAGTGTAGAAAAAAAATAGTAAACATTATTTTTTCGGCAAGTTTGAGGTAGGGGCTATAGCGGCGTAAATTTTGCGTCGTTTCATGCCTCATATATCAAAATCGGTCAAAAACTGTTTGAGTTATCGTGCGCAAAGTTTTGAAAAACATGGTTTCGAGAAAAACGCGTTTAAACTTTGCTGATGCGTTATTTTGACGAAAACATACCTACACAAAAATGCCTGTATCTCCTAAACTATTTCGAATTTTGAAAAATCCTTTTGGGAAAATGTTTTTCAGTATCTGAGCAATAGAAATATGAAAAAATCGAAAAAAAAATTTCGGATTACCAGAGGACCCCCTTAACAGTGTACTGTAAAAAAAAAAACTTTATATTATAAATTTAAAACATTTGTTAAAATTTACCAACGAATTGTATGCGTTTTTATTTTAAGAGAAGTACGTTAGAAAAAACTGATATTTACCGTTTATCTAACGGTTAACTATAACTGAGTTTTCGGTTAGATCTATCTGATGAGATTTGGTTATCTATAATCTGTATTTATGTTATACCTATCTAGAGAGAGCGAGAAGGCTAGATTTCGATGGTATTGGAAATTGATTTAAAAAACAACCTGTGAGAAAGAGATGCCAGTTCACACGTAAACACGAGTTTCGGTTACTTTGTTTCCGAGGCTCTTTCTACCAAAACTTTGTATGAAGAAGTAACCGGAATTTTAGTTTGGAGAAACCGTTTTTTTCTATTTAAATAACCGAAAGTCTACTTGTAGGGTATTCTCTTGAACTCAAATTGACATCGAAGGAAAAAAATAAATTAAATTGAATCTAAATAGAATATTATATGCAGAAAGCATGAGAGTGGTAAGCATTTACCTTTATCAAATTAAGCTATCTTTTCTACCACTTAATACAACTTTTTTTGTTTGAAGTAAAACTGAAGTCTTAATTTCAGTTATAAGTACCAACGCATGCATGTCAACTTCTCATTCATCAACCAGGTTAAGGAGTAGAAATTATTTTTCCTCTACAAGTTTGTTCAGTTGCTCTTGTTATCGGTTAATGGGTCACACTAATTTCTGCCATCTATATTAATATTATTAAAGTTTCATAAAGAGCTTGCTTTCGGCAAGCAGAACTTTGTTCAATATGATTCAAACTTAAACTTTTGGAGCTTTTATTTTCTTGAAAGTGAACCATTTTTTACTGGCTTTATATTGAGTTGAAGTTGAGAGCATTTACTTAGCAGAACTATTAACTTGTTGTTGATTTAAAAGCTTAAGGCTTTTCATTTTTATATTGAGCTTTATATTGAGCTGAAGTTCAGAACATTTTCTAAGCAGATCTATTAACCTGTTGTTGATTTAAAAGCTTTAGGCTTTTTCATTTTTATCAGCTTTATCAGAAAATTTTCTTCAAGCTTATTTCACCCCTTATGAACTACGATTAGTTATAAAAGCCTTTCTTGCATATAAATCTACCACATTCTTGGATTTGTTTAAAAACTCTTTTGCTTTATTCATATTCTGTTGACTTCTTTTAAATATTTTTTTTAATACTTCATTTAAAGAACTTTGAATTTTCTCTTCGATATTTGTTTCTTTATGTTAAGCTACCAATATTTGAACTTTTTTAACTTTATTTTACTATAAATTACTTTTTGTAACTTAGTCATAAACCAACGGTATTAGAGCTTTAATTAATTAAATTTTGCAAATTCTATTCAACTGATGTGACATTTCAATTTCCATAAATTTTATCTCTTAATAGCTTTAAGAACATTTCAATTCAAGCATGAGCCTCAATCTTATATTTTACTTTCCCCCAACAGTTATTACTTTAAATGTTATCCTTCCGTCTTTTGCTCAATAATATCATAACTTCTCTTTTATTTCATTTTATGTTTTTTTTTTTTTAAGGACAAATATTATAGTTCCATCTATTTGCCATAACTTAGTTTTAGCATTAAATATCTTGTTTAGACCCTTTTTTTCTAGTTCATTTCATTGGCAGCAATTATTTTTCATGAGTTGAAATTTTTACAGTCGGACATAATCTTTTGGGTCTTCTCAGCGAAGTAGTTGTATTGCTGATTATGAAACTTCAAACCAACCTGCATTTAATTTTTTTTTTCTTCTTTCTTGTTGCTTTCATTTTCGCTTTAAGCAATATTTGATCCTTTAATCCTTTTAAGATATTTCATAGCTTCTGTTGATTTTAAATAAGGATTCATTGAGGGTCGTCAACCCTTGACTGACCAACTCTGAAATTCTATACAATATTATAGCTTAAATGTTTGTTGGCGTTGTGTTTTTCTTCTTTTATTTTTTTTTTTATTTTTTTTTTTTTTTTTTTTTGTTGAGAAGCTTAGCAAAACGCAAGTTTAATAATAATAAGTAGACCTCGGATTTTGCATACTTTCTTATTTTTAATCAGATTGATACCAAACTTGGTATCTAGACGTTTTATCGTTCAAATAGAACAAATTGTAATGCATATCGAAAATATGCAAAATATATGCAAAAAATATGCAAAAAAATATGCCACAAATATGCAAAATATATGCAACATATGCAAAAAATATGCAAAATATGCAAAATATATGCAAACGAATTTCATCAAAATATTGAATTCCAATCCTTAAATATTAAATCGCAGTTTAATGTGCAGAAGTATATATAATATATATGTACCACATTACATTGCTTTCCCTTTCCAACGCTTTACCATCGCTTTGGTAAATGAAGAAAAAAAAAGAAATTTATTTTTGGTCGACAAAACAACTAAAATGGGCCTACAACGACGATATGCATTTACTTCAGTTTGGTAAAGAAAAAAATTCTAAATTTGCATTTTAGGTTCTTGAAACACCGAATCCAGAAGATGCTGAATCTATAAAACAAGCAATAAAGCTGATAAAAAATCCCCACCTATATCGGGATTTTATATATGGGCATTTCCACAGAAAGGTCTACCGGGACCGAAAAAAAAATTGTTAAATAAACAAATAATTTTTTTGTTATTATTTAAAAAAAATGCTTGAATTTTTATAATTTACTGCATTTACAACTAATTTCAGTTTTTATTCTGAGAAAATTGGCCTGATATCTGAGAAATATGTTTTTCTTGCTTTTAGCTGCTTTTAATGACTTTTCTCTTTAGTATTTTTCATTTATTTATCAACGTTATGTTTGCACTCTTCTTATAAAATTCATATATAAACTACAAATAAAAAATAAAAAATAAAAAGATACCAAACTAAGCACGATTTACGGTAAATTTTTTATATTGCTGTAACTAATATTCGAATGTCGCGTTCTTGTACCTAAATCATCATTTGTTATCAGAACTTCGTGATCGTTCTTAGCAAGTGACTGAAAATTGTAACTTAAATCAAATTTGGTCGCCTTACTATAAAAAAAAAGTTACTGCAGGTAAAAATCATACTAAACATTTAATATTGATCATCAAAATGTGTCGCGTTCGCGATCATGCGCCGTTTTTTAAATATACTTTGTATGGGAAGTATGGAAAGGTTTCATTCGATTTTGCTGAATTTTTTACTAGGTGTTAATAGTTCTAATTAAATCTCATGAGCTAATTCTCAAGTCATTGGATTGATTTTTAATAGATTTTTAAGAAATTTTCCATTTTGAGAACGTCAATTTGTATGGGAGGTATACGTGGTTTTCATCCTATTTGGCTTATTTTCGAACATGATTTTTATTTTTACAATATAAGCATAAATATCGAATTTCATTACAATAACATAATAATAACGGCTGTAATCATGTCAACAGAAAGGGGACATACAAAAACAGGGGCATACATGGTTAAGTCAACTTAGATTGTGATACTGCAGGATAATGTATGCACTTTTATATATCTGCCACGCCTCCTTGTGGGCGTAAAAAAGTCTTCATAAAGTAAATAACCACATACGTACGACGGGTGGTGTTACAAAGATATAAAATATTTTTTCTCACTAGCCTCTTATGTATTTTTTTTTATTAATATTACTAATTTATTAATATTACTAATATAAAACTCACAAATAATATTAACGATGTTTTTGGTAGGTAATGCAATATTTAGCTGAAATTACTTTAACTAATTCTTATTAAAAACATGATGAGAAAAAATGTCGCGTGCTAGATGTCGCGTTCGCGATCAGGCTTAAGCTCAATAAAAAAACAACTAATGGAGATATGTCAAAATGACACCTATTTCTTGAAAGCCACATTAATCTTATTTAATTTACAATTTACCGCTTTAAAATATTATGTTACGTTTCGCAGATATTTGCATTTTTCTAGATGTAGTGGAAAACTAGTTCCATTTTTTGTCGCGTTCGCGATGCCATGTTTATTGCTAATATTTTGAAAACATAAAATCTGGAGAACCTAACTTTTTTTTCTAAATATAGTGCTACTAAAATGCTATCTAAAACTTGAAAAAAAAGAAATTTTGTTTCGAGTTTTCTTTATTATTTTGCTCCTCAAAGGCGTACGAATGTCGCGTTCGCGACTATGGAAATGCCCATATATTAAATAAAATTTTGAGAGAGTTGCCGAAAAATTAACTTCCTTGGAAGCGAAGGGTCTACCACTAGCTAAAAATATAGTTCACAATATAACTGGTGATTTTAGACTGGTTTTAAAAAAGAGATTTTTAGCCATTTTGAAAATAAATCCACATTTTAATATCATTTCAAAAATAAATAATATTTTAAATATCAAAGATGAAGATGTGTTCTGGACTTGAAACCGTCACAAATGTAAAAATCATTAAATAAAAATTTGCTCCAATTATTTCTTGTGACGTTGAGAGAAGCTTTTCCGCTTACAAAATGGTTTTTGGAAGGAAACGCCAAAGCCTCTTAATTAATAATTTAGAGAAAATTATGGTTATGTTTTGTAATACCAATTATATCGGCGAGCTCTTCTGAGAGTTTCCGGGTATCGCCGAATGTAAGCAGCTGAGGCCATAAAAGCGATTCGCCGGGAAGATTCGCCGACGAATCGCCGAGATGAGGCTTAGGCGATTCGCTAGGAAGAGTCGTGAACTATTCGCCGAGAGGAATCTTCAGCGATTCGCCGGGAAGATTCGCCAACGCATCGCCGAGAAGAGTATTAAGCGATTCGACAGGAATTCGCTCACGAATCGGCAGAAAGAGTCTAAAGCAGCGATGGGCACACACATACTATCAAATTCATTGATTGTGTGTAAAGCAGAGAAAAACTAAGATCAATTTTACGTATTTTCTAGCTATATTTTAAAAAATTGCGCAAAGAGATGTTATTTCAACAAATGCTGAAAAGCAACTGACTTGATTTGCTGCCAAAACAAAAACAAAGCAACAATCGAATGCACACGATCGTAAGCCACACGAAGTAGCTTACACTGTTCATGTGTCGACGTCGCGCAAGCAGTATTTTGCGTCCAATCCCATGGGATAGGAAATTTAATTTGTGCCCTTCTCTGGTCTAAAGTGATTCGCTGACAAGACATGTCAAGTGGCCAAGACATCACTTTAAGAGGTCATCAGCGATTTGTTGCAAAGTTGTTGAACGTTTCAATTTGTTGCAAGTTTGAACTAGCAGTTTCATGAAGTTGCTTAGAAGTTAAAATTTCTGAATAATTTAAATGATTTTTCAGAGCCTGCTTCATATTTCAATGATAGATTTTGAAAGCTTTTTAAATAGCCATCTTCGAACGATCGCCGGAATGAGCGAAGGAACATTTTGAAGATTTTTTGAATCGCGCATTCATCCCTTGGGCGATCGAAAAGCGATCCATCTTCCAACGATAGCCGGAATTCGCGTCAGGAAGGTTTTGAATACTTTTTGTCAATCGCGCATTCATCGTTTAGGCGATCGAAAAGCGATGCATCTTCCAACAATTGCCGGAAAGAGCAAAGAGAGATTTTGAAATTCTTCGAGAATTGCGCATTCATCGCTTCGGCTATCGAAAAGCGATCCATCTTCCAAAGATCCCTTAGGCGAATCGCTAGCGCGTGGTCAAATGATCTTATCTTCTAATCGTCTTCCAAATGTTTGCAGAGATTGAATAATTTGTAAGCCTATACAATATCGTATGTATAACGTTTCATTTGCTCTGCTTTAATATCTGACAATTAATTAAATTTCAATATGTATACTATCCTCTGAGTAGCTTTTATATTATTTTTCGATTTGTTTAACATATGAAGTTTTTGCATATTTTGCATATGTTTTGCATATTTTGCATATATTTTGCATAGTTTGCATATTTTTGGCATATATTATGCATATGCATTTTATGCAAATATGCAAAAAAATTTAAAATATGCATTTCGTTTTCAACTCTATTTTCAATGAAACGAACTTTGGTGTCATCAGAATTTACCTATCTTAATCCTTCAAAAATATGCAAATATGCAAAATCCGAGGTCTAATAATAAGCATAATTTTGGCATTTTTTTCTTATATTTTTTTTTTTTCCTTTCAACACAAGCTCACATTGAAATCATTTACCGCAAAACCCAGCAAAGCTCATAAAAAGGTTACCTTTTTTTCCTCTGCCCTACAGAAATAGCTGCTAATTCAAGGTTACCCTCTGGGTCAGCTGGGCACTATAGCACAAAAGACGGTTATTTGATGCGCTTTATTTAGGAAACCGCAAAAATGCTAAGAAAAGAAACAAAAACAAACCTCATAACAAGAGGCAGAGAGTAAAGAAGAAGCGAAAAAACAATCAACCACACAAAGCTGGTTTTTGCACTGGTAACTTGAGCAAACAAGCACCTAAAAGAATGCCAAGGCATAGAGCTTACTGCTAGCTATATATATGTGTAGCATATGTTGGCAGTCGTTGCTGTTAGCTGCTGACCTTTGGCCAAATATAATCTTGTTGCGTGTTTTCACTTTTAGCTATTTTGCTGGCTTTTACTTTTGTGCTGCTTATTCTGAGTAGAACTGCTCTCTACCTCTCAGCTGCCGCTGCTGCTACTGCTCTCATTGACATGTCACTCATTGTGACTTTTGCTCTTTTTTTATTACTTTTGTTTTTTCCTTTTGTATGTGTTCAGCTTGAGCGCATTTTTCATTTTGGCCTTTTGTATATGCGCCTAAAAGCACACACACACACACACACACACATACACACCCACTCATACATTTGCTGTATTCTAAGTTCAAGGTGGCTTCGCATATGCTAGGTCAGGCATAACATTGACACTCGGTTACTTTGTGCTCAAATATTCTGTTTGTAGTTGGATTTCAATATGTAGTTGTGTGTGTGTGTGTATGTGTGTTTTTTTTGTTCTGCCTGTTTTAAGGCCTGTTTGCACAAAGCTTGGTTTTTCTTCGCTGTGCTTATTTATTGTTAGCTTTGTAGAGTGTTTTATTTTAACGAAGCAGTGGGCTGCCAAATGAGTTTTTTTTCAACTTCTTTATATATTTTATTTAAAGTTGCAGTTTTTCTTTAATTTTTATGCCTTTGCCTTATTTTATGTGGTTTTTTAAAACTTTATATATATTTTGAAGTTTTCAATTTTTATTGACCAACACATAATTATGACATTTTTATTTTAATTTTTAGGTTATAAAAATATGAATCATGCAAATACAATAAACTCAAGCAAAACAACAAATTTTGTGTCTGATACGATTGTGGCTAAATTAAATTAACATTTTTATAAACAGTACAAACTAGAAAGTTTCAAATACATCAAGCAAGAACAAAATTTATATCAAAAAATCTTCAAAAAATGTTGATTATGAGAAAACAAAAAGCAATTTTAAAAGTAAATTCAACTCGGTAAGTCAAGTATTTATCAATAATATTAAAACCTTTTCATAAATTCTCAAAAATATGTTCTATAGATAAGAAGCAATCCAAACAGCTAAAAGGAAACAATTTTATTGCTCTTATTAAAAAGAAAAATTCAGTTGTTTCTAAATAAAGGGTCAAACCTCACTATCAGAATCAACCTTACTTTTGCTAACCAGAATTTGTTCCATAGTGTTAAACAAGTAACTTGTATAATTTTATACAAGTAACTTGTATAATTTTATACAAGTAACTTGTACAATTTGTTGAATAAAAATTGAAAATATTATACAAGTGACTTGCATTACTATGTTGGATTTAACAAGTAACTTGCATAATTTTTTTAATACAAATTAAAAATTTATACAAGTTACTTGTATAAATTTTTGGATAAAATTGAAAAAAAAATATTCAATTGACTAATAATTTTTTTGTATAAAAAAAAGTTTTTATTTTGGCTAAAAATGGAAAATATTCTACAAGCGTCTTGAAGTCATTTTTTAGATTACACAAGTTACTTGCATAATTTTTTTGAATAAAAATTGAAAAATTATACAAGTAACTAGTATAATTTTATGTGTGAAAATTAAAAAAATTATACAAATAACTTGTATAATTTCTGTAGGTGCAGCAAGTTACTAATAAAATCAATTTTTGGATAAAAATTGGAATAAAAAACAAATCCTTGCAAATTTTCATAGAATATTCTATAATATTCAATAACTGACAATTTTTTATTTACATCTTTAATTTCGTTTTTGTGTTATAAGCCAATAATGCTCTCTTTGTAAACTTAATTCAAACCAACTACCTCGAGACTTCCAGGATCACATGCTTACCCGTTAGACCATAGCAGCTGTTTATTTTACCTTACTTTGTTTGTCTACTAATGATACAAAGGAGTTATATAAATGCATTTTATTACACAAAACTTTGCATGCTTTATACAAAAATTAATATAAAATTTATACAAAAATTTGTTAATTATGACAATTTTTGGCTTTTATAATATAAACATTTTATTTTTGCATATTTTCTTAAAGTTTTTATTTTAAAATCCTGTATAGTTCTAACATAAGATTTTGCAATTGTTGAAGTTATAATTCTTCAACTTAGTAAATACAGTGCAATCGCGGTTGAGGGAACCCCGGATTGAGAGAACTACTCGGTTAAGGGAACACGTATTTTTTTTCATTTACTACTCTGTAGAGGGAACTATACAATTTCAATAGTACTGAGTTGAGGGAACATTGACTGAAAATAGAAAAGAATGTTATGCAAACCTACATATATTTGTATATTGCACATGCTAAGTACATATGAACATTTTTAAATATATGTTTTGTACTTCCCCGTTACTGTCTTTTCGTTTTTGCTTGAAATAAAAGCATGTATAGTGGTGGCAGCGAGAGGAAGAAAGTATCTAAAGGGTGTTGCTGTTTTAGTTTTACCTGTACAGCTGTTGAATTGCTTAGTTTTTTCGAAAAATACGTTCTGGAATACAAAATCTGTTAATATTTTCACAGTATCTGTCAAATATTCAAATTTCAATTACGTCTGGCATCATGATTAAATCTACTCCACACATAGGCTTGTGCGCAATTCGTATTGGTTATGGGTACAACAAGAATATAAAGTCGCTAAGTCCACCATAACACGCATAAAAAAAAACAAGGCTAGGATTTTGGAAGCAGCATCCAAATGCCACCGCAAAAGAAAGTCATCTAAAGCTGGCGAATTTCCACATATGGAAAACAAACTTTATAAGTGGTTCATTTCTCAAAGGAGTAAGCATTTGCCAATAGGAGGCGTGTTGCTTAGAGCAAAAGCGAAGCAGTTGCACGAAAAAATGTACAGATCAAGCAACGGGTTCAACGCAAGTTGTGGATGGCTCAATGGTTTTAAAAATAGATTTGGCATAAGATTATTAAAGATTTGTGGTGAAAAATTATCATCTAACCTCGAAGCTGTTCCAGAATTTAAAAATAAATTGAAGAAACTAAAGGCTGAGCTGAAGTTATGCGACAATCAAATTTACAATGCAGATGAAACGGGTTTATTTTGGAAATCGTTACCCAATAAGACTTACGTCAGCTCTGTTGAAAAAAATGCTCCTGGTAGAAAAACTGAAAAAGCAAGGGTAACATTTTTGGCCTGTACAAATGCAACTGGATTGCACAAATTAAAACCATTGGTAATAGGCCAGTCAAAAAAACCAAGATCATTTAAAAATTTTGAATTACCAGTAGAGTATAAAAACTCTAAAAACGCATGGATGACCGCATCAATTTTTAAGGAATGGTTTCATAATTCATTTGTGCCACAGGTAAGTTTATAAGTTTTCTGATTTGTTGTAGGTTTTAGTTAAAGAAAAGGCGACTAAAATTGTCAAGTTCCACGCTCAGCATTAAGTTACATAAACTGGAGTAGGGGGCTACCCTGTAATTTGCTATGGTGGCTATTTGCTTCATTGCCCGCATTCAACAGAGTCAACTGTTGGCAGCAGATGAGTAAAAATCCGCTGAATGGTACAATTATGACAGCGCTCACTAAAACTGATCAGGCAGCGGACGCTATTTAATCGAGCGAAGAAATTCTACGCTACTTTTGCTCAACTATTGATTATTGTCAAATTTCATTAGTTTGACAACTTTTCTGACGCTTCACGCAGCAGACCATTCAGAAGAAAGATCGCTCACATAGGTATCGCTACATAATAAGTTCTCAACTGTTGACTCTGTTGAATGCAGCCATTGATGACTTTTAGTCGTCGTCTATTTAAATCAGTTTGTCGGTTTAAGTAAGTTGAAACATTTATTGTCTTTTTTAAAGGTAACACGTTTCTTGCAAAAACAAAGGTTGCCACGTAGAGCAGTTCTGATTTTAGACAATGCTCCTTGTCATCCTAGCGAAGAAGATTTGAAAACAGATTGTGGTTCGATTTTTACCATCTTTATGGCACCAAATGTGACACCTTTGATACAACCCATGGACCAAAATGTAATTAGATTAACAAAATTGCATTACAAGACAAATTTGTTGAGATCAGCGTTCGGAAAAATGGACACGGAAGGATTTTTGAAGAGTATTAACTTAAAAGACGCTGTATGCCAGTTGGCACTAGCATGGGAAAAAGTAAATCCTGACGTCGTGGAAAAATTTTGGCATCCTCTTTTAAAAGATGATTTTTCAAATGAAGAAGAAGCAATCTGTAGCGAAGATGAAGATACCCCGTTAAGTGTGTTACGTTTTAATCTTATCCAGAAAAAATCTAAAGAATATAAGGAAATACAAAATTTGCTTGAATGTGTTTTGCCAGAAGTAAGCCCCTGCATTGTACATGTGAATGTATGGACATAATTTATCAAATAATATTTTTTCATAGGCAACGTTTAATGCAGAAGATTTGGCTAACTGGGTTTCAACGGATGACCATATTGAAAACTGGGATGTAATTGATGATATTGCTGAAGTAAGTTCAGAAAATGACGAAGAACCATTGTCAAATGAAACACGTATTATAACCGCATCAGAAGCTGTTGCAGTCTTTGACAAGGCTATCGAGTGGGCAGAAGAGTACACAAATTCACTTCCTAATAAACTTGTTCTAAAAAACTTTAGAGAGGATGCTGTGAAACAGTGCCTTAAAGTAAAAAAAAAGCAAACAAATATTCAAGATTTCTTTGGAAAAACTTAAAACTTTTGTAAAATGGAAAAAAAATGTTAAAACAAAAATGATCTCATTTATAAAATTCATCTCTTATTAAAAAACAAATTTTGATGAAAAATTATTAAAGAGAATCCTGATTTGAGTTCAAGGAACAGTCTTGGTTGAGGGAACAAGCCTTGCACGAATTAGTTCCCTCAATCGCGATTGCACTGTATTTTGTTCACAAAAGCCAACTTGTTTAATTTTTCTTCGGTTTTTTTTTTGTTTTTTGTTGTGGACGTACGATAATTTTTTATGTCTTCCTCTTCCACAGCAGAGACATAAAGTGTGAAAATAAAAAATGTTGTAAAAATTCCAATTGACCAATTAACCACTACTAAACTATGAAAATCATCAACATGATAATTCTATCAGCAACTCTGTGTCAACAACGAATTACCGCTTAAGTAGAACACAATACTGTAGTACTAGGTTGCACCATGAAAATTAAGTATTTGGTCATCAAATGTAAACAGCAAAAGTAAAAGTAAGTTCCCTGATTTTATATGGCAATTGTAATCTTTAAGATGCTATTAGTTCTGTTTCTGGTTCGAAATTGTTGTCGTCGTTTTCATAAAGCAACCTTAAATTCGATAAAATAAAGAACTTATGTATTGTAATATGATGAATAAATTTTGTGAAACTATGTAAGATTAGACAAATTTTTTTGGATGATAATTGTTGTGACTGCCTTCGAAAAAGATAAAATTTTCGAATCTTTTCAAGAAGAAAAATATAGAGAAATATCACCCTAGCAATGACCTTAGTTGCAAGAAACTGCTGCGTAAATCGAAATTTTTCAAATAATAAGTGTTCGAAAAAAAAGGTTTATGCTTGGGATGAGAGAAAAATTGTGTGACCAGCAAGAAAAATAAGCAAGAGTTGCAAATAATAAAATATTTATAACTACTTCCTGGAGGATACTGCAACGAAGTTTTCTCATTAACAAACAAACAACAAAACAAATTGGCCATTTCAGCCCTTGAAAGGACTTTGACCGAGCTTCTTATGATCAATTGTGTTGTGCGTGTTATTAAATGTTTGCACACAGTTGACCGAGAACTGGACCTACATGTTTTATGCCAACTCCGAACGGCTAAAGTTCATGTTCTCAAGAAGCTTTACATGGTAGTATTTACTCTCTGAGGTTTGCCATTGTCTGTTATTTGAAAAAACTTTTCGTCGCGGCTGGGATCGAGCCCGGGCTCCGAGCATGCTAAGCCACACACTTAACCAGCAAGCCACGGAAGTTCTCTCATTAATGCTTCAAAAATGAAGTCAGCTGCCAACCTGTTGAAATGCCAATAATCTTAATATTGGAATCATGTTTTTTGATGAAAAAAAAAAATGGAATTCAGATTGCTGAAGAAGAACCATCAATATTTCTCAAAAGAAAGTATTTTTCATTTAAAAATTAAACTGTCTTATAAATAAGAAATGAAGCTTAGAAGAAAATGCTTGAGATTGGAACTGCATTAAAGTCGAATATTATAACATGGATTTTAAAGACCATATCTTCTTCCGAGAAGACATCAAGGAAGGCGCTTTAGATACTAAAATATTTATGTATGACTCAATAAAAACTAAACAACCGGACCGGTTGTGAAAAAATTTCGTTTTAAGAACGAAATTTTGGTTATAAAAACTAAGCCAAACGAAGTTTAACTGAAGGCTAACGAACAAAATCAAAGATGTACAAAATCATTCAAAGACAAACGAAGCCATACCAAAGATCATATAATATAAAGATGCGCCACGTAGAACATTAAAAAGTAATAAATAATTTTCAGATCAAAACGTAAGCTATTGTGAGTGCCAAACGAAAAAGCTTTAAATTCTTGCTTGAGAGAAAAGTTTTCGACCTTTGAATGAACTTGCTCTCTGCAATGCTCTTTCACTCTTCTCCCCTTGCCATTCCACTGAGCATATAATAGATAGAGGACTCAAATCGCATAAAAATGTGTTTCTATCGAAATTGTATGCAAATGATCGTCAGTTTGTGTGTCGTTATGGCTACCAGTGCTACGACGCATGCGCATT